>CM062522.1:36066111-36116137 GCA_031439585.1 Pterocarpus macrocarpus | reverse complement strand
GAATTGGTTTATCTTTGTCCTTTAAGTTCTTTTGGCCATTGATTGGAAACATGTCTTAATCATTAATGAATTGGTTTCTCTTTGTCCTTTAAGTTCTTTTGGCCATTGATTGGAAACATGTCTTAATCCTTAATGAATTGGTTTCTCTTTGTCCTTTAAGTTCTTTTGGCCATTGATTGGAAACATGTCTTAATCGTTAATGAATTGGTTATTCTTTGTCCTATAAGTTCTTTTGTCCACTGATTGGAAACAAGTCTTAATCATTAATGAATTGGTTTCTCTTTGTCCTTTAAGTTCTTTTGGCCATTGATTGGAAACATGTCTTAATCCTTAATGAATTGGTTTCTCTTTGTCCTTTAAGTTCTTTTGGCCATTGATTGGAAACAAGTCTTAATCATTAATGAATTGGTTTCTCTTTGTCCTTTAAGTTCTTTTGGCCGTTGATTGGAAACATGTCTTAATCATTAATGAATTGGTTTCTCTTTGTCCTTTAAGTTCTTTTGGCCATTGATTTGAAACATGTCTTAATCATTAATGAATTGGTTTCTCTTTGTCCTTTAAGTTCTTTTGGCCATTGATTGGAAACATGTCTTAATCATTAATGAATTGGGTTCTCTTTGTCCTTTAAGTTCTTTTGGCCATTGATTGGAAACATGTCTTAATCATTAATGAATTGGTTTCTCTTTGTCCTTTAAGTTCTTTTGGCCATTGATTGGAAACATGTCTTAATCATTAATGAATTGGTTTCTCTTTGTCCTTTAAGTTCTTTTGGCCGTTGATTGGAAGCATGTCTTAATCATTAATGAATTGGTTTCTCTTTGTCCTTTAAGTTCTTTCGGCCATTGATTGGAAACAAGTCTTAATCATTAATGAATTGGTTTCTCTTTGTCCTTTAAGTTCTTTTGGCCATTGATTGGAAACATGTCTTAATCCTTAATGAATTGGTTTCTCTTTGTCCTTTAAGTTCTTTTGGCCATTGATTGGAAACAAGTCTTAATCATGAATGAATTGGTTTCTCTTTGTCCTTTAAGTTCTTTTGGCCATTGATTGGAAACAAGTCTTAATCATTAATGAATTGGTTTCTCTTTGTCCTTTAAGTTCTTTTGGCCATTGATTGGAAACATGTCTTAATCCTTAATGAATTGGTTTCTCTTTGTCCTTTAAGTTCTTTTGGCCATTGATTGGAAACAAGTCTTAATCATTAATGAATTGGTTTCTCTTTGTCCTTTAAGTTCTTTTGGCCATTGATTGGAAACATGTCTTAATCATTAATGAATTGGTTTCTCTTTGTCCTTTAAGTTCTTTTGGCCATTGATTGGAAACAAGTCTTAATCATTAATGAAATGGTTTCTCTTTGTCCTTTAAGTTCTTTTGGCCATTGATTGGAAACATGTCTTAATCATTAATGAATTGGTTTCTCTTTGTCCTTTAAGTTCTTTTGGCCATTGATTGGAAACATGCCTTAATCATTAATGAATTGGTTTCTCTTTTTGCTTGAAGTTCTTTGGCCATTGATTGGAAACAAGTCTTAATCATTAATGAATTGGTTTCTCTTTGTCCTTTAAGTTCTTTTGGCCATTGATTGGAAACAAGTCTTAATCCTTAATGAATTGGTTTCTCTTTGTCCTTTAAGTTCTTTTGGCCATTGATTGGAAACATGTCTTAATCATTAATGAATTGGTTTCTCTTTGTCCTTTAAGTTCTTTTGGCCATTGATTGGAAATATTTCTTAATCCGTAATGAATTGGTTTCCCTTTGTCCTTTAAGTTCTTTTGGCCATTGATTTGAAACATGTCTTAATCATTAATGAATTGGTTTCTCTTTGACCTTTAAGTTCTTTTGGCGATTGATTGGAAACATGTCTTAATCATTAATGAATTGGTTTCTCTTTGTCCTTTAAGTTCTTTTGGCCATTGATTGGAAACAAGTCTTAATCCTTAATGAATTGGTTTCTCTTTGTCCATTAAGTTCTTTTGGCCATTGATTGGAAACAAGTCTTAATCCTTAATGAATTAGTTTCTCTTTGTCTTCCTTTAAAGTTCTTTTGGCCATTGATTGAATCATGTCTTAATCATTAATGAATTGGTTTCTCTTTGTCCTTTAAGTTCTTTTGGCCATTGATTGGAAACAAGTCTTAATCATTAATGAATTGGTTTCTCTTTGTCCTTTAAGTTCTTTTGGCCATTGATTGGAAACATGTCTTAATCCTTAATGAATTGGTTTCTCTTTGTCCTTTAAGTTCTTTTGGCCAATGATTGGAAACAAGTCTTAATCATTAATGAATTGGTTTCTCTTTGTCCTTTAAGTTCTTTTGGCCATTGATTGGAAACATGTCTTAATCTGTAATGAATTGGTTTCTCTTTGTCCTTTAAGTTCTTTTGGCCATTGATTGGAAACATGTCTTAATCATTAATGAATTGGTTTCTCTTTGTCCTTTAAGTTCTTTCGGCCATTGATTGGAAACAAGTCTTAATCATTAATGAATTGGTTGCTCTTTGTCCTTGAAGTTCTTTGGCCATTGATTGGAAACATGTCTTAATCATTAATGAATTGGTTTCTCTTTTTTCCTTTATGTTCTTTTGGCCGTTGATTGGAAACATGTCTTAATCATTAATGAATTGGTTTCTCTTTGTCCTTTAAGTTCTTTTGGCCATTGATTGGAAACATGTCTTAATCATTAATCAATTGGTTTCTCTTTGTCCTTTCAGTTCTTTTGGCCATTGATTGGAAACATGTCTTAATCCTTAATGAATTGGTTTCTCTTTGTCCATTAAGTTCTTTTGGCCATTGATTGGAAACATGTCTTAATCATTAATGAATTGGTTTCTCTTTGTCCTTTAAGTTCTTTTGCCCATTGATTGGAAATAAGTCTTAATCATTAATGAATTGGTTGCCCTTTGTCCTTTAAGTTCTTTTGGCCATTGATTGGAAACATGTCTTAATCCTTAATGAATTGGTTTCTCTTTGTCCATTAAGTTCTTTTGGCCATTGATTGGAAACATGTCTGAATCTGTAATGAATTAGTTTCTCTTTGTCCTTTCAGTTCTATTGGCCATTGATTAGAAACAAGTCTTAATCCGTAATGAATTGGTTTCTCTTTGTCCTTTAAGTTCTTTTGGCCAATGATTGGAAACAAGTCTTAATCATTAATGAATTGGTTTCTCTTTGTCCTTTCAGTTCTTTTGGCCATTGATTGGAAACATGTCTTAATCATTAATGAATTGGTTTCTCTTTGTCCTTTAAGTTCTTTTGGCCATTGATTGGAAACAAGTCTTAATCATTAATGAATTGGTTTCTCTTTGTCCTTTAAGTTCTTTTGGCGATTTATTGGAAACATGTCTTAATCATTAATGAATTGGTTTCTCTTTGTCCTTTAAGTTCTTTTTGGCCATTGATTGAAACAAGTCTTAATCCTTAATGAATTGGTTTCTCTTTTCTTAAGTTCTTTTTGGCCATTGATTGGAAACATGTCTTAATCATTAATGAATTGGTTTCTCTTTGTCCTTTAAGTTCTTTTGGCCATTGATTGGAAACATGTCTTAATCATTAATGAATTGGTCTCTCTTTGTCCTTTAAGTTCTTTTGGCCATTGATTGGAAACATGTCTTAATCATTAATTAATTGGTTTCTCTTTGTCCTTTAAGTTCTTTTGGCCATTGATTGGAAACATGTCTTAATCATTAATGAATTGGTTTCTCTTTGTCCTTTAAGTTCTTTTGGCCATTGCTTAGAAACAAGTCTTAATCATTAATAAATTGGTTTCTCTTTGTCCTTTAAGTTATTTTGGCCATTGATTGGAAACATGTCTTAATCCTTAATGAATTGGTTTCTCTTTGTCCTTTAAGTTCTTTGGCAATTGATTGGAAACATGTCTTAATCATTAATGAATTGGTTTCTCTTTGTCCTTTAAGTTCTTTTGGCCATTGATTGGAAACATGTCTTAATCATTAATGAATTGGTTTCTCTTTGTCCTTTAAGTTCTTTGGCCATTGATTGGAAACATGTCTTAATCCTTAATGAATTGGTTTCTCTTTGTCCTTTAAGTTCTTTTGGCCATTGATTGGAAACATGTCTTAATCATTAATGAATTGGTTTCTCTGTCCTTTAAGTTCTTTTGGCCATTGATTGTAAACATGTCTTAATCCTTAATGAATTGGTTTCTCTTTGTCCTATAAGTTCTTTCGCCTATGATTGGAAACAAGTCTTAATCATTAATGAATTGGTTTCTTTTTGTCCTTTAAGTTCTTTTGGCCGTTGATTAGAAACATGTCTTCATCATTAATGAATTGGTTTCTCTTTGTCCTTTAAGTTCTTTTGGCCATTGATTGGAAACATGTCTTAATCATTATTGAATTGGTTTCTCTTTCTCCTTTAAGTTCTTTTGGCCATTGATTGGAAACAAGTCTTAATCATTAATGAATTGGTTTCTCTTTATCCTTTAAGTTCTTTTGGCCATTGATTGGAAACATGTCTTTATCCTTAATGAATTGGTTTCTCTTTGTCCTTAAAATTGTTTTCATTGATTGGAAGCTTAAGTTCTTTTGGCCATTGATTTGAAACATGTCTTAATCATTAATGAATTGGTTTCTCTTTGTCCTTTAAGTTCTTTTGGCCATTGATTGGAAACATGCCTTAATCATTAATGAATTGGTTTCTCTTTGTCCTTTAAGTTCTTTTGGCCATTGATTGGAAACAAGTCTTAATCATTAATGAATTGGTTTCTCTTTGTCCTTTAAGTTAATGTCTTAATCATTAACGAATTTGTTTCTCTTTGTCCTTTAAGTTCTTTTGGCCATTGATTGGAAACATGTCTTAATCCTTAATGAATTGGTTTCACTTTGTCCTTTAAGTTCTTTCAGCCATTGATTGGAAACATGTCTTAATCATTAATGAATTGGTTTCTCTTTGTCCTTTAAGTTCTTTTGGCCATTGATTGGAAACATGTCTTAATCCTTAATGAATTGGTTTCTCTTTGTCCTTTAAGTTCTTTTGGCCATTGATTGGAAACAAGTCTTAATCATTAATGAATTGGTTTCTCTTTGTCCTTTAAGTTCTTTCGGCCATTGATTGGAAACATGTCTCAATCTTTAATGAATTGGTTTCTCTTTGTCCTTAAAATTCTTTTGGCCATTGATTGGAAGCTTTTATGTTCATTCAGCCATTGATTCGAAACGAGTCTTAATCATTAATGAATTGGTTTCTCTTTGTCCTTTAAGTTCTTTTGGCCATTGATTGGAAACATGTCTTAATCCTTAATGAATTGGTTTCTCTTTGTCCTTTAAGTTCTTTCGGCCATTGATTGGAAACAAGTCTTAATCATTAATGAATTGGTTTCTCTTTTTCCTCTAGTTTCTTTTCGGTATTGATTGGAAACATGCCTTAACCATTAATGAATTGGTTTCTCTTTGTCCTTTAAGTTCTTTTGGCCGTTGATTGGAAACATGTCTTAATCATTAATGAATTGGTTTCTCTTTGTCCTTTAAGTTCTTTTGGCCTTTGATTGGAAACATGCCTTAATCCTTAATGAATTGGTTTCTCTTTGTCCTTTAAGTTCTTTGGGCCATTGATTGGAAACAAGTCTTAATCATTAATGAATTGGTTTCTCTTTGTCCTTTAAGTTCTTTTGGCTATTGATTGGAAACATGTCTTAATCATTAATGAATTGGTTTCTCTTTGTCCTTTAAGTTCTTTTGGCCATTGATTGGAAACATGTCTTAATCATTAATGAATTGGTATTTCTTTGTCCTTTAAGTTCTTTTGGCCATTGATTGGAAACAAGTCTTAATCATTAATGAATTGGTTTCTCTTTGTCCTTTAAGTTCTTTTGACCATTGAATGGAAACAAGTCTTAATCAATAATGAATTGGTTTCTCTTTGTCCTTTAAGTTCTTTTGGCCATTGATTGGAAACATGTCTTAATCCGTAATGAATTGGTTTCTCTTTGTCCTTTAAGTTCTTTTGGCCATTGATTGGAAACAAGTCTTAATCATTAATGAATTGGTTTCTCTTTGTCCTTTAAGTTCTTTTGGCCATTGATTGGAAACATGTCTTAATCGTTAATGAATTGGTTATTCTTTGTCCTATAAGTTCGTTTGTCCACTGATTGGAAACAAGTCTTAATCATTAAAAAATTGGTTTCTCTTTGTCCTTTAAGTTCTTTCGGCCATTGATTGGAAACATGTCTTAATCCTTAATGAATTGGTTTCTCTTTGTCCTTTAAGTTCTTTTGGCCATTGATTGGAAACATGTCTTAATCATTAATGAATTGGTTTCTCTTTGTTCTTTAAGTTCTTTTGGCCATTGATTGGAAACATGTCTTAATCCTTAATGAATTGGTTTCTCTTTGTCCTTTAAGTTCTTTTGGCCATTGATTGGAAACATGTCTTAATCATTAATGAATTGGTTTCTCTTTGCCCTTTAAGTTCTTTTGGCCATTGATTGGAAACAAGACTTAACCATTAATGAATTGGTTTCTCTTTGTCCTTTATGTTCTTTCGGCCATTGATTGGAAACAAGTCTTAACCATTAATGAATTGGTTTCTCTTTGTCCTTTAAGTTATTTTGGCCATTGATTGGAAACATATCTTAATCCTTAATGAATTGGTTTCTCTTTGTCCTTTAAGTTCTTTTGGCCATTGATTGCAAACAAGTCTTAATCATTAATGAATTGGTTTCTCTTTGTCCTTTAAGTTCTTTTGGCCATTGATTGGAACCAAGTCTTAATCATTAATGAATTGGTTTCTCTTTGTCCTTTAAGTTCTATTGGCCATTGATTGGAAACAAGTCTTAATCATTAATGAATTGGTTTCTCTTTGTCCTTTAAGTTCTTTTGGCCATTGATTGGAAACAAGTCTTAATCATTAATGAATTGGTTTCTCTTTGTCCTTTAAGTTATCTTGGCCATTGATTGGAAACATGTCTTAATCCTTAATGAATTTGTTTCTCTTTGTCATTTAAGTTCTTTGGGCCATTGATTGGAAACAAGTCTTAATCATTAATGAATTGGTTTCTCTTTGTCCTTTAAGTTCTTTTGGCCGTTGATTGGAAACATGTCTTAATCCTTCATGAATTGGTTTCTCTTTGTCCATTAAGTTCTTTTGGCCAAATATTGGAAACATGTTTTAATCATTAATGAATTGGTTTCTCTTTGTCCTTTATGTTCATTTGGCCATTGATTAGAGACATGTCTTAATCATTAATGAATTGGTTTCTCTTTGTCCTTTAAGTTCTTTTGGCCATTGAATGGAAACAAGTCTGAATCCGTAATGAATTGGTTTCTCTTTGTCCTTGAAATTCTTTTGGCCATTGATTAGAAACATATGTTAATCCTTAATGAATTGGTTTCTCTTTGTCCTTTAAGTTCTTTTGGCCGTTGATTGGAAACATGTCTTAATCATTAATGAATTGGTTTCTCTTTGTCCTATAAGTTCTTTTGTCCATTGATTGGAAACAAGTCTTAATCATTAATGAATTGGTTTCTCTTTGGCCTTTAAGTTCTTTTGGCCATTGATTGGAAACAAGTCTTAATCCTTAATGAATTGGTTTCTCTTTGTCCTTTAAGTTCTTTTGGCCATTGATTGGAAACAAGTCTTAATCATTAATGAATTGGTTTCTCTTTGTCCTTTAAGTTCTTTTGGCCATTGATTGGAAACATGTCTTAATCATTAATGAATTGGTTTCTGTTTGTTCTTTATGTTCTTTTTGGCCATTGATTTGAAACATGTCTTAATCATTAATGAATTGGTTTCTCTTTGTCCTTGAAGTTCTTTTGGCCATTGATTAGAAACATGTGTTAATCTTTAATGAAATGGTTTCTCTTTGCCCTTAAAACTCTTTTGGCCATTGATTGGAAGCTTTAATGAATTGGTTCTTTGTCCTTTTACTGGCCATTGATTGGAAACAAGTTTTAATCCTTAATGAATTGGTTTCTCTTTGTCCTTTAAGTTCTTTGGCCATTGATTGGAAACATGTCTTAATCTATCTTTAATGAATTGGTTTCTCTTTGTTCTTTAAGTTCTTTTGGCCATTGATTTGAAACATGTCTTAATCATTAATGAATTGGTTTCTCTTTGCCCTTAAAATTCTTTTGGCCATTGATTGGAAACATATCTTAATCCTTAGTGAATTAGTTTCTCTTTGTCCTTTAAGTTATTTCGGCCATTGATTGGAAACAAGTCTTAATCATTAATGAATTGGTTTCTCTTTGTCCTTTAAGTTCTTTTGGCCATTGATTGGAAACATGCCTTAATCATTAATGAATTGGTTTCTCTTTGTCCTTTAAGTTCTTTTGGCCATTGATTGGAAACAAGTCTTAATCCTTAATGAATTGGTTTCTCTTTGTCCTTTAAGTTCTTTTGGCCATTGATTGGAAACATGTCTTAATCCTTAATGAATTGGTTTCTCTTTGTCCTTTAAGTTCTTTTGGCCATTGATTGGAAACATGTTTTAATCATTAATGAATTGGTTTCTCTTTGTCCTTTATGTTCTTTTGGCCATTGATTGGAAACAAGTCTTAATCATTAATGAATTGGTTTCTCTTTGTCCTTTAAGTTCTTTCGGCCATTGATTGGAAACAAGTCTTAATCATTAATGAGTTGGTTTCTCTTTGTCCTTTAAGTTCTTTTGGCCATTGATTGGAAACATGTCTTAATCATTAATGAATTGGTTTCTCTTTGTCCTTTAAGTTATTTTGGCCATTGATTGGAAACATGTGTTACTCCTTAATGAATTGGTTTCTCTTTGTCCTTTAAGTTCTTTCGGCCATTGATTGGAATCAAGTCTTAATCATTAATGAATTGGTTTCTCTTTGTCCTTTAAGTTCTTTTGGCCATTGATTGGAAACAAGTCTTAATCATTAATGAATTGGTTTCTCTTTGTCCTTTAAGTTCTTTTGGCCATTGATTGGAAACATGTCTTAATCCATAATGAATTGGTTTCTCTTTGTCCTTTAAGTTCTTTTGGCCATTGATTGGAAACATGTCTTAATCATTAATGAATTGGTTTCTCTTTGCCCTTAAAATTCTTTTGGCCATTGATTGGAAACAAGTCTTATCATTAATGAATTGGTTTCTCTTTGTCCTTGAAATTCTTTCGGCCATTGATTTGAAACATGTGTTAATCCTTAATGAAATTGTTTCTCTTTGTTGTTAAAATTCTTTTGGCCATTGATTGGAAGCTTTTATGTTCTTTCAGCCATTGATTCGAAACAAGTCTTGATCATTAATGAATTGATTTCTCTTTGTTCTTTAAGTTCTTTTGGCCATTGATTGGAAACATATCTTAATCCTTAGTGAATTAGTTTCTCTTTGTCCTTTAAGTTATTTCGGCCATTGTTTGGAAGCAAGTCCTAATCATTAATGAATTGGTTTCTCTTTGCCCTTTAAGTTCTTTCGACCATTGATTGGAAACATGCCTTAACCATTAATGAATTGGTTTCTCTTTGTCCTTTATGTTCTTTTGGCCATTGATTGGAAATATGTCATAATCCTTAATGAATTGGTTTCTCGTTGTCCTTTAAGTTCTTTCGGCCATTGATTGGAAACAGGTTTTAACCATTAATGAATTGGTTTCTTTTTGTCCTTTAAGTTCTTTTGGCCATTGATTGGAAACATGTCTTAATCCTTAATGCATTGGTTTCTCTTTGTCTTTTATGTTCTTTCGGCCATTGATTGGAAACAAGTCTTAATCATTAATGAATTGGTTTCTCTTTGTCCTTTAAGTTATTTTGGCCATTCATTAGAAACAATTCTTCATCATTAATGAGATGGTTTCTCTTTGTCCTTTAAGTTCTTTTGGCCGTTGATTGGAAACATGTCTTAATCATTAATGAATTGGTTTGTCTTTGTCCTTTAAGTTCTTCTGGCCATTGATTGGAAACATGTGTTACTCCTTAATGAATTGGTTTCTCCTTGTCCTTTAAGTTCTTTCGGCCATTGATTGGAATCAAGTCTTAATCATTAATGAATTGGTTTCTCTTTGTCCTTTAAGTTCTTTTGGCCATTGATTTGAAACAAGTCTTAATCATTAATGAATTGGTTTCCCTTCGTCCTTTAAGTTCTTTTGGCCATTGATTGGAAACATGTTTTAATCCATAATGAATTGGTTTCTCTTTGTCCTTTAATTCATTTGGCCATTGATTAGCAACATGTCTTAATCATTAATGCATTGGTTTCTCTTTGTCCTTTAAGTTCTTTTGGCCATTGAATGGAAACAAGTCTGAATCCGTAATGAATTGGTTTCTCTTTGTCCTTGAAATTCTTTCGGCCATTGATTTGAAACATGTGTTAATCCTTAATGAAATTGTTTCTCTTTGTTGTTAAAATTCTTTTGGCCATTGATTGGAAGCTTTTATGTTCTTTCAGCCATTGATTCGAAACAAGTCTTGATCATTAATGAATTGATTTCTCTTTGTTCTTTAAGTTCTTTTGGCCATTGATTGGAAACATATCTTAATCCTTAGTGAATTAGTTTTTCTTTGTCCTTTATGTTATTTCGGCCGTTGTTTGGAAACAAGTCCTAATCATTAATGAATTGGTTTCTCTTTGTCCTTTAAGTTCTTTCGGCCATTGATTGGAAACATGCCTTAACCATTAATGAATTGGTTTCTCTTTGTCCTTTAAGTTCTTTTGGCCATTGATTGGAAATATGTCTTAATCCTTAATGAATTGGTTTCTCTTTGTCCCTTAAGTTCTTTTGGCCATTGATTGGAAACATCTCTTAATCCTTAATGAATTGGTTTCTCTTTGTCCTTTAAGTTCTTTTGGCCGTTGATTGGAAACATGTTTTAATCCTTAATGCATTGGTTTCTCTTTGTCCTTTATGTTCTTTCGGCCATTGATTGGAAACAAGTCTCAATCATTAATGACTTGGTTTCTCTTTGTCCTTTAAGTTATTTTGGCCATCGATTGGAAACAAGTCTTAATCATTAATGAAATGGTTTCTCTTTGTCCTTTAAGTTCTTTTGCCCGTTGAATGGAAACATGTCTTAATCATTATTGAATTGGTTTCCCTTTGTCCTTTATGTTCTTTTGGCCATTGATTGGAAACATGTCTTAATCGTTAATGATTTGGTTATTCTTTATCCTATAAGTTCTTTTGTCCACTGATTGGAAACAAGTCTTAATCCTTTATGAATTGGTTTCTCTTTGTCCTTTAAGTTCTTTCGGCCATTGATTGGAAACAAGTCTTAATCATTAATGAATTGGTTTCTCTTTGTCCTTTAAGTTCTTTTGGCCATTGATTGGAAACATATCTTAATCCTTAATGAATTGGTTTCTCTTTGTCCTTTAAGTTATTTCGGCTGTTGTTTGGAAACAAGTACTAATCCTTAATGAATTGGATCCTCTTTGTCCTTTAAGTTCTTTTGGCCATTGATTGGAAACATGTCTTAATCATTAATGAATTGGTTTCTCTGTGTCCTTTAAGTTCTTTTGGCCATTGAATGGAAACAAGTCTGAATCCGTAATGAATTGGTTTCTCTTTGTTCTTTAATTTCTTTCGGCCATTGATTGGAAACAAGTCTTAATCATTAATGAATTGGTTTCTCTTTGTCCTTTAAGTTCTTTTGGCCATTGATTGGTAACATGCGTTAATCCTTTATGAATTTGTTTCTCTTTGTCCTATAAGTTCTTTTGGCCGTTGATTGGAAACAAGTCTTAATCATTAATGAATTGGTTTCTCTTTGTCCTTTAAGTTCTGTTGGCCATTGATTGGAAATATGTCTTAATCCGGAATGAATTGGTTTCTCTTTGTCCTTTATGTTCTGTTGGCCATTGATTGGAAACATGTCTTAATCCGTAATGAATTGGTTTCTCTTTGTCCTTTAAGTTCTTTTGGCCATTCATTAGAAACATGTCTTAATCCTTAATGAATTGGTTTCTCTTTGTCCTTTAAGTTCTTTCAGCCATTGATTGGAAACAAGTCTAAATCAAAAATGAATTGGTTTCTCTTTGTCCTTTAAGTTCTTTTGGCCATTGATTTCAAACATTTCTTAATCCTTAATGAAATGGTTTCGCTTTGTCCTTTAAGTTGTTTTGGCCATTCATTGGAAACATGTCTTAATCCTTAATGAATTGGTTTCTCTTTGTCCTTTAAGTTCTTTCGGCCATTGATTGGAAACATGTCTTAATCCTTAACGAATTGGTTTCTCTTTGTCCTTTAAGTTCTTTCGGCCATTGATTTGAAACAAGTCTTCATCATTAATGAATTGGTTTGTCTTTGTCCTTTAAGTTCTTTTGGCCATTGATTGGAAATATGTGTTAATCCTTAATGAATTGGTTTCTCTTTGTCCTTTAAGTTTTTCGGCCATTGATTGGAAACAAGTCTTAATCATTAATGAATTGGTTTCTCTTTGTCCTTTAAGTTCTTTTGGCCATTGATTGGAAACATGCCTTAATCCTTAATGAATTGGTTTCTCTTTGTCCTTTAAGTTCTTTCGGCCATTGATTGGAAACAAGTCTTAATCATTAATGAATTGGTTTCTCTTTGTCCTTTATGTTCTTTTGGCCATTCATTGGAAACATGTCTTAATCCGTAATAAATTGGTTTCTGTTTGTCCTTTAAGTTCTTTTGGCCATCGATTGGAAACATGTCTTAATCGTTAGTGAATTGGTTTCTCTTTGTCCTTTATGTTCTTTTGGTGGCCATTGATTGGAAATCTGTCTTAATCCTTAATGAATTGGTTTCTCTTTGTCCTTTAAGTTCTTTTCGCCATGATTGGAAACATGTCTTAATCCTTAATGAATTGGTTTCTCTTTGTCCTTTAAGTTCTTTCGGCCATTGATTGGAAACAAGTCTTAATCATTAATGAATTGGTTTCTCTTTGTCCTTTAAGTTCTTTTGGCCATTGATTGGAAATATGTCTTAATCATTAATGAATTGGTTTCTCTTTGTCCTTTAAGTTCTTTCGGCCATTGATTGGAAACAAGTCTTAATCATTAATGAATTGGTTTCTCTTTGTCCTTTAAGTTCTTTCGGCCATTGATTAGAAACAAGTCTTAATCATTAATGAATTGGTTTCTCTTTGTCCTTTATGTTCTTTTGGCCATTCATTGGAAACATGTCTTAATCCGTAATGAATTGGTTTCTCTTTATCCTTTAAGTTCTTTTGGCCATTGATTGGAAACATGTCCTAATCGTTAGTGAATTGGTTTCTCTTTGTCCTTTATGTTCTTATGGCCATTGAATGGAAACAAGTCTGAATCCGTAATGAATTGGTTTCTCTTTGTCCTTTAAGTTCTTTTGGCCATTGATTAGAAACATGTGTTAATCCTTATTGAAATGGTTTCTCTTTGTCCTTAAAATTCTTTTGGCCATTGATTGGAAGCTTTTATGTTCTTTCAGCCATTGATTGGAAACAAGTCTTAATCATTATTGAATTGGTTTCTCTTTGTCCTTTAAGTTCTTTTGGCCATTGATTGGAAACATATCTTAATCCTTAGTGAATTAGTTTCTCTTTGTCCTTTAAGTTCTTTCGGCCATTGATTGGAAACATGTCTTAATCATTAATGAATTGGTTTCTCTTTGTCCTTTAAGTTCTTTTCGCCTTTGTTTGGAAATATGTCTTAATCATTAATGAATTGGTTTCTCTTTGTCCTTTATGTTCTTTTGGCCATTGATTGGAAACATGTCTTAATCCGTAATGAATTGGTTTCTCTTTGTCCTTTAAGTTCTTTTGGCCATTGATTGGATACAAGTCTTAATCCTTAATGAATTGGTTTCTCTTTGTCCTTTAAGTTCTTTTGGCCATTGATTGGAAATATGTCTTAATCCTTAATGAATTTGTTTCTCTTTGTCCTTTAAGTTCTTTTGGCCATTGATTGAAAATATGTCTTAATCATTAATGAATTGGTTTCTCTTTGTCCTTTAAGTTCTTTTGGCCATTGATTGGAAATATGCGTTAATCCTTAATGAATTTGTTTCTCTTTGTCCTTGAAGTTCTTTTGGCCGTTGATTGGAAACAAGTCTTAATCATTAATGAATTGGTTTCTCTTTGTCCTTTAAGTTCTGTTGGCCATTGATTGGAAATATGTCTTAATCCTGAATGAATTGGTTTCTCTTTGTCCTTTATGTTCTTTTGACCGTTGATTGGAAACATGTCTTAATCCGTAATGAATTGGTTTCTCTTTGTCCTTTAAGTTCTTTTGGCCATTCATTAGAAACATGTCTTAATCCTTAATGAATTGGTTTCTCTTTGTCCTTTTAGTTATTTCGGCCGTTCTTTGGAAACAAGTCTTAATCATTAATGAATTAGTTTCTCTTTGTCCTTTACGTTTTGTTGGCCATTGATAGGAAATATCTCTTAATCCTTAATGAATTGGTTTCTCTTTGTCCTTTAAGTTCTTTCGGCCATTGATTGGAAACAAGTCTTAATCATTAATGAATTGGTTTCTCTTTGTCCTTTAAGTTCTTTTGGCCGTTGATTGGAAACTTGTCTTAATCCGTAATGAATTGGTTTCTCTTTGTCCTTTATGTTCTTTTGGCCATTGATTGGAAACATGCCTTAATCCGTAATGAATTGGTTTCTCTTTGTCCTTTAAGTTCTTTTGGCCATTGATTGGAAACATGTCTTAATCCTTAATGAATTGGTTTCTCTTTGTCCTTGAAGTTCTTTTGGCCATTGATTGGAAACATGCCTTAATCATTAATAAATTGGTTTCTCTTTGTCCTTTAAGTTCTTTTGGCCATTGATTGGAAACATGTTTTAATCCTTAATGAATTGGTTTCTCTTTGTCCTTTAAGTTCTTTCGGCATTGATTGGAAACAAGTCTAAATCAAAAATGAATTAGTTTCTCTTTCTCCTTTAAGTTCTTTTGGCCATTGATTTCAAACATTTCTTAATCCTTAATGAAATGGTTTCTCTTTGTCCTTTAAGTTCTTTCGGCCAATGATTGGAAACAAGTCTTAATCATTTATGAATTGGTTTCTCTTTGTCCTTTAAGTTCATTTGGCCATTGATTGGAAACATGTCTTAATCCTTAATGAATTGGTTTCTCTTTGTCCATTAAGTTATTTCGGCCACTGATTGGAAACAAGTCTTAATCATTAATGAATTGGTTTCTCTTTGTCCTTTAAGTTCATTTGGCCATTGATTGGAAACATGTCTTTATCCTTAATGAATTGGTTTCTCTTTGCCCGTTCAGTTCTTTCGGCCATTGATTGGAAACAAGTCTTAATCGTTAATGCATTGGTTTCTCTTTGTCCTTTAAGTTCTTTTGGCCATTGATTGGAAACAAGTCTTAATCATTAATGAATTGGTTTCTCTTTGACCTTTAAGTTCCATTGGCCATTGATTGGAGACAAGTCTTAATCATTAATGAGTTGGTTTCTCTTTGTCCGTTAAGTTCTTTTGGCCATTGATTGGAAACATGTCTTAATCCGTAATGAATTAGTTTCTCTTTGTCCTTTAAGTTGTTTCGGCCGTTGTTTGGAAACAAGTCTTAATCATTAATGAATTGGTTTCTCTTTGTCCTTTAAGTTCTGTTGGCCATTGATTGGAAATATGTCTTAATCCTTATTGAATTGGTTTCTCTTTGTCCTTTAAGTTCTTTCAGCCATTGATTGGAAACAAGTCTTAATCATTAACGAATTGGTTCCTCTTTGCCCTTTATGCTCTTTTGGCCATTGATTGGAAACATGTCTTAATCCTTAACGAATTGGTTTCTCTTTGTCCTTTAAGTTCTATTGGCCATTGATTGGAGACAAGTCTTAATCATTAATGAATTGGTTTCTCTTTGTCCTTTAAGTTCTTTTGGCCATTGATTGGAAACATGTCTTAATCGTTAATGAATTGGTTTTTCTTTGTCCTTTTAGTTCTTTTGGCCATTGATTGGAAACATGTCTTAATCATTAATGAATTGGTTTCTCTTTGTCCTTTAAGTTCTTTTGGCCATTGATTGGAAACAAGTCTTAATCATTAATGAATTGGTTTCTCTTTGTCCTTTTAGTTCTTTTGGCCATTGATTGGAAACATGTCTTAATCCGTAATGATTTGGTTTCTCTTTGCCCTTTAAGTTCTTTTGGCCATTGATTGGAAACATGTCTTAAACATTAATGAATTGGTTTCTCTTTGTCCTTTAAGTTATTTTGGCTATTGATTGGTAACATGTCTTTATCCTTAATGAATTGGTGTCCCTTTGTCCTTTCAGTTCTATTCGCCATCGATTGGAAACAAGTCTTAATCATTAATGAATTGGTTTCTCTTTGACCTTTAAGTTCTTTTGGCCATTGATTGGAAACAAGTCTTAATCGTTAATGAATTGGTTTCTCTTTGTCCTTTAAGTTCTTTTGGCTATTGATTGGAAACATGTCTTAATCCTTAATGAATTGGTTTCTCTTTGTCCATTAAGTTCGTCTGGCCAATGATTGGAAACATGTCTTAATCATTAATGAATTGGTTTGTCTTTGTCCTTTAAGTTCTTTTGGCCGTTGATTGGAAACATGTCTTAATCATTAATGAAATGGTTTCTCTTTGTCCTTTAAGTTCTTTTGGCCATTGATTGGAAACATGTCTTAATCCGTAATGAATTGGTTTCTCTTTGTCCTTTAAGTTCTTTTGGCCATTGATTGGCTATTGATTGGAAACAAGTCTTAATCGTTAATGAATTGGTTTCTCTTTGTCCTTTAAGTTCTTTTGGCTATTGATTGGAAACAAGTCTTAATCGTTAATGAATTGGTTTCTCTTTGTCCTTTAAGTTCTTTTGGCCATTGATTGGAAACATGTCTTAATCCTTAATGAATTGGTTTCTCTTTGTCCATTAAGTTCTTTTGGCCAATGATTGGAAACAAGTCTTAATCATTAATGAAATGGTTTCTCTTTGTCCTTTAAGTTCTTTTGGCCATTGATTGGAAACATGTCTTAATCCTTAATGAATTGGTTTCTCTTTGTCCTTTAAGTTCTTTTGGTCATTGATTGGAAACATGCCTTAATCCTTAATGAATTGGTTTCTCTTTGTCCTTTAAGTTCCTTCGGCCATTGATTGGAAACAAGTCTGAATCATTAACGAATTGGTTTCTCTTTGTCCTTTATGTTCCTTTGGCCATTGATTGGAAACAAGTCTTAATCATTAATGAATTGGTTTCTCTTTGTCCTTGAAGTTCTTTTGGCCATTGATTGGAAACATGTCTTAATCGTTAGTGAATTGGTTTCTCTTTGTCCTTTATGTTCTTTTGGCCATTGAATGGAAACAAGTCTGAATCCGTAATGAATTGGTTTCTCTTTGTCCTTTAAGTTCTTTTGGCCATTGATTAGAAACATGTGTTAATCCTTATTGAAATGGTTTCTCTTTGTCCTTAAAATTCTTTTGGCCATTGATTGGAGGCTTTTATGTTCTTTCAGCCATTGATTGGAAACAAGTCTTAATCATTATTGAATTGGTTTCTCTTTGTCCTTTAAGTTCTTTTGGCCATTGATTGGAAACATATCTTAATCCTTAAGGAATTAGTTTCTCTTTGTCCTTTAAGTTCTTTCGGCCATTGATTGGAAACATGCCGTCACCATTAATGAATTGGTTTCTCTTTGTCCTTTAAGTTCTTTTGGCCATTGATTGGAAATATGTCTTAATCCTTAATGAATTGGTTTCTCTTTGTCCTTTAAGTTCTTTCGGCCATTGATCGGAAACAAGTCTTAATGATTAATGAATTGGTTTCTCTTTGTCCTTTAAGTTCTTTTGGCCATTGATTGGAAACAAGTCTTAATCCTTAATGAATTGGTTTCTCTTTGTCCTTTAAGTTCTTTTGGCCATTGATTGGAAATATGCGTTAATACTTAATGAATTTGTTTCTCTTTGTCCTTTAAGTTCTTTTGGCCGTTGATTGGAAACAAGTCTTAATCATTAATGAATTGGTTTCTCTTTGTCCTTTAAGTTCTGTTGGCAGTTGATTGGAAATATGTCTTAATCCTGAATGAATTGGTTTCTCTTTGTCCTTTATGTTCTTTTGGCCATTGATTGGAAACATGTCTTAATCCGTAATGAATTGGTTTCTCTTTGTCCTTTAAGTTATTTCGGCCGTTCTTTGGAAACAAGTCTTAATCATTAATGAATTGGTTTCTCTTTGTCCTTTAAGTTCTTTTGGCCGTTGTTTGGAAACATGTCTTAATCATTAATGAATTGGTTTCTCTTTGTCCTTTAAGTTCTTTTGGCCATTGATTGGAAATATGTGTTAATCCTTAATGAATTGGTTTCTTTTTGTCCTTTAAGTTCTTTCGGCCATTGATCGAAAACAAGTCTTAATGATTAATGAATTGGTTTCTCTTTGTCCTTTAAGTTCTTTTGGCCATTGATTGGAAATATGTCTTAATCCTTAATGAATTTGTTTCTCTTTGTCCTTTAAGTTCCTTTGGCCATTGATTGGTAACATGTCTTAATCATTAATGAATTGGTTTCTCTTTGTCCTTTAAGTTCTTTTGGCCATTGATTGGAAATATGCGTTAATCCTTAATGAATTTGTTTCTCTTTGTCCTTTAAGTTCTTTTGGCCGTTGATTGGAAACAAGTCTTAATCATTAATGAATTGGTTTCTCTTTGTCCTTTAAGTTCTGTTGGCCATTGATTGGAAATATGTCTTAATCCGGAATGAATTGGTTTCTCTTTGTCCTTTATGTTCTTTTGGCCATTGATTGGAAACATGTCTTAATCCATAATCAATTGGTTTCTCTTTGTCCTTTAAGTTCTTTTGGCCATTCATTAGAAACATGTCTTAATCCTTAATGAATTGGTTTCTCTTTGTCCTTTAAGTTCTTTCAGCCATTGATTGGAAACAAGTCTAAATTAAAAATGAATTGGTTTCTCTTTAAGTTCTTTTGGCCATTGATTTCAAACATTTCTTAATCCTTAATGAAATGGTTTCGCTTTGTCCTTTAAGTTGTTTTGGCCATTCATTGGAAACATGTCTTAATCCTTAATGAATTGGTTTCTCTTTGTCCTTTAAGTTCTTTCGGCCATTGATTGGAAACATGTCTTAATCCTTAATGAATTGGTTTCTCTTTGTCCTTTAAGTTCTTTCGGCCATTGATTTGAAACAAGTCTTCATCATTAATGAATTGGTTTGTCTTTGTCCCTTAAGTTCTTTTCGCCATTGATTGGAAATATGTGTTAATCCTTAATGAATTGGTTTCTCTTTGTCCTTTAAGTTTTTCGGCCATTGATGGGAAACAAGTCTTAATCCTTAATGAATTGGTTTCTCTTTGTCCTTTAAGTTCTTTTGGCCATTGATTGGAAACATGCCTTAATCCTTAATGAATTGGTTTCTCTTTGTCCTTTAAGTTCTTTTGGCCATTGATTGGAAACAAGTCTTAATCATTAATGAATTGGTTTCTCTTTGTCCTTTAAGTTCTTTTGGCCATTGATTGGAAACAAGTCTTAATCCTTAATGAATTGGTTTCTCTTTGTCCTTTAAGTTCTTTTGGCCATTGATTGGAAACATGCCTTAATCCTTAATGAATTGGTTTCTCTTTGTCCTTTAAGTTTTTCGGCCATTGATCGGAAACAAGTCTTAATCATTAATGAATTGGTTTCTCTTTGTCCTTTAAGTTCTTTTGGCCATTGATTGGAAACATGCCTTAATCCTTAATGAATTGGTTTCTCTTTGTCCTTTAAGTTCTTTCGGCCATTGATTGGAAACAAGTCTTAATCATTAATGAATTGGTTTCTCTTTGTCCTTTATGTTCTTTTGGCCATTCATTGGAAACATGTCTTAATCCGTAATGAATTGGTTTCTCTTTGTCCTTTAAGTTCTTTTGGCCAATGATTGGAAACATGTCCTAATCGTTAGTGAATTGGTTTCTCTTTGTCATTTATGTTCTTATGGCCATTGACTGGAAACAAGTCTGAATCCGTAATGAATTGGTTTCTCTTTGTCCTTTAAGTTCTTTTGGCCATTGATTAGAAACATGTGTTAATCCTTATTGAAATGGTTTCTCTTTGTCCTTAAAATTCTTTTGGCCATTGATTGGAAGCTTTTATGTTCTTTCAGCCATTGATTGGAAACAAGTCTTAATCATTATTGAATTGGTTTCTCTTTGTCCTTTAAGTTCTTTTGGCCATTGATTGGAAACATATCTTAATCCTTAGTGAATTAGTTTCTCTTTGTCCTTTAAGTTCTTTCGGCCATTGATTGGAAACATGCCTTCACCATTAATGAATTGGTTTCTCTTTGTCCTTTAAGTTCTTCTGGCCTTTGTTTGGAAATATGTCTTAATCCCTAATGAATTGGTTTCTCTTTGTCCTTTAAGTTCTTTCGGCCATTGATCGGAAACAAGTCTTAATGATTAATGAATTGGTTTCTCTTTGTCCTTTAAGTTCTTTTGGCCATTGATTGGAAACAAGTCTTAATCCTTAATGAATTGGTTTCTCTTTGTCCTTTAAGTTCTTTCGGCCATTGATTGGAAACATGCCTTCACCATTAATGAATTGGTTTCTCTTTGTCCTTTAAGTTCTTTTCGCCTTTGTTTGGAAATATGTCTTAATCCCTAATGAATTGGTTTCTCTTTGTCCTTTAAGTTCTTTCGGCCATTGATCGGAAACAAGTCTTAATGATTAATGAATTGGTTTCTCTTTGTCCTTTAAGTTCTTTTGGCCATTGATTGGAAACAAGTCTTAATCCTTAATGAATTGGTTTCTCTTTGTCCTTTAAGTTCTTTTGGCCATTGATTGGAAATATGTCTTAATCCTTAATGAATTTGTTTCTCTTTGTCCGTTAAGTTCCTTTGGCCATTGATTGGTAACATGTCTTAATCATTAATGAATTGGTTTCTCTTTGTCCTTTAAGTTCTTTTGGCCATTGATTGGAAATATGCGTTAATCCTTAATGAATTTGTTTCTCTTTGTCCTTTAAGTTCTTTTGGCCGTTGATTGGAAACAAGTCTTAATCATTAATGAATTGGTTTCTCTTTGTCCTTTAAGTTCTGTTGGCCATTGATTGGAAATATGTCTTAATCCTGAATGAATTGGTTTCTCTTTGTCCTTTATGTTCTTTTGACCATTGATTGCAAACATGTCTTAATCCGTAATGAATTGGTTTCTCTTTGTTCTTTAAGTTCTTTTGGCCATTCATTAGAAACATGTCTTAATCCTTAATGAATTGGTTTCTCTTTGTCCTTTAAGTTATTTCGGCCGTTCTTTGGAAACAAGTCTTAATCATTAATGAATTCGTTTCCCTTTGCCCTTTAAATTCTGTTGGCCATTGATTGGAAATATCTCTTAATCCTTAATGAATTGGTTTCTCTTTGTCCTTTAAGTTCTTTCGGCCATTGATTGGAAACAAGTCTTAATCATTAATGAATTGGTTTCTCTTTGTCCTTTAAGTTCTTTTGGCCGTTGATTGGAAACTTGTCTTAATCCGTAATGAATTGGTTTCTCTTTGTCCTTTATGTTCTTTTGGCCATTGATTGGAAACATGCCTTAATCCGTAATGAATTGGTTTCTCTTTGTCCTTTTCATTCTCCATCTCTATTTGTTACCAGTTTCTGTTCTCTATTTGGTTCCTCAACTCAAAAAAAGAGTGTTACTAGAGTCATTGTGTTTCTGTTTTAAAAAAAAAAAAAAAAAAAAAAAAAAAGAGAAGGAAAATTCAAAAAAAAAAAAAAACGAAAATTCTGGGCAGAATAAAAAAAAAAAAAGGGATTTGTGAATTAAAAGGACTTAAGATTCTTTCTTTGTGAAATCTGAATTCAAAGATATTCCTTTCATTACTCTTGATCTTTGTTGAAATTCTTGTCTATCTGTTTATGTCTCTTGTTCCATTCATATTTTCTTGTTGGTTTCTTACTCACTTGATTGTCTACTTGCTGTCTTGAGAAAAATCATTGATAAGGTTCTTTTCTTAAGAGCTTATAAAGGAAGTTGAGTGGTAAAAGGCAAGAGTGAACATTACACAAAAGCCTAATTGAGTGCAAAACACGAGTGGATAAATTTGAGTGCAAACACGTGAGTAGAGTGGTGAGGTCCTTCTAACATTTCTTTTATAATTTTCCTTGTCATCTTCTTTTTGTTGCAAGCATGAGTGGGGAAAGATCACCCTAATTCCCTAGGCAAGATCTTAATAGGCTTCAAATGGAGGCACTTTACTCAACACTTTGAGAGAATGCTTCAAAGACAACTTGAAGGGGATTGCGAAAGGATGGACCGACTTGAAGGAGGAAGAGTTTCCAACCGTGGGGGCAATTCTAATCATGAAGAATCTCATCAAGAAAGTGACCCATTCTATGATTCCCCAAGAGAAAGAAGGAGGCGTGAAGGGGGAAGAAGACATGAAAGAGGAGGTAGAGACCATAGACATGATGATGATCTAGGAGGTGTGAAAGTCAAGGTACCTTCCTTCCAAGGGAGGAATAATCCCTAAACATACCTTGGAGTGGGAGATGAAAATAGAGCAAATCTTCTCATGTCACAATTACAATGATGCAAAGAAAGTGAAGGTGGCTGCCCTTGAGTTCACCATTATGCCTTAATTTGGTGGGGATCAAGGGCAAAAGAGAGAAGAAGATATGGAGAGCATCCTATCAACACTTGGGATGAAATGAAGACTTTGATGAGAAGGAGATTTGTGCCTTCCTAATACCATAGGGAATTGCACAACAAATTGCAAAAGACTCACCCAAGGGAGTGCAGAGGAGTGTGGATGAGTATTACAAAGAGATGGAGGTGGCTTTGATTAGGGCCAATATTGTGGAGGATGTAGGGAAGCAACCATGGCCTCGATTTCTCCATGGCCTAAATCGAGATATTGGAGACATTGTGGAGTTACAACATTATGTGTGAGCTTGAAGACTTGGTTCATCAAGCAAATGAAAGTGGAGCAACAATTGAAGAGAAAGGGTACTATGAAGAAATCATCTTTCTTCAAACTACTCTTTAAGTTGGAAGGACAATGCCAAAGAAGGAGGGTTCTTCTTCTAATTCTAAGGAGGTAGCAAGCACTAAGAAGCCTATTCCTACTACTTCTTCTCTTCTACTTCTAAGAGTAGGGATATCAAGTGCTTTAGGTGTTTGGGAAAAGGACATATTGCATCCCAATGCCCGAATAAGAAGACTATGGTGGTGAGGGATAATGGGAGCATCTCTAGTGAAGAAATTTCATCTAATTCCTCTTCCTCAAGCCGATGAGGAAAATGACCTGAGCAAAGCCTATGCACAAGATGGAGATCTCTTGGTGGTTAGAGCAGATTATTGGGAAGTCAAGCCAAGGAGCATGAGGAGGACCAAAGAGAAAATATTTTTCATACTCGCTGCCTTATTCAAGGTAAAACATGCTCTATGATCATTGATGGTGGGAGTTGCACCAATGTGGCAAGCACTAGGTTGGTCACCAAACTCAACCTAAAGACTACACCACATGCAAGACCATATAAGCTCCAATGGCTAAGTAATAGTGGTGAATTGGTAGTGAATCAGCAAGTGTTGATTAATTTCTCCATTGGCAAATATGAAGATCAAGTTCTATGTGATATTGTACCTATGGAGGCAAGCCACATTCTTCTTGGAAGACCTTGGCAGTTTGATAGGCGAGTTCACCATGATGGATTCTCCAACAAGTTCTCTTTTGTTCACAATTAATCCGTGATGAATTGGTTTCTCTTTGTCTTTTAAGTTCTTTCGGCCATTGATTGGAAACAAGTTTTAATCATTCATGAATTGGTTTATCTTTGTCCTTTTAGTTCTTTTGGCCATTGATTGGAAACATGTCTTAATCCGTAATGAATTGGTTTCTCTTTGTCCTTTAAGTTCTTTTGGCCATTGATTGGAAACATGTCTTCATCATTAATGAATTGGCTTCTCTTTGTCCTTTAAGTTCTTTTCGCCATCGGGATTGGAGAACATGTCTTAATCAAGTAATGAATTGGTTTTTCTTTGTCCTTTTTCTTTTGGCCATTGATTGAAACATGTCTTAATCATTAATGAAATGGTTTTCTTCTTTGTCCCTTTAAGTTCTTTTGTGCCATTGATTGGAAACACATGTCTTTAATCAGATGGTGTGGTTTCTAACTTTAATACATTAAGTTCTTTCTTCGGCCATTGATTGGAAACAAGTTTTAATCATTAAGTGAATTGGTTTCTCTTTGTGCCTTCTTAAGTTCTTTTTGGCCATTGATTGGAAACAAAGCCTCTTAATCATTAATGAAATGGTATCTCTTTGTCCTTTAAGTTCTTTTGGCCGTTGATTGGAAACATGTCTTAATCACTAATGAATTGGTTTCCCTTTGTCCTTTAAGTTCTTTTGGCCATAGATTGAAAACATGTCTTAATCCGTAATGAATTGGTTCCTATTTGTCCTTTAATTTCTTTTGGCCATTTATTGGAAACAAGTCTTAATCATTAATGAATTGGTTTCTCTTTGTCCTTGAAGTTCTTTTGGCCATTGATTGGAAACATGTCTTAATCCATAATGAATTGGTTTCTCTTTGTCCTTTCCGTTCTATTGGCCATTGATTGGAAAGAAGTCTTAATCATTAATGAATTGGTTTCTCTTTGTCCTTTAAGTTCTTTTGGCCATTGATTGGAAACATGTCTTAATCCTTAATGAATTGGTTTCTCTTTGTCCTTTAAGTTCTTTTGGCCATTGATTGGAAACGAGTCTTAATCATTAATGAATTGGTTTCTCTTTGTCCTTTATGTTCTTTTGCCCATTGATTGGAAACATGTCTTAATCCTTAACGAATTGGTTTCTCTTTGTCCTTTAAGTTCTATTGGCCATTGATTGGAGACAAGTCTTAATCATTAATGAGTTGGTTTCTCTTTGTGCTTTAAGTTCTTTTGGCCATTGATTGGAAACATGTCTTAATCGTTAATGAATTGGTTTTTCTTTGTCCTTTTAGTTCTTTTGGCCGTTGATTGGAAACAGGTCTTAATCATTAATGAAATGGTTTCTCTTTGTCCTTTAAGTTCTTTCGGCCATTGATTGGAAACAAGTTTTAATCATTCATGAATTGGTTTCTCTTTGTCCTTTAAGTTCTTTTTGCCATTGATTGGAAACAAGTCTTAATCATTAATGAAATGGTTTCTCTTTGTCCTTTTAGTTCTTTTGGCCATTGATTGGAGACAAGTCTTAATCATTAATGAATTGGTTTCTCTTTGTCCTTTAAGTTCTTTTGGCCGTTGATTGGAAGCAATATATTGTATCATTAATGAATTGGTTTTTCTTTGTCCTTTTAGTTCTTTTGGCCGTTGATTGGAAACAGGTCTTAATCATTAATGAAATGGTTTCTCTTTGTCCTTGAAGTTCTTTTGGCCATTGATTGGAAACATGTCTTAATCCGTAATGAATTGGTTTCTCTTTGTCCTTTCCGTTCTATTGGCCATTGATTGGAAACAAGTCTTAATCATTAATGAATTGGTTTCTCTTTGTCCTTTAAGTTCTTTTGGCCATTGATTGCAAACATGTCTTAATCCGTAATAATTGGAAACATGTCTTAATCCGTAATGAATTGGTTTCTCTTTGTCCTTTAAGTTCTTTTGGCACTGATTGGAAACATGTCTTAATCCGTAATGAATTGCTTTCTATTTGTCCTTTAAGTTCTTTTGGCCATTGATTGGAAGCTTGAGTACATCATTAATGAATTGGTTTCTCTTTTGCCATTTATGTTCTTTTGCCCATTGATTGGAAACATGTCTTGTCCCATAACTAATTGGATTTCTCTTTTATCGCTTTAAGTTCTATTAGCCAATTTGATTGGAGACAAGTCTTGTCATGAATTCTTCAAGTTGGTTTCTCTTTGTGCTTTAAGTTCTTTTGGCCATTGATTGCGAAACATCTCTTTAATACGTTAATGGTGGTTTCTCTTGTCATTTTAGTTCTTTTAAGTAGTTGATTGGAAGCAAGTGCCATCGTCATTAATGAAATGGTTTCGCTTTGTCCTTTAAGTTCTTTTGGCCATTGATTGGAAACATGTCTTAATCCGTAATGAATTGGTTTCTCTTTGTCCTTTAATTCTTTTGACCATTGATTGGAAATAAGTCTTAATCATTAATGAATTGGTTTCTCTTTGTCCTTTTAGTTCATTTGGCCAATAATTGGAAACATGTATTAATCCGTAATGATTGGAAACATGTCTTAATCCGTAATGAATTGGTTTCTCTTTGTCCTTTAAGTTCTTTTGGCCATTGATTGGAAACAAGTCTTAATCATTAATGAATTGGTTTCTCTTTGTCCTTGAAGTTCTTGTGGCCATTGATTGGAAACATGTCTTAATCCGTAACGAATTGGTTTCTCTTTGTCCTTTCCGCTCTGTGTGGCCATTGATTGGAAGCCAACTCTTAATCATTAATGAATTGGTTTCTCTTTTGTTCAGCTTTTAAGTTACATTGGCCATTGATTGGAAACATGTCTTAATCCTAAATGATTTGGTTTCTCTTTGTCCTTTAAGTTCTTTTGGCCATTAATTTATGACACGCAGTTTGTGAATTAAACAGATTAGTTTCTCTTTGTCCTTTATGTTCTTTTACCCATTGATTAGAAACATGTCTTAATCTGTAATGAATTGGTTCTCTTTGTCCTTTCCGTTCCATTGGCCATTGATTGGAAACAAGTCTTAATCATTAATGAATTGGCTTCTCTTTGTCATTTTAGTTCTTTTGCCCATTGATTGGAAACATGTCTTAATCCGTAATGAATTGCTTTCTATTTGTCCTTTAAGTTCTTTTGGCCATTGATTGGAAACAAGTCTTAATCATTAATGAATTGGTTTCTCTTTGTCCTTTATGTTCTTTTGCCCATTGATTGGAAACGAGTCTTAATCTTTAATGAAATGGTTTCTCTTTGTCCTTTAAGTTCTGTTGGCCATTGATTGGAAACATGTCTTAATCTAACAATGAGTTCGTTTCTCTTTGTCATTTTAAGTTAACTTGGCCATTGATTGGAAACGAGTCTTAATCATTAATGAATTGGTTTCTCTTTGTCCTTTATGTTCTTTTGGCCATTGATTGGAAACATGTCTTAATCCTTAACGAATTTGTTTCTCCTTGTCCTTTAAGTTCTATTGGCCATTGACTGGAGACAAGTCTTAATCATTAATGAGTTGGTTTCTCTGTCCTTTAAGTTCTTTTGGCCACCGACAAATATGGTTTTAATCATACAACCATTTTCTTTAGTTCTTTCTATCACTAATAAAAACCGCGCCTTAATCATAATGCCTAAATTGGCTTTATCATTTAAGTTTATTTTTACTTGATGATGGAAACATGTCTTAAGTCGTTAATTTAACTGGGACATTGGTTTCTCTTTCTCCTTTTAAGTTCTTTTGGCCATTGATGATTGGAAAGCATGTCTTAATCATTAACGACTCTGGCTGGTTCTTACTTTTCTCAAGCACACACTGAAACATGTCTCAATCCGAATGAAATGGTTTCTCTTTATCATTTAAGTTATTTTGGCCATACTGATTGGAAAACATGTACTTAAGATTAATGAATTGGTTTTTCCTTCTTTGTCCTTTAAGTTCTTTTGGCCAATGATTGGAAACAAGTGCTTAATCATTAAATGTGAATTGGTTTCTCTTTGTCCTTTAAGCCTTATTGGCCAGCCGACTGGAGATGTTTTAATCGCACGAGTTGGCTTTGTGCTTACAGTTCTTTGGCCATTAATTGGAAACGAGTCTTAATCATTAAAAATTTGGTTTCTCTTTGTCCTTTAAGTTCTTTTGGCCATTGATTGGAAACGAGTCTTAATCATTAATGAATTGGTTTCTCTTTGTCCTTTATGTTCTTTTGCCCATTGATTGGAAACATGTCTTAATCCAGAACGAATTCATTTCTCTTTGTCCTTTAAGTTCTATTGGCCATTGATTGGAGACAAGTCTTAATCATTAATGAGTTGGTTTCTCTTTGTGCTTTAAGTTCTTTTGGCCATTGATTGGAAACATGTCTTAATCGTTAATGAATTGGTTTTTCTTTGTCCTTTCAGTTCTTTTGGCCGTTGATTGAAAGTGACAGTCTTAATCATTAATGAATTGGTTTCTCTTTGTCCTTTAAGTTCTTTTGGCTGATTGGAAACATGCTCTTAATCAAATTAATGAATTAGTTCTCTTTGTCCTTTAAGTTCTTTACACGGCGCATTGACGCTTGGAAAAGCAAGTTTTAATCAATTAATGAATCTGGTTTCTCTTTGTCGCTTTAAGCTTCTTTTGGTCACATTGACATTTGGAAACAAGTCTGTAATCTATTAATGAAATGGTTTACTCTTTGTCACTTGATAGCTCTTTTGGCCTTTGATTTGAAACTTGTCTTCATCCGTGACGAATTGGTTTCTCTCTTCTCTTTGTCCTTTAAGTTCTTTTGGCCATTGATTGGAGACAAGTCTTAATCATTAATGAATTAGTTTCTCTTTGTCCTGTAAGTTCTTTTGGCCATTGATTGGAAACATGTATTAATCGTTAATGAATTGGTTTCTCTTTGTCCTTTAAGTTCTTTTAAGCCATTGATTGGAATACATAAGTCTTAATCATTAATGAATTGGTTTCTCTTTGTCTTTAAGTTCTTCACTGTGCCATTGATTGGAAACTTGTCTTAATCAGTAATGAATTGGTTTTCCTTCTTTGTCCTTTTTAAGTTCTTTTGGCCATTGATTGGAAACAAGTCTTAATCATTAATGAGATTGGTTTCTCTTTGTCCTTTTTAAGTTCTTTTTGGCCATTGATTGGAAACATGTCTTAATCATAGTAATTGAATTGGTTTCTCTTTGTCCTTTAGTTTCTTTTTGGCCATTGATTGGAAACAAGTCTTAATCAATTAATGAATTGGTTTCTCTTTGTCCTTTAAGTTCTTTTCGGCCATTGATTGGAAACTTGTCTTAATCATTAATGAATTGGTTTCTCTTTTGTCGGCTTGTACAGCAGTTCTTATTGGCCGTTGATTGGAGACAAGTCTTAATCATTAATGAATTGGTTTCTCTTTTGTGCTTTTAAGTTCTTTTGGCCATTGATTGGAACAGCGTATGCCTTAATCATTAATGAATTTGGTTTCTCTTTGTCCTTTATGTTCTTTTGGCCATTGATTGGAAAGCATGTCTTAATCGTTAATACAAAATGGTTTCTCTTTGTCCTTTAAGTTCTTTCTGGCCATTGATTGGAAACTTGTCCTGTAATCATTAATGAATTGGTTTCTCTTTGTCGCTTTTAGTTCTTTCTTGGCCATTGATTGGAAAGCATGTACTTAACTCATTAATGAATTGGTTTCTCTTTGTCCTTAAGTTAACTTTTTGGCCATTGATTGAGAAACATGTCTTAATCATTAATGAATTGGTTTCTCTTTGTCCTTGTAAGTTCTTTTTGGCCATTGATTGAAACATGTCTTGAATCAGTAATGAATTGGTTTCTCTTTTGTCCTTTAAGTTCTTTTTACGGCCATTGATTGGAAACAAGTCTTAATCATTAATGAAGAATGGTTTCTCTTTGTCCTTTTAGTTCTTTTGGCCATTGATTGGAAACATGTCCTAATCCGTAACGAATTGGTTTCTCTTTGTCCTTTAAGTTCTATTGGCCATTGATTGGAGACAAGTCTTAATCATTAATGAATTGGTTTCTCTTTGTCCTTTAAGTTCTTTCGGCCATTGATTGGACACATGTCTTAATCGTTAATGAATTGGTTTTTCTTTGTCCTTTTAGTTCTTTTGGCCGTTGATTGGAAACAGGCCTTAATCGTTAATGAAATGGTTTCTCTTTGTCCTTGAAGTTCTTTTGGCCATTGATTGGAAACTTGTCTTAATCAGCTTAATGAAATGGTTTCTCCTTTTTGTCCTTTAAGTTCTTTTGGCCAAGGCTGATTGGGAAACATGTCTTAATCATTAATGTAATTGGTTTCTCTTTGTCCTTTTTTTTTTTTAAGTTCTTTTGGCCGTTGATTGGAAACAAGTCTTAATCATTAATGAATTGGTTTCTCTTTGTCCTTTAAGTTCTTTTGGCCATTGATTGGAAACATGTCTAAATCAGTAATGAATTGGTTTCTCTTTGTCCTTTTAAGTTCTTTTTGGCCATTGATTGGAAACAAGTCTTAATCATTAATGAAATGGTTTCTCTTTGTCCTTTAAGTTCTTTGGCTGGCCATTGATTGGAAACATGTCTTAATCCGTAATGAATTGGTTTCCCTTTGTCCTTTAAGTTCTTTTGGCCATTGATTGGAAACAAGTCGTAATCATTAATGAAATGGATTCTCTTTGTCCTTTTAGTTCTTTTGGCCATTGATTGGAAACATGTCTTAATCCGTAATGAATTGGTTTCTCTTTGTCCTATAAGTTCTTTAGTGGCCATTGATTAGAAACATGCTCTTAATCATTAATGAATTGAGTTTCTCTTTGTCCTTTATGTTCTTTTTGGCCATTGATTGGAAAGCATGTCTTAATCCCCTTAATGAAATGGTTTACCTTTGTCCTTTTAGTTCTTTTGGCGATTGATGGAAACAAGTCTTAATCAATTAATGAATTGGTTTCTCTTTGTCCTTTTAAGTTCTTTTGGCCATTGATTGGAAACATGTCTTAATCCCAGCTAATGAAATGGTTTCTATCTTTGTCCTTTCAGTTACACTTTTGGCCGTTGATTGGAAACAAGTCTTAATCATTAATGAAAATGGTTTTTCTCTTTGTCCTTTAAGTTCTTTTGGCCATTGATTGAAACATGTCTTAATTCATTAATGAATTGGTTTCTCTTTGTCCTTTCAGTTCTATTGGCCATTGATTGGAAACAAGTCTTAATCATTAATGAATTGGTTTCTCTTTGTCCTTTAAGTTCTTTTGGCGATTGATTGGAAACATGTCTTAATCATTAATGAATTGGTTTTCTTCTTTGTCTCTTCGAGTTCTTTTGGCGATTAATTGGAAATATGTCTTAATCATTAATTAATTGGCTTTGTTTGTCCTTTTAGTTCTTTTGGCCGTAGATTGGAAACATGTCTTAATCATTAATGAATTGGTTTCTCTTTGTCCTTTAAGTTCTTTCGGCCATTGATTGGAAACATGTCTTAATCATTAATGAATTGGTTTCTCTTTGTCCTTTAAGTTCTTTTGGCCATTGATTGGAAAACGAAGTCTTCAATCATTAATGAAATGGTTTCTCTTTGTCCTTGAAGTTCTTTTGGCCATTGATTGGAAACATGTCTTAATCCTTAATGAATTGGTTTCTCTTTGTCCTTTAAGTTCTTTTGGCCATTGATTGGAAACAAGTCTTAATCATTAATGAATTGGTTTCTCTTTGTCCTTGAAGTTCTTTTGGCCATTGATTGGAAACATGTCTTAATCCGTAATGAATTGGTTTCTCTTTGTCCTTTAAGTTCTTTTGGCCATTGATGTCTTAATCATTAATGAAATGGTTTCTCTTCGTCCTTGGTTCTTTCTGTGCCATTGATTGGAAACTTGTCTTAATCAAAGCAATGAATTGGTTTCTCTTTGTCCTTTAGGATTACTTGGCCCGGGTGATTGGAAGTAAGTGCCAATCATTAATGAATTGGTTTCTCTTTGTCCTTTTAGTTCTTTTGGCCATTGATTGGAAACATGTCTTAATCCGTAATGAATTGGTTTCTATTTGTCCTTTAAGTTCTTTTGGCCATTGATTGGAAACAAGTCTTAATCATTAATGAATTGGTTTCTCTTTGTCCTTGAAGTTCTTTTGCCCATTGATTGGAAACATGTCTTAATCCTTAACGAATTGGTTTCTCTTTGTCCTTTAAGTTCTATTGGCCATTGATTGGAGACAAGTCTTAATCATTAATGAGTTGGTTTCTCTTTGTGCTTTAAGTTCTTTTGGCCATTGATTGGAAACATGTCTTAATCATTAATGAATTGGTTTTTCTTTGTCCTTTTAGTTCTTTTGGCCGTTGATTGGAAACAGGTCTTAATCATTAATGAAATGGTTTCTCTTTGTCCTTTAAGTTCTTTTGGCCATTGATTGGAAACATGTCTTAATCCGTAATGAATTGGTTTCTCTTTGTCCTTTAAGTTCTTTTGGCCATTGATTGGAAACAAGTCTTAATCATTAATGAATTGGTTTCTCTTTGTCCTTTAAGTTCTTTTGGCCATTGATTGGAAACATGTCTTAATCCGTAATGAATTGGTTTCTCTTTGTCCTTTAAGTTCTTTTGGCCATTGATTGGAAACATGTCTTAATCATTAATGAATTGGTTTCTCTTTGTCCTTTAAGTTCTTTTGGCCATTGATTGGAAACAAGTCTTAATCATTAATGAATTGGTTTCTCTTTGTCCTTTAAGTTCTTTTGGCCATTGATTGGAAACATGTCTTAATCATTAATGAATTGGTTTCTCTTTGTCCTTTAAGTTCTTTTGGCCATTGATTGGAAACATGTCTTAATCATTAATGAATTGGTTTCTCTTTGTCCTTTAAGTTCTTTTGGCCATTGATTGGAAACATGTCTTAATCATTAATGAATTGGTTTCTCTTTGCCCTTTAAGTTCTTTTGGCCTTTGATCGGAAACATGTCTTAATCATTACTGAATTGGTTTCTCTTTGTCCTTTATGTTCTTTTGGCCATTGATTGGAAACATGTCTTAATCATTAATTAATTGGTTTCTCTTTGTCCTTTAAGTTCTTTTGGCCATTGATTGGAAACATGTCTTAATCATTAATGAATTGGTTTCTCTTTGTCCTTTAAGTTCTTTTGGCCATTGATTGGAAACATGTCTTAATCATTAATGACTTGGTTTCTCTTTGTCCTTTAAGTTCTTTCGGCCATTGATTGGAAACAAGCCTTAATCATTAATGAATTGGTTTCTCTTTGTCCTTTAAGTTCTTTCGGCCATTGATTGGAAACAAGTCTTAATCATTAATGAATTGGTTTCTCTTTGTCCTTTAAGTTCTTTTGGCCATTGATTGGAAACATGTCTTAATCATTAATGAATTGGTTTCTCTTTGTCCTTTAAGTTCTTTTGGCCATTGATTGGAAACAAGTCTTAATCATTAATGAATTGGTTTCTCTTTGTCCTTTAAGTTCTTTTGGCCATTGATTGGAAACATGTCTTAATCAATAATGAATTGGTTTCTCTTTGTCCTTTAAGTTCTTTTGGCCATTGATTGGAAACATGTCTTAATCATTAATGAATTGGTTTCTCTTTGTCCTTTAAGTTCTTTTGGCCATTGATTGGAAACATGTCTTAATCATTAATGAATTGGTTTCCCTTTGTCGTTTAAGTTCTTTTGGCCATTGATTGGAAACATGTCTTTATCCTTAATGAATTGGTTTCTCTTTGTCCTTTAAGTTCTTTTGGCCATTGATTGGAAACGTGTTTTAATCATTAATGAATTGGTTTCTCTTTGTCCTTTAAGTTCTTTTGGCCATTGATTGGAAACATGTCTTGATCGTTAATGAATTGGTTTCTCTTTGTCCTTTAAGTTCTTTTGGCCATTGATTGGAAACATGTCTTAATTCTTAATGAATTGGTTTCTCTTTGTCCGATAAGTTCTTTCGGGCATTGATTGGAAGCATGTCTTAATCATTAATGAATTGGTTTCTCTTTGTCCTTTAAGTTCTTTTGGCCATTGATTGGAAACATGTCTTAATCATTAATGAATTGGTTTCTCTTTGTTCTTTAAGTTATTTTGGCCATTGATTGGAAACAAGTCTTAATCATTAATGAATTGGTTTCTCTTTGTCCTTTGAGTTCTTTTGGCCATTGATTGGAAACATGTCTTAATCCTTAATGAATTGGTTTCTCTTTGTCCATTAAGTTCTTTTGGCCAATGATTGGACACATGTCTTAATCATTAATGAATTGGTTTCTCTATGTCCTTTAAGTTCTTTTGGCCATTGATTGGAAACATGTCTTAGTCCTTAACGAATTGGTTTATCTTTGTCCTTTAAGTTCTTTTGGCCATTGATTGGAAACAAGTCTTAATCATTAATGAATTGGTTTCTCTTTGTCCTTTAAGTTCTTTTGGCCATTGATTGGAAACATGTCTTAATCATTAATGAATTGGTTTCTCTTTGTCCTTTAAGTTCTTTTGGCCATTGATTGGAAACATGTCTTAATCATTAATGAATTGTTTTCTCTTTGTCCTTTAAGTTCTATTGGCTATTGATTGGAGACAAGTCTAAATCATTAATGAATTGTTTTCTCTTTGTCCTTTAAGTTCTTTTGGCCATTGATTGGAAACATGTCTTAATCGTTAATGAATTGGTTTTTCTTTGTCCTTTTAGTTCTTTTGGCCATTGATTGGAAACATGTCTTAATCATTAATGAATTGGTTTCTCTTTGTCCTTTAAGTTCTTTTGGCCATTGATTGGAAACATGTCTTAATCATTAATGAATTGGTTTCTCTTTGTCCTTTAAGTTCTTTTGGCCATTGATTGGAAACATGTCTTAATCATTAATGAATTGGTTTCTCTTTGTCCTTTAAGTTCTTTTGGCCATTGATTGGAAACAAGTCTTAATCATTAATGAATTGGTTTCTCTTTGTCCTTTAAGTTCTTTTGGCCATTGATTGGAAACATGTCTTAATCATTAATGAATTGGTTTCTCTTTGTCCTTTAAGGTCTTTTGGCCATTGATTGGAAGCATGTCTTAATCATTAATGAATTGGTTTCTCTTTGTCCTTTAAGTTCTTTTGGCCGTTGATTGGAAACATGTCTTAATCATTAATGAATTGGTTTCTCTTTGTCCTTTAAGTTCTTTTGGCCATTGATTGGAAACAAGTCTTAATCATTAATGAATTGGTTTCTCTTTGTCCTTTAAGTTCTTTTGGCCATTGATTGGAAACATGTCTTAATCATTAATGAATTGGTTTCTCTTTGTCCTTTAAGTTCTTTTGGCCTTTGATCGGAAACATGTCTTAATCATTACTGAATTGGTTTCTCTTTGTCCTTTAAGTTCTTTTGGCCATTGATTGGAAACATGTCTTAATCATTAATGAATTGGTTTCCCTTTGTCCTTTAAGTTCTTTTGGCCATTGATTGGAAACATGTCTTAATCATTAAGGAATTGGTTTCTCTTTGTCCTTTAAGTTCTTTTGGCCATTGATTGGAAACATGTCTGAATCGTTAATGAATTGGTTTCCCTTTGTCCTTTAAGGTCTTTTGGCCATTGATTGGAAACATGTCTTAATCATTAATGAATTGGTTTCTCTTTGTCCTTTAAGTTCTTTTGGCCATTGATTGGAAACATGTCTTAATCATTAATGAATTGGTTTCTCTTTGTCCTTTAAGTTCTTTTGGCAATTGAATGGAAACTTGTCTTAATCCATAATGAATTGGTTTCTCTTTGTCCTTTAAGTTTTTTTGGCCATTGATTGGAAACATGTCTCAATCATTAATGAATTGGTTTTACTTTCTCCTTTAAGTTCTTTTGGCCATTGATTGGAAACAAGTCTTAATCATTAATGAATTGGTTTCTCTTTGTCCTTTCCGTTCTATTGGCCATTGATTGGAAACAAGTCTTAATCATTAATGAATTGGTTTCTCTTTGTCCTTTAAGTTCTTTTGGCCATTGATTGGAAACATGTCTTAATCCTTAATGAATTGGTTTCTCTTTGTCCTTTAAGTTCTTTTGGCCATTGATTGGAAACATATCTTAATCATTATTGAATTGGATTCTCTTTGTCCTTTAAGTTCTTTCGGCCATTGATTGGAAACATGTCTTAATCATTAATGAATTGGTTTCTCTTTGTCCTTTAACGTCTTTTGGCCATTGATTGGAAACATGTCTTAATCATTAATTAATTGGTTTCTCTTTGTCCTTTAAGTTCTTTTGGCCATTGATTGGAAACATGTCTTAATCATTAATGAATTGGTTTCTCTTTGTCCTTTAAGTTCTTTTGGCCATTGATTGGAAACATGTCTTAATCCGTAATAAATTGGTTTCTCTTTGTCCCTTTAGTTCTTTTGGCCATTGATTGGAAACATGTCTTAATCATTAATGAATTGGTTTCTCTTTGTCCTTTAAGTTCTTTTGGCCATTGATTGGAAACATGTCTTAATCCATAATGAATTGGTTTCTCTTTGTCCTTTAAGTTCTTTTGGCCATTGATTGGAAACATGTCTTAATCATTAATGAATTGGTTTCTCTTTGTCCTTTAAGTTCTTTTGGCCGTTGATTGGAAACATGTCTTAATCATTAATGAATTGGTTTCTCTTTGTCCTTTAAGTTCTTTTGGCCATTGATTGGAAACAAGTCTTAATCATTAATGAATTGGTTTCTCTTTGTCCTTTAAGTTCTTTTGGCCATTGATTGGAAACATGTCTTAATCTGTAATGAATTGGTTTCTCTTTGTCCTTTAAGTTCTTTTGGCCATTGATTGGAAACATGTCTTAATCATTAATGAATTGGTTTCTCTTTGTCCTTTAAGTTCTTTTGGCCATTGATTGGAAACATGTCTTAATCATTAATGAATTGGTTTCCCTTTGTCCTTTAAGTTCTTTTGGCCATTGATTGGAAACAAGTCTTAATCATTAATGAATTGGTTTCTCTTTGTCCTTTAAGTTCTTTTGGCCATTGATTGGAAACATGTCTTAATCATTAATGAATTGGTTTCTCTTTGTCCATTAAGTTCTTTTGGCCATTGATTGGAAACATGTCTTAATCATTAATGAATTGGTTTCCCTTTGTCCTTTAAGTTCTTTTGGCCATTGATTGGAAACATGTCTTAATCCTTAATGAATTGGTTTCTCTTTGTCCTTTAAGTTCTTTTGGCCAATGATTGGAAACATGTCTTAATCATTAATGAATTGGTTTCTCTTTGTCCTTTAAGTTCTTTTGGCCAATGATTGGAAACATGTCTTAATCATTAATGAATTGGTTTCTCTTTGTCCTTTAAGTTCTTTTGGCCATTGATTGGAAGCATGTCTTAATCATTAATGAATTGGTTTCTCTTTGTCCTTTAAGTTCTTTTGGCCTTTGATTGGAAACATGTCTTAATCATTAATGAATTGGTTTCTCTTTGTCCTTTAAGTTCTTTTGGCCGTTGATTGGAAACATGTCTTAATTATTAATGAATTGGTTTCTCTTTGTCCTTTAAGTTCTATTGGCCATTGATTGGAAACAAGTCTTAATCATTAATGAAATGGTTTCTCTTTGTCCTTTTAGTTCTTTTGGCCATTGATTGGAAACATGTCTTAAACCGTAATGAATTGGTTTCTCTTTGTCCATTAAGTTCTTTTGGCCATTGATTGGAAACATGTCTTAATCATTAATGAATTGGTTTCCCTTTGTCCTTTAAGTTCTTTTGGCCATTGATTGGAAACATGTCTTAATCATTAATGAATTGGTTTTTCTTTGTCCTTTAAGTTCTTTTGGCCATTGATTGGAAACAAGTCTTAATCATTAATGAATTGGTTTCTCTTTGTCCTTTAAGTTCTTTTGGCCATTGATTGGAAACAAGTCTTAATCATTAATGAATTGGTTGCTCTTTGTCCTTGAAGTTCTTTGGCCATTGATTGGAAACATGTCTTAATCATTAATGAATTGGTTTCTCTTTGTCCTTTAAGTTCTTTTGGCCATTGATTGGAAACATGTCTTAATCATTAATGAATTGGTTTCTCTTTGTCCTTTAAGTTCTTTTGGCCGTTGATTGGAAACATGTCTTAATCATTAATGAATTGGTTTCTCTTTGTCCTTTAAGTTCTTTTGGCCATTGATTGGAAACAAGTCTTAATCATTAATGAATTGGTTTCTCTTTGTCCTTGAAGTTCTTTTGGCCATTGATTGGAAACATGTCTTAATCATTAATGAATTAGTTTCTCTTTATCCTTTAAGTTCTTTTGGCCATTGATTGGAAGCATGTCTTAATCATTAATGAATTGGTTTCTCTTTGTCCTTTAAGTTCTTTTGGCCATTGATTGGAAACATGTCTTAATAATTAATGAATTGGTTTCTCTTTGTCCTTTTAGTTCTTTTGGCCATTGATTGGAAACATGTCTTAATCATTAATGAAATCGTTTCTCTTTGTCCTTTGAGTTCTTTTGGCCGTTGATTGGAAACAAGTCTTAATCATTAATGAAATGGTTTCTCTTTGTCCTTTAAGTTCTTTTGGCCATTGATTGGAAACATGTCTTAATCCGTAATGAATTGGTTTCTCTTTGTCCTTTAAGTTCTTTTGGCCATTGATTGGAAACATGTCTTAATCATTAATGAATTGGTTTCTCTTTATCCTTTAAGTTCTTTTGGCCATTGATTGGAAACGAGTCTTAATCATTAATGAATTGGTTTCTCTTTGTCCTTTAAGTTCTTTTGGCCATTGATTGGAAACATGTCTTAATCATTAATGAATTGGTTTCTCTTTGTCCTTTAAGTTCTTTTCGCCATTGATTGGAAACATGTCTTAATCATTAATGAATTGGTTTCTCTTTGTCCTTGAAGTTCTTTTGGCCATTAATTGGAAACATGTCTTAATCCTAATGAATTGGTTTCTCTTTATCCTTGAAGCTCTTTTGGCCAATGATTGGAAGATGTCTTAATACTTAGTGAATTGGTTTCTCTTTCTTCTTTAAGTTCTTTTGGCCGTTGATTGGAAACAAGTCTTAATCATTAATGAATTGGTTTCTCTTTGTCCTTTAAGTTCTTTTGGCCATTGATTGGAAACATGTCTTAATCATTAATGAATTGGTTTCTCTTTGTCCTTTAAGTTCTTTTGGCCATTGATTGGAAACAAGTCTTAATCATTAATGAAATTGTTTCTCTTTGTCCATTTAGTTCTTTTGGCCATTGATTGGAAACATGTCTTAATCATTAATGAATTGGTATCTCTTTATCCTTTAAGTTCTTTTGGCCATTGATTGGAAACAAGTCTTAATCATTAATGAATTGGTTTCTCTTTGTCCTTTAAGTTCTTTTGGCGATTGATTGGAAACATGTCTTAATCATTAATGAATTGGTTTCTCTTTATCCTTTAAGTTCTTTTCGTCGTTGATTGGAAACATGTCTTAATCATTAATGAATTGGTTTCTCTTTGTCCTTTAAGTTCTTTTGGCCATTGATTGGAAACATGTCTTAATCATTAATGAATTGGTTTTTCTTTGTCCTTTAAGTTCTTTTGGCCATTGATTGGAAACATGTCTTAATCATTAATGAATTGGTTTCTCTTTGTCCTTTAATTTCTTTCGGCCATTGATTGGAAACATGTCTTAATGATTAATGAATTGGTTTCTCTTTGTCCTTTAAGTTCTTTTGGGCATTGATTGGAAACATGTCTTAATCATTAAGGAATTGGTTTCTCTTTGTCCTTTAAGTTCTTTTGGCCATTGATTGGAAACATGTCTTAATCATTAATGAATTGGTTTCTCTTTGTCCTTTAAGTTCTTTTGGCCGTTGATTGGAAACATGTCTTAATCATTAATGAATTGGTTTCTCTTTGTCCTTTAAGTTCTTTTGGCCATTGATTGGAAACATGTCTTAATCATTAATGAATTGGTTTCCCTTTGTCCTTTAAGTTCTTTTGGCCATTGATTGGAAACATGTCTTAATCATTAATGAATTGGTTTCTCTTTGACCTTTAAGTTCTTTTGGTGATTGATTGGAAACATGTCTTAATCATTAATGAATTGGTTTCTCTTTGTCCTTTAAGTTCTTTTGGCCATTGATTGGAAACATGTCTTAATCATTAATGAAATGGTTTCTCTTTGTCCTTTAAGTTCTTTTGGCCATTGATTGGAAACAAGTCTTAATCATTAATGAATTGGTTTCTCTTTGTCCTTTAAGTTCTTTTGGCCATTGATTGGAAACATGTCTTAATCATTAATGAATTGGTTTCTCTTTGCCCTTTAAGTTCTTTTGGCCATTGATTGGAAACATGTCTTAATCATTAATGAATTGGTTTCTCTTTGTCCTTTAAGTTCTTTTGGCCATTGATTGGAAACAAGTCTTAATCATTAATGAGTTGGTTTCTCTTTGTGCTTTAAGTTCTTTTGGCCATTGATTGGAAACAGGTCTTAATCATTAATGAATTGGTTTCTCTTTGTCCCTTTAGTTCTTTTGGCCATTGATTGGAAACATGTCTTAATCCGTAATGAATTGGTTTCTCTTTGTCCTTTAAGTTCTTTTGGCCATTGATTGGAAACATGTCTTAATCCTTAATGAATTGGTTTCTCTTTGTCCTTTAAGTTCTTTTGGCCATTGATTGGAAACATGTCTTAATCATTAATGAATTGGTTTCTCTTTGTCCTTTAAGTTCTTTTGGCCATTGATTGGTAACATGTCTTAATCGTTAATGAATTGGTTTTTCTTTGTCCTTTTAGTTCTTTTCGCCATTGATAGGAAACATGTCGTAATCATTAATGAATTGGTTTTTCTTTGTCCTTTAAGTTCTTTTGGCCATTGATTGGAAACATGTCTTAATCATTAATGAATTGGTTTCACTTTGTGCTTTAAGTTCTTTTGGCCATTGATTGGAAACATGTCTCAATCATTAATGAATTGGTTTCTCGTTGTCCTTTATGTTCTTTTGGCCATTGATTGGAAACATGTCTTAATCATTAATGAATTGGTTTCTCTTTGTCCTTTAAGTTCTTTTGGCCATTGATTGGAAACATGTCTTAATCATTAATGAATTGGTTTCTCTTTGTCCTTTAATTTCTTTCGGCCATTGATTGGAAACATGTCTTAATCATTAATGAATTGGTTTCTCTTTGTCCTTTAAGTTCTTTTGGCCGTTGATTGGAAACATGTCTTAATCATTAATGAATTGGTTTCTCTTTGTCCTTTAAGTTCTTTTGGCCATTGATTGGAAACATGTCTTAATCATTAATGAATTGGTTTCTCTTTGTCCTTTAAGTTCTTTTGGCCATTGATTGGAAACATGTCTTAATCATTAATGAATTGGTTTCTCTTTGTCCTTTAAGTTCTTTTGGCCATTGATTGGAAACAAGTCTTAATCATTAATGAATTGGTTTCTCTTTGTCCTTTAAGTTCTTTTGGCCATTGATTGGAAACATGTCTTAATCATTAATGAATTGGTTTCTCTTTGTCCTTTAAGTTCTTTTGGCCATTGATTGGAAACAAGTCTTAATCATTAATGAATTGGTTTCTCTTTGTCCTTTAAGTTCTTTTGGCCATTGATTGGAAACATGTCTTAATCATTAATGAATTGGTTTCTCTTTGTCCTTTTAGTTCTTTTGGCCATTGATTGGAAACATGTCTTAACCCGTAATGAATTGGTTTCTCTTTGTCCGTTAAGTTCTTTTGGCCATTGATTGGAAACATGTCTTAATCATTAATGAATTGGTTTCTCTTTGTCCTTTAAGTTCTTTTGGCCATTGATTGGAAACATGTCTTAATCATTAATGAATTGGTTTCTCTTTGTCCTTTAAGTTCTTTTGGCCGTTGATTGGAAACATGTCTTAATCATTAATGAATTGGTTTCTCTTTGTCCTTTAAGTTCCTTGGGCCATAGATTGGAAACATGTCTTAATCATTAATGAATTGGTTTCTCTTTATCCTTTAAGTTCTTTTGGCGATTGATTGGAAACATGTCTTAATCATTAATGAATTGGTTTCTCTTTGTCCTTTAAGTTCGTTTGGCCGTTGATTGGAAACAAGTCTTAATCATTAATGAATTGGTTTCTCTTTGTCCTTTAAGTTCTTTTGGCCGTTGATTGGAAACATGTCTTACTCATTAATGAATTGGTTTCTCTTTATCCTTTAAGTTCTTTTAGCCATAGATTGGAAACATGTCTTAATCATTAATGAATTGGTTTCTCTTTGTCCTTTAATTTCTTTCGGCCATTGATTGGAAACATGTCTTAATGATTAATGAATTGGTTTCTCTTTGTCCTTTAAGTTCTTTTGGCGATTGATTGGAAACATGTCTTAATCATTAATGAATTGGTTTCTTTTTGTCCTTTAAATTCTTTTGGCCGTTGATTGAAAACATGTCTTAATCATTAATGAATTGGTTTCTCTTTGTCCTTTAAGTTCTTTCGGCCATTGATTGGAAACATGTCTTAATCATTAATGAATTGGTTTCTCTTTGTCCTTTAAGTTCTTTTGGCCATTGATTGGAAACATGTCTTAATCATTAATGAATTGGTTTCTCTTTGTCCATTAAGTTCTTTTGGCCATTGATTGGAAACATGTCTTAATCATTAATCAATTGGTTTCTCTTTGTCCTTTAAGTTCTTTTGGCGATTGATTGGAAACAAGCGTTAATCATTAATGAATTGGTTTCCCTTTCTCCTTGAAGTTCTTTTGGCCACTGATTGGAAACATGTCTTAATCCGTAATGAATTGGTTTCTCTTTGTCCTTTAAGTTCTTTTGGCCATTGATTGGAAACATGTCTTAATCATTAATGAATTGGTTTCTCTTTGTCCTTTAAGTTCTTTTGGCCATTGATTGGAAACAAGTCTTAATCATTAATGAATTGGTTTCTCTTGGTCCTTTCCGTTCTATTGGCCATTGATTAGAGACAAGTCTTAATCATTAATGAATTGGTTTCTCTTTGTCCTTTAAGTTCTTTTGGCCATTGATTGGAAACATGTCTTAATCATTAATGAATTGGTTTCTCTTTGTCCTTTAAGTTCTTTTGGCCATTGATTGGAAACATGTCTTAATCATTAATGAATTGGTTTCTCTTTGTCCTTTAAGTTCTTTTGGCCGTTGATTGGAAGCATGTCTTAATCATTAATGAATTGGTTTCTCTTTGTCCTTTAAGTTCTTTTGGCCGTTGATTGGAAACATGTCTTAATCATTAATGAATTGGTTTCTCTTTATCCTTTAAGTTCTTTTGGCCATTGATTGGAAGCATGTCTTAATCATTAATGAATTGGTTTCTCTTTGTCCTTTAAGTTCTTTTGGCCATTGATTGGAAACATGTCTTAATCATTAATTAATTGGTTTCTCTTTGTCCTTGAAGTTCTTTCGGCCATTGATTGGAAACATGTGATAGTCATTAATGAATTGGTTGTTCTTTGTCCTTTAACTTTCGGCCATTGATTGGAAACATGTCTTAGTCATTAATGAATTGGTTGTTCTTTGTCCTTTAAGTTCTTTTGGCCATTGATTGGAAACATGTCTTAATCATTAATGAATTGGTTTCTCTTTGTCCTTTAAGTTCTTTTGGCCATTGATTGGAAACATGTCTTCATCTGTAATGAATTGGTTTCTCTTTGTCCTTAAAGTTCTTTTGGCCATTGATTGGAAACATGTCTCAATCATTAATGAATTGGTTTCTCTTTGTCCTTTAAGTTCTTTTGGCCATTGATTGGAAACATGTCTTAATCATTAATGAATTGGTTTCTCTTTGTCCTTTAAGTGCTTTCGGCCATTGATTGGAAACATATCTTAATCATTTATGAATTGATTTCTCTTTGTCCTTTAAGTTCTTTTGGCCATTGATTGGAAACATGTCTTAATCATTAATGAATTTGTTTCTCTTTGTCCTTTAAGTTCTTTTGGCCATTGATTGGAAACATGTCTTAATCATTAATGAATTGGTTTCTCTTTGTCCTTTAAGTTCTTTTGGCCATTGATTGGAAACATGTCTTAATCCTTAATGAATTGGTTTCTCTTTGTCCTTTAAGTTCTTTTGGCCATTGATTGGAAACAAGTCTTAATCATTAATGAATTGGTTTCTCTTTGTCCTTTAAGTTCTTTTGGCCATTGATTGGAAACATGTCTTAATCTTTAATGAATTGGTTTCTCTTTGTCCTTTAAGTTCTTTTGGCCATTGATTGGAAACATGTCTTAATCATTAATGAATTGGTTTCCCTTTGTCCTTTAAGTTCTTTTGGCCGTTGATTGGAAACATGTCTTAATCATTAATGAATTGGTTTCTCTTTGTCCTTTAAGTTCTTTTGGCCATTGATTGGAAACATGTCTTCATCATTAATGAATTGGTTTCTCTTTGTCCTTTAAGTTCTTTTGGCCATTGATTGGAAACATGTCTTAATCATTAATGAATTGGTTTCTCTTAGTCCTTTAGGTTCTTTCCGCCATTGATTGGATACATGTCTTAATCATTAATGAATTGGTTTCTCTTTGTCCTTTAAGTTCTTTTGGCCATTGATTGGAAACATGTCTTAATCATTAATGAATTGGTTTCTCTTTGTCCTTTAAGTTCTTTTGGCCATTGATTGGAAACATGTCTTAATCATTAATGAATTGGTTTCTCTTTGTCCTTTAAGTTCTTTTGGCCATTGATTGGAAACATGTCTTAATCATTAATGAATTGGTTTCTCTTTGTCCTTTAAGTTCTTTTGGCCATTGATTGGAAACATGTCTTAATCATTAATGAATTGGTTTCTCTTTGTCCTTTAAGTTCTTTTGGCCATTGATTGGAAACATGTCTTAATCATTAATGAATTGGTTTCTCTTTGTCCTTTAAGTTCTTTTGGCCATTGATTGGAAACATGTCTTAATCATTAATGAATTGGTTTCTCTTTGTCCTTTAAGTTCTTTTGGCCATTGATTGGAAACATGTCTTAATCATTAATGAATTGGTTTCTCTTTGTCCTTTAAGTTCTTTTGGCCATTGATTGGAAACATGTCTTAATCATTAATGAATTGGTTTCTCTTTGTCCTTTAAGTTCTTTTGGCCATTGATTGGAAACAAGTCTTAATCATTAATGAATTGGTTTCTCTTTGTCCTTTAAGTTCTTTTGGCCATTGATTGGAAACATGTCTTAATCATTAATGAATTGGTTTCTCTTTGTCCTTTAAGTTCTTTTGGCCATTGATTGGAAACATGTCTTAATCATTAATGAATTGGTTTCTCTTTGTCCTTTAAGTTCTTTTGGCCATTGATTGGAAACATGTCTTAATCATTAATGAATTGGTTTCTCTTTGTCCTTTAAGTTCTTTTGGCCATTGATTGGAAACAAGTCTTAATTATTAATAAGTTGGTTTCTCTTTGTCCTTTAAGTTCTTTTGGCCATTGATTGGAAACATGTCTTAATCATTAAAGAATTGGTTTCTCTTTGTCCTTTAAGTTCTTTTGGCCATTGATTGGAAACATGTCTTAATCATTAATTAATTGGTTTCTCTTTGTCCTTTAAGTTCTTTTGGCCATTGATTGGAAACATGTCTTAATCATTAATGAATTGGTTTCTCTTTGTCCTTTAAGTTCTTTTGGCCATTGATTGGAAACATGTCTTAATCATTAATTAATTGGTTTCTCTTTGTCCTTTAAGTTCTTTTGGCCATTGATTGGAAACATGTCTTAATCATTAATGAATTGGTTTCTCTTTGTCCTTTAAGTTCTTTTGGCCATTGATTGGAAACATGTCTTAATCATTAATGAATTGGTTTCTCTTTGTCCTTTAAGTTCTTTTGGCCATTGATTGGAAACAAGTCTTAATCATTAATGAATTGGTTTCTCTTTGTCCTTTAAGTTCTTTTGGCCATTGATTGGAAACATGTCTTAATCATTAATGAATTGGTTTCTCTTTGTCCTTTACGTTCTTTTGACCATTGATTGGAAACATGTCTTAATCATTAATGAATTGGTTTCTCTTTGTCCTTTAAGTTCTTTTGGCCATTGATTGGAAACATGTCTTAATCATTAATGAATTGGTTTCTCTTTGTCCTTTAAGTTCTTTTGGCCATTGATTGGAAACATGTCTTAATCATTAATGAATTGGTTTCTCTTTGTCCTTTAAGTTCTTTTGGCCATTGATTGGAAACATGTCTTAATCATTAATGAATTGGTTTCTCTTTGTCCTTTAAGTTCTTTTGGCCATTGATTGGAAACATGTCTTAATCATTAATGAATTGGTTTCTCTTTGTCCTTTAAGTTCTTTTGGCCATTGATTGGAAACATGTCTTAATCATTAATGAATTGGTTTCTCTTTGTCCTTTAAGTTCTTTTGGCCATTGATTGGAAACATGTCTTAATCATTAATGAATTGGATTCTCTTTGTCCTTTAAGTTCTTTTGGCCATTGATTGGAAACATGTCTTAATCATTAATGAATTGGTTTCTCTTTGTCCTTGAAGTTCTTTTGGCCATTGATTGGAAACATGTCTTAATCATTAATGAATTGGTTTCTCTTTGTCCTTGAAGTTCTTTTGGCCATTGATTGGAAACATGTCTTAATCATTAATGAATTGGTTTCTCGTTGTCCTTTAAGTTCTTTTGGCCATTGATTGGAAACATGTCTTAATCATTAATGAATTGGTTTCTCTTTGTCCTTTAAGTTCTTTCGGCCATTGATTGGAAACATGTCTTAATCATTAATGAATTGATTTCTCTTTGTCCTTTAAGTTCTTTTGGCCATTGATTGGAAACATGTCTTAATCATTAATGAATTTGTTTCTCTTTGTCCTTTAAGTTCTTTTGGCCATTGATTGGTAACATGTCTTAATCGTTAATGAATTGGTTTTTCTTTGTCCTTTAAGTTCTTTTGGCCATTGATTGGAAACATGTCTTAATCATTAATGAATTGGTTTCTCTTTGTCCTTTAAGTTCTTTTGGCCATTGATTGGAAACATGTCTTAATCATTAATGAATTGGTTTCTCTTTGTCCTTTAAGTACTTTTGGCCATTGATTGGAAACAAGTCTTAATCATTAATGAATTGGTTTCTCTTTGTCCTTTAAGTTATTTTGGCCATTGATTGGAAACATGTCTTAATCATTAATGAATTGTTCTCTCTTTGTCCTTTAAGTTCTTTCGGCCATTGATTGGAAACATGTCTTAATCATTAATGAATTGGTTTCTCTTTGTCCTTTAAGTTCTTTTGGCCATTGATTGGAAACATGTCTTAATCATTAATGAATTGGTTTCTCTTTGCCCTTTAAGTTCTTTTGGCGATTGATTGGAAACATGTCTTAATCATTAATCAATTGGTTTCTCTTTGTCCTTTAAGTTCCTTTGGCCATTGATTGGAAGCATGTCTTAATCATTAATGAATTGGTTTCTCTTTGTCCTTTAAGTTCTTTTGACCATTGATTGGAAACATGTCTTAATCCTTAATGAATTGGTTTCTCTTTGTCCTTTAAGTTCTTTTGGCCGTTGATTGGAAACATGTCTTAATCATTAATGAATTGGTTTCTCTTTGTCCTTTAAGTTCTTTTGGCCATTGATTTGAAACAAGTCTTAATCATTAATGAATTGGTTTCTGTTTGTCCTTTAAGTTCTTTTGGCCATTGATTGGAAACATGTCTGAATCGTTAATGAATTGGTTTCCCTTTGTCCTTTAAGTTCTTTTGGCCATTGATTGGAAACATGTCTTAATCATTAATGAATTGGTTTCTCTTTGTCCATTAAGTTCTTTTGGCCATTGATTGGAAACATGTCTTAATCATTAATGAATTGGTTTCTCTTTGTCCTTTAAGTTCTTTTGGCCATTGATTGGAAACATGTCTTAATCATTAATGAATTGGTTTCTCTTTGTCCTTTAAGTTCTTTTGGCCATTGATTGGAAACATGTCTTAATCAATAATGAATTGGTTTCTCTTTGTCCTTTAAGTTCTTTTGGCCATTGATTGGAAACATGTCTTAATCCTTAATGAATTGGTTTCTCTTTGTCCTTTAAGTTCTTTTGGCCATTGATTGGAAACATGTCTTAATCATTAATGAATTGGTTTCTCTTTGTCCTTTAAGTTCTTTTGGCCATTGATTGGAAACATGTCTTAATCATTAATGAATTGGTTTCTCTTTGTCCTTTAAGTTCTTTTGGCCGTTGATTGGAAACATGTCTTAATCATTAATGAATTGGTTTCTCTTTGTCCTTTAAGTTCTTTTGGCCATTGATTGGAAACAAGTCTTAATCATTAATGAATTGGTTTCTCTTTGTCCTTTAAGTTCTTTCGGCCATTGTTTGGAAACATGTCTTAATCATTAATGAATTGGTTTCTCTTTGTCCTTTAAGTTCTTTTGGCCATTGATTGGAAACATGTCTTCATCATTAATGAATTGGTTTCTCTTTGTCCTTTAAGTTCTTTTGGCCATTGATTGGAAACATGTCTTAATCATTAATGAATTGGTTTCTCTTTGTCCTTTAAGTTCTTTTGGCCATTGATTGGAAACATGTCTTAATCATTAATGAATTGGTTTCTCTTTGTCCTTTAAGTTCTTTTGGCCATTGATTGGAAACATGTCTTAATCATTAATGAATTGGTTTCTCTTTGTCCTTTAAGTTCTTTTGGCCATTGATTGGAAACATGTCTTAATCATTAATGAATTGGTTTCTCTTTGTCCTTTAAGTTCTTTTGGCCATTGATTGGAAACATGTCTTAATCATTAATGAATTGGTTTCTCTTTGTCCTTTAAGTTCTTTTGGCCATTGATTGGAAACATGTCTTAATCATTAATGAATTGGTTTCTCTTTGTCCTTTAAGTTCTTTTGGCCATTGATTGGAAACATGTCTTAATCATTAATGAATTGGTTTCTCTTTGTCCTTTAAGTTCTTTTGGCCATTGATTGGAAACATGTCTTAATCATTAATGAATTGGTTTCTCTTTGTCCTTTAAGTTCTTTTGGCCATTGATTGGAAACATGTCTTAATCATTAATGAATTGGTTTCTCTTTGTCCTTTAAGTTCTTTTGGCCATTGATTGGAAACATGTCTTAATCATTAATGAATTGGTTTCTCTTTGTCCTTTAAGTTCTTTTGGCCATTGATTGGAAACATGTCTTAATCATTAATGAATTGGTTTCTCTTTGTCCTTTAAGTTCTTTTGGCCATTGATTGGAAACATGTCTTAATCATTAATGAATTGGTTTCTCTTTGTCCTTTAAGTTCTTTTGGCCATTGATTGGAAACATGTCTTAATCATTAATGAATTGGTTTCTCTTTGTCCTTTAAGTTCTTTTGGCCATTGATTGGAAACATGTCTTAATCATTAATGAATTGGTTTCTCTTTGTCCTTTAAGTTCTTTTGGCCATTGATTGGAAACATGTCTTAATCATTAATGAATTGGTTTCTCTTTGTCCTTTAAGTTCTTTTGGCCGTTGATTGGAAACATGTCTTAATCATTAATGAATTGGTTTCTCTTTGTCCTTTAAGTTCTTTTGGCCATTGATTGGAAACATGTCTTAATCATTAATGAATTGGTTTCTCTTTGTCCTTTAAGTTCTTTCGGCCATTGATTGGAAACATGTCTTAATCATTAATGAATTGGTTTCTCTTTGTCCTTTAAGTTCTTTTGGCGATTGATTGGAAACATGTCTTAATCATTAATGAATTGGTTTCTCTTTGTCCTTTAAATTCTTTTGGCCGTTGATTGGAAACATGTCTTAATCATTAATGAATTGGTTTCTCTTTGTCCTTTAAGTTCTTTCGGCCATTGATTGGAAACATGTCTTAATCATTAATGAATTGGTTTCTCTTTGTCCATTAAGTTCTTTTGGCCATTGATTGGAAACATGTCTTAATTATTAAAGAATTGGTTTCTCTTTGTCCTTGAAGTTCTTTTGGCCATTGATTGGAAACATGTCTTAGTCATTCATCAATTGGTTGTTCTTTGTCCTTTAAGTTCATTTGGCCATTGATTGGAAACATGTCTTAATCATTAATTAATTGGCTTTCTTTGTCCTTTTAGTTCTTTTGGCCGTTGATTGGAAACAAGTCTTAATCATTAATGAATTGGTTTCTTAATCATTAATGAATTGGTTTCTCTTTATCCTTTAAGTTCTTTTGGCGATTGATTGGAAACATGTCTTAATCATTAATGAATTGGTTTCTCTTTGTCCTTTAAGTTCTTTTGGCCATTGATTGGAAATTAATGAATTGGTTTCTCTTTGTCCTTTAAGTTCATGTCTTAATCATTAACGAATTTGTTTCTCTTTGTCCTTTAAGTTCTTTTGGCCATTGATTGGAAATTAATGAATTGGTTTCTCTTGTCCTTTATGTTGATTGGAAACTTAATCATTAATGAATTGGTTTCTTTTTGTCCTTTAAGTTCTTTTGGCCATTGATTGGAAACAAGTCTTAATCATTAATGAATTGGTTTCTCTTTGTCCTTTAAGTTCTTTTGGCCATTGATTGGAAACATATCTTAATCCTTAACGAATTGGTTTCTCTTTGTCCTTTAAGTTATTTTGGCGATTGATTGTAAACAAGTCTTAATCATTAATGAATTGGTTTCTCTTTGTCCTTTAAGTTCTTTCGGCCATTGATTGGAAACAAGTCTTAATCATTAATGAATTGGTTTCTCTTTGTCCTTTAAGTTCC
>CM062522.1:36014098-36065611 GCA_031439585.1 Pterocarpus macrocarpus | reverse complement strand
CTTAAAGAACAAAGGGAAACCAATTTGCTTATGGATTAAGACTTGCTTCCAATCAACGGCGAAAAGAATCCTAAAGAACAAAGCCAAACTAATTCCTAATGGATTAAGACATGCATCCAATCAATGGCCAAAAGAACTTAAAGAACAAAAGGAAACCAATTCCATATGGATTAAGACTTGTCTCCAATCAATGGCCAAAAGAACTTAAAGGACAAAGGGAAACCAACTCTTGGTGGATTAAGACTTGATTCCGATCAACGGCGAAAAGAATCCTTAAAGGATAAAGCCAAACTAATTCCTAATGGATTAAGACATGCATCCAATCAATGGCCAAAACAACTTAAAGAACAAAAGGAAACCAATTCCATATGGATTAAGACTTGTCTCCAATCAATCGCCAAAAGAACTTAAAGGACAAAGGGAAACCAATTCCTTATGGATTAAGACTTGATTCCGATCAATGGCCAAAAGAACTTAAAGAACAAAGCCAAACTAATTCCTAACGAGCTGGGACATACGATCCAATCAACTACTAAGAACTTAAAGAACAAAAGGAAACCAATTCCATATGGATTAAGACTTGTCTCCAATCAATCGCCAAAAGAACTTAAAGGACAAAGACAAACTAATTCCTAATGGATTAAGACATGCATCCAATCAATGGCCAAAAGAACTTAAAGAACAAAGGGAAACCAATTCCTTATGGATTAAGACTTGTTTCCAATCAATGGCCAAAAGAACTTGAAGGACAAAGACAAACTAATTCCTAATGGATTAAGACATGCATCCAATCAATGGCCAAAAGAACTTAACCAAAAGAACTTAAAGAACAAAGGGAAACCAATTCCTTATGGATTAAGACTTGTTTCCGATCAATGGCCAAGTGCTAATCCTAAAGAATAAAGACAAACTAATTCCTAATGGATTAAGACACGCATCCAATCACTACTAAAGAACTTAAAGAATAAAAGGAAACCAATTCTATATTGACAAGACTTGTCTCCAATCTAATGTACGTTAACTTAAAGGACAAAGACAAACTAATTCCTAATGGATTAAGACGTGCATCCAATCAATGGCCAGAAGACCTTTAAGAACAAAGGGAAACCAATTCCTTATGGATTAAGACTTGTTTCAAATCAGTGGCCAAAAGAACTTAAAGGATAAAGACAAACTAATTCCTAATGCATTAAGACAAGCATCCAATCAATGGCCAAAAGAACTTAAAGAGCAAAGGGAAACCAATTCCTGCGGATTAAGACTTGTTTCCAATCAATGGCCAAAAGCACTTAAAGAACAAAGGGAAACCAATTCCTTATGGATTAAGACTTGTTTCCGATCAATGGCGAAAAGAACTTAAAGAACAAAGCCAAACTAATTCCTAATGGATTAAGACATGCATCCAATCAATGGCCAAAAGAACTTAAAGAACAAAAGGAAACCAATTCCATATGGATTAAGACTTGTCTCCAATCAATGGCCAAAAGAACTTAAAGGACAAAGGGAAACCAATTCCTTATGGATTAAGACTTGTTTCCGATCAATGGCCAAAAGAACTTAAAGAACAAAGCCAAACTAATTCCTAATGTATTAAGACATGCATCCAATCAATGGCCAAAAGAACTTAAAGAACAAAAGGAAACCAATTCCATATGGATTAAGACTCTCATTTCAATCAATCGCCAAAAGAGAATCCTGAAGGACAAAGACAAACTAATTCCTAATGGATTAAGACATGCATCCAATCAATGGCCAAAAGAACTTTAAGAACAAAGGGAAACCAATTCCTTGAGGATTAAGACTTGTTTCAAATCAGTGGCCAAAAGAACTTAAAGGATAAAGACAAACTAATTCCTAATGCATTAAGACAAGCATCCAATCAATGGCCAAAAGAACTTAAAGAACAAAGGGAAACCAATTCCTTATGGATTAAGACTTGTTTCCAATCAATGGCCAAAAGAACTTAAGGGACAAAGACAAACTAATTCCTAATGGATTAAAACATGCATCCAATCAATGGCCAAAAGAACTTAAAGAACAAAGGGAAACCAATTCCTTATGGATTAAGACTTGTTTCCAATCAATGGCCAAAAGCACTTAAAGAACAAAGGGATACCAATTCCTTATGGATTAGGACTTGTTTCCGATCAATGGCCAAAAGAACATAAAGGACAAAGCCAAACTAATTCCTAATGGATTAAGACATGCATCCAATCAATGGCCAAAAGAACTTAAAGAACAAAGGGAAACCAATTCGTTATTTTATTAGGACTTGTTTTCCAATCAATGTCCAAAAGAACTGAAGGGACAAAGACAAACTAATTCCTAATGGATTAAAACATGCATCCAATCAATGGCCAAAAGAACTTTAAGAACAAAGGGAAACCAATTCCATATGGATTAAGACTTGTCTCCAATCAATGGCCAATCAATGGCCAAAAGAACTTAAAGAACAAAGGGAAACCAATTCCTTATGGATTACACTAAGCTCCGATCAACGGGCCAAAAGAACTTAAAGAACAAAGCCAAATCCACTCTGAATGGATTAAGACATGCATCCAATCAATGGCCAAAAGAACTTAAAGAACAAAAGGAAACCAATTCCATATGGATTAAGACTTGTCTCCAATCAATGGCCAAAAGAACTTAAAGGACAAAGACAAACTAATTCCTAATGGATTAAGACATGCATCCAATCAATGGCCAAAAGAACTTTAAGAACAAAGGGAAACCAATTCCTTATGGATTAAGACTTGTTTCCAATCAATGGCCAAAAGCACTTAAAGAACAAAGGGATACCAATTCCTTATGGATTAGGACTTGTTTCCGATCAATGGCCAAAAGAACATAAAGGACAAAGCCAAACTAATTCCTAATGGATTAAGACATGCATCCAATCAATGGCCAAAAGAACTTAAAGAACAAAGGGAAACCAATTCGTTATTTATTAAGACTTGTTTCCAATCAATGGCCAAAAGAACTGAAGGGACAAAGACAAACTAATTCCTAATGGATTAAAACATGCATCCAATCAATGGCCAAAAGCACTTAAAGAACAAAGGGAAACCAATTCCTTATGGATTAAGACTTATTTCCGATCAATCGCCAAAAGAACTTAAAGAACAAAGGGAAACCAATTCCTTATGGATTAAGACTTGTTTCAAATCAGTGGCCAAAAGAACTTAAAGGATAAAGACAAACTAATTCCTAATGCATTAAGACAAGCATCCAATCAATGGCCAAAAGAACTTAAAGAACAAAGGGAAACCAATTCCTCATGGATTAAGACTTGTTTGCAATCAATGGCCAAAAGAACTTCAACGACAAAGCCAAACTAATTCCTAATGGATTAAGACATGCATCCAATCAACGGCCAAAAGAACTTAAAGAACAAAGGGAAACCAATTCCGTATGGATTAAGACTTGTTTCTAATCAATGGCTAAAAGAACTTAAGGGACAAAGACAAACTAATTCCTAATGGATTAAGACGTGCATCCAATCAATGGCCAAAAGAACTTAAAGAACAAAGGGAAACCAATTCCTTATGGATTAAGACTTGTTTCCAATCAATGGCCAAAAGCACTTAAAGAACAAAGGGATACCAATTCCTTATGGATTAGGACTTGTTTCCGATCAATGTCCAAAAGAACTTAACCAAAGGAACTTAAAGAACAAAGGGAAACCAATTCCTTATGGATTAAGACTTGTTTCCGATCAATGGCCAAAAGAACTTAAAGAACAAAGCCAAACTAATTCCTAATGGATTAAGACATGCATCCAATCAATTGCCAAAAGAACTTAAAGAACAAAAGGAAACCAATTCCATATGGATTAAGACTTGTCTCCAATCAATCGCAAAAAGAACTTAAAGGACAAAGACAAACTAATTCCTAATGGATTAAGACATGCATCCAATCAATGGCCAAAAGAACTTAAAGAACAAAGGGAAACCAATTCCTTATGGATTAGGACTTGTTTCCGATCAGTGGCCAAAAGAACTTAAAGTAGAAAGCCAAACTAATTCCTAATGCATTAAGACAAGCATCCAATCAATGGCCAATACTGTTAACTTAAACAATCGTCGGGAAACCAATCTATTGATGGCACTTGTTTCCAACTAACTGTCAGGTAACTGGAAACACAAAGACAACGTCCATCCTGAATGGACTCAAAGTCCACGCATCCTTCAACTGATCGCCAGTCGAACGTTAACCAAACATAAACAAACTAATTCCACAACGATTAAGATTTCTCTCCAACTGAATGGCAAAAAGAACTGAATAACAAAGGGCAACCAACCCTTATGGATTCAGACTTGCTTCCCGATCAATCGTCCAAACAACCAACACAGCCAAACCAATTCCTCAATGGATTACGACATGCATCCAATTACTGGCCAAAAATAGTCCAAGAACAAAAGTGATACGTGCTCAGAGGCCAAATTGCACATAATCAAGAGTCCAAGAGCAACAGATAGAGATTTGTCCGTGCCAGTATCCAATCTCACGAGCAAGAGCAAAGATGTTTATAGAACACTCTGGGAACTCGGCCAAAGCAATCATGGAAGAACGACGTTGAATTTCAAGAATGGGCCAAGGAGCCTCAAGACGCCAACCTCATACTAACGGACAACCCAAGATCTTGTTATTTCACGCTGTGAATCGGGCTTTCTGTTTATTTTGGCCATATTGTTATCTAAATAATATCCTATTTTGGCCTTACTTTATGATAATTTAAGTATTTAGGACATCTAAACTTTTAGTTATTTTATTTTGGCCCATGTTTTGTGTTTTATGTTTTATCCAACCTAATTCATATTATTTAGCATCGTAACACTTCTTATTGGGCTTGGACTTAGCTTAAGTGTCTAACCTAGTAAAAGAGGTTATAAATAATTTCTGGCCAACACATTGCTTAGAAGAGTTTGACACTGAAATTCGCTTTTGTTTTCTTTCAAGAAAATAGTTCCTTTTTGTGTGCAAGTGAGAAGTGAGTGATTTGTTTTTGCTTGTTGTGATCAAGAAATTGAGAGAATTCATCCTAAGGTAAGTTCCTCGTGATATTCAATCAATTTCTGCTTCTATCTTTTCCTCATTATCTACGTTTCTAAGGATGTGTTTCTTGGGGGTTTAGTAGGGAGGCCTTTATTCTACATCTTGTTTTCTATCAAAGTTACTACTGGGTTTCGGATCTTTATATCCACGGGTTCTCTACTCATTTGGTATCGAGCAAGGTCTAGATAAATTCCTATTTATCTATCTTTGTCTTTTACGCTTGTCTTTTGTCTTCTTTTTCTGGTCCGCTTATGCTTGTTGTTTTTGTGTTTTTGCATCCTCTCCTTTTGTGTTATAAACATATCTTTGTTCCATCTTTGTGTTTCCCTTGTTTTGTTTTCAATCTTTGTTACTAGTTGAAATTAAAAAAAAAAAAAAAAAGGTGCAAAAAAAAAACGAAAAAAAAAGCCAGAAAAAAAAAAGGAGGACAAAAAAAAAGAAGAAGGACGAAAAAAAAAAGGGAGGGGAAATTAGAAAAGATTGAAAAGGATTATATTCAAATATTTAGTTCTCTGATTCACATCAGACAGTATTATCTTTTGTTTCAAATTCAAAAGGATTGTGTCTAGATTCAGCTTTGATTCAAATCTATTACATATCTCTTGTCTTCCCTTGAATTTAGTTTTGAATTTTAAATCTCTGATTTATATCAGATTTAGTTGATTTACAATTTGTGATTTTGTGTTATCTTGAGTTCCTTGGAGTCTAAGTAATCCTCAACAGTGTGTCTTTTTGTGTCTTTTTTTTCCTTGCAAATTAAGTAACCCATTCTCGAGTCTTAAACTTGAGTTTCAATTGCAACTTTTGGCATCAATTTGGATCTTAATATTACTTGTGGATTTGCCTTGCTTGATTTCATTTAATTTCTGAAGTGCAACATTCTAAAGTGATCAAGAGTGGTAAAAGGTAAGAGTGGTGAGCACAAAAGAGGGTAAAAGCCAAGAATTGAGTGAAAAACACAGCGACGCACTTTGGAGTGCAAACACGTGTAGTGTGCGTGTGAGGTCCTTTTGCTGATATTTTGCAGGGTTGTTCAATACTAATAACCCGGCTGGAAGGAAGGAAGAGAAATTATGAAGAGGAACCTGGTGTGATACTTGACATGAAGGTCATGTACCAAGCTTTCACTTAGCCAATTTCGTAAGTTGAATGGATAGGGACTTGATGAGATGGATGAACGGAGAGCGAGATGACACAAAGCATGTCCAGAGGTAGTAGACGGGTTGATTTGAGGAATCGACGTCACCATGATCTCCCAACCATGAGCTATCCTGGGGAGGAGCCCGATGAATTTGATTCACCTAGAAATAGGAGAACTAGAACAGAGCTTGGGATAGCAACATTGTCGCTATCAAGATGCAGATACTACTCATTCAAGGGTAGGGAATGATGCTGCTGAAGCTTATTTAGAGTGGGAAAAGAAAGGTGGAGATGATTTTGCTTGCCATTGCACTATTCTCGGGTTATAGAAGAAGGTCGATTGGCTCATTGTGGAATTTTCTCGATTATGCTCTCTAATCAAAGTGGGATGAGCTAGTTAAGTCTGCATGAGAATGGGGAATAATTTTACTTAAACTCGGGATGAGATGAAGAGGATAATGAAGAAGAGATTTGTTCCTTCCCACTACTATAGGGAAGTGTACCAAAATTATGAGTTTGTCTTATTCAAGTTCTAAATCTTGAGTAGAAGATTACCACAAGGAGATGGAAATTCTCATGATTAAAGCCAACATTGAAGAGGACATGGAAGCAACTATGGCTTTGCTTTATAGGTGTGGTTTGAACAAGGAGATTGCAGATGTGGTAGAATTACAATTATTATGTGGGAGATGGAGGATTTAAGCTAAGCATGGCAATGAAGGCCAGGAGAAACAAAGAAAAATCAAAGAAGTAAGGTAGCTAAGGCATTTTCAAATTCCAACTCAAAGTGGGGTTCAAAATGGTCTAAGTATGAGGGACAAAGAAGAATAAGGACTCAAACCCCAATGAGTATGGACTAGATATGGCCAAGAAGAAAGGTGAATGCACTATCTTTCATCAACTGCTACTTCTAGGCATAGAGATGTTAAATGTTTGGCAAAGTGCCACGCTTTAGCGTATTATGCATCTAATTGCCTGAACAAGAGAACAATGGTCATTAGGGGAGTTGAAGTTGCATTCGAATCCGATGATGATGATGGTAAGTCCGATGGTAGTGATGATATGCCACCATTAGAGTGACTGCCTGGAGCATGACAGAATGTTGAATATGCCGTGCATGGTGAGTCTCTTTGGCTGCTGGGGACGTGCTTTGGAATATGCAAAGTTAAGGAGGAGGTCTAGAGTAAAGAGAGAGAAACATCTTTCTAAGCACTAGATGCTCTGGCAGGAAAGGTGTGCAGTTTGATTTATCGACAGTGGAAGTTGCACCAATGTTGCAAGTACCACCTTAGTGGAGAAGTTGGGATTGCAAAGCATGATAAGCATCCTAATCCATATAGGTTGTAATGGTTGAATAATACTGGGGAAGTGAAATGTATTGGACAAGTTGTGGTTGTATCTTCAATGGGAAGCATAGTGATGAAGTAGTGTGTGATGTAGCACCCATGCAAAGTCAATTGTTGTTGGGGAGACCATGGCAATTTGATAAAGCGTGTGCTACATGATGGGTACAAAGAATAGGTATTCCTTTGAGGCACTGGGCACAAAGATCACTCTTGCACCATTATCACCCAAGGAGGGTGTATCTTGACCAACACGAAGCTTCAACAAACTTTTTGTGGGGAATTTGGGAAGTGAGGAAAAGAAAAAGAGAGAAAAGAGGCCATGAGAGAAAAGAATAAAGAACAAGGCCCAATGGTGAGAGAAAATAAAGAAAAGAAAGAGAGAGGGAGAAAAATGCAAAGAAAGAAAAGAGTGAAAAGAAAGAGAAGAGTGAGAAAAATGAAGAGAGTGAGAGGAAATCATGTTTTTATGCAAAAGAGAGAGAGATTTGAAAAGTGCTTTGTTAGGCAAGAAAGCTTTGATTATGATTCGGTTTAAGGAGATTTTGCTCTCAAACCTAATCAACTCCTAATTTGCCCTAGTTATTTTCTTTCTTTGTTGCAGGAGCTTGAGGATCGTGTTCTCTGAGCGAGGTGCCAAGTGGATTGCCACCATTGAGTAGGATTGAAAAAAATCAATTGATTTTGTGCCCTGGAGCCAGTATTCCAAATAGACCAGCCTATAGCAATCCTGAGGGAGACAAAGGAGCTTCAAAGGCAAGTGGATGATCCGCTAGCTAAAGTGGTACGCAGGAGTTACGAGTCCATGTGCCGTTCCAGCTTTGTTGGTTCCAAAGAAAGATGGTACTTGGAGGATGTGTGTGGATTGTCGTGGCAACAATAAGATACCCGGTAAAGTATCGCCATCCTATCCCTAGGTTAGATGACATGTTTGATGAGTTAAATGGTGCATGCATATTTACTAAAATTGATTTGAAAAGTGGGTATCACTAAATTAGAATGAAACTGGGGATGAATGGAAAGACTGCATTTAAAACAAAATATGGGCCTTATGAGTGGTTATTATGCCGCTTGGGTTAATCTAATGCACCTAGTACGGCGCGCTTAATGAACTATGTTTTGAGGGAATTTTTGGGGAAATTTAGGTTGTTTATTTTGATGATATTCTAATTTATAGCCAATGTTCGGATGATCATATATCACATGTTAGGGCTGTTTTAGATGTGCTATAGGGAAGGAAAAGTTATTTGCCAACCTTGGTGCGCACTTTGCATTGATAAAGAGTTTTCCTTGGTTTTATTGTGAGTGCTCATGGTATTGAGAAGGATGAGGAGAAGGTGAAGGTTATTCAAGAATGGCCAACGCCTAAAAGTGCTTTCCTCGAGGTAAGGAGTTTTCATGGTTTACCTGGATTTTATAGAAGATTTGTGAAAAACTTCTACCATTGCCGCTTCCATTGATCGAAATTATTAAAAGCGATGCGTCCTAAAATGGGGAAAGGAACAAGAACTTGCTTTTAATACTTTGAAAGATAAATTCATGTTCTCGCCTTCCTATTCTGCTGGTTTGCCTAATCTTGATAAAACCTTTGAAATAGAACGTGATGCTTCCGGATTGGTATAGGTGCTGCTTTGATGCAGAAAACGTCCCATTTGCATTCTTCAAGGAGAAGTCGAATGGAGCTCAACTTAGGTACTCAAACTCTGCGACAAAGAGCTATATGGCGCTTTAGTTTCGGCCTGTAGGTGTGGTAACACTACTGGTCATCTAAAGAGTTCGTGATTCATACTGACTATGAATCTCTGGCAATTAAAGGGACAAGGTAAGTTTAATAAGATGCATGCTAAATGGGTTGAGTTTATTGAGACTTTTCCATATGTGACTTCTTATAAGCAAGGGAAAGAGAATGTGGTTGCTGATGCTTTATCTAGAAGGTATGCTTTAATCAGCTACACTTACCACTAAGTTGTTAGGATTTGAGCATTTGAAAGAATTGTATGCTGATCGATTCCGATTTCTCGATATTTATGCTTATGTGAACATGGTGCATTTAACAAATTCTATAGGTACTTAAGGTTTTCTGCTTTCGTGGTACTAGGATTTGTGTACCTATTTGCTCAAGTAGAGAGTCGCTTTTGTTAGAGAATCACATACCGGTGGTTTAATGGGTCATTTTGGTGTGCATAAAACTTTAGATGTATTATCTCGAGCATTTTTATTGGCCAGCACATGCCAAAAGACGTTGAAAGAATTTGTGCTAAATGCATTGCATGTAAACAAAGCAAATCTAAGTCTATGCCACATGGTTTATACACACCCTTGCCTGTTCCTACTCATCCGTGGGTTGATATATCTATGGATTTTGTGCTTGGATTGCCTAGAACTAGGAAGGGTAGAGACAGCATTTTTGTTGTAGTAGACAGATTTAGTAAAATGGCTCACTTTATTGCATGCCATAAAACTGATGATGCAACAAACATTGCTGATTTGTTCTTTAGAGAAGTGGTGCGTTTACATGGTGTCCCTAGGACCATTGTTTCTGATCGTGATGTGAAGTTCCTGAGTCATTTTTGGAAAGTGTTGTGGGGTAAGTTAGGAACTAAATTGTTATATTCTACTACTTGTCACCCACAAACTGATGGTCAAACTGAAGTGGTGAATAGGACTTTAGGGACTTTATGCGCTTGTTGGTAAGAATTTGAAAACTTGGGAAGATTGTTTGCCTTTCATTGAGTTTGCATATAATAGAACCATTCATTCTTCTACAGGGTTTTCTCCTTTTGAGCTTGTGTATGGCTTTAATCCTTTAACTGTTTTAGACTTGATGCCTTTACCTTTGAGTGATCTTGTTAGCTTAGATGGTGATGAGAGGGCTGAGAAGGTTAAAGCAATGCACTTGAAGGCACGTGAGTTGATTGAAAAGATAAACAAGGTGACGGCTCAAAGAGTTAACAAGGGCCGCAAACAAGTTGTCTTTGAACCTGGTGATTGGGTTTGGATTCATTTAAGGAAGGATAGGTTTCCACTCATAGGAAATCTAAACTTGACTCAAGGGGTGATGGTCCATTTCAAGTGATGGAGAGGATCAATGATAATGCTTACAAGATTGACCTTCCGGGTGAGTATAATGTTTCACTACTTTTAATGTTTCGACCTTTCTCCTTTGACATGGATGCATTCGAGGACTAATCTTTTGAGGAGGAGGGAATGATACGTGCTCGGAGGACAAATTGGACATTCTAGCATAAGAGGCCAAGATGGAGATTTTACCATGCCAATAGGACCAATCACACGAGCAAGAGCAAAGAGGTTAAGAGAAGACTTTGGGAACTTGGCTAAAGCAATTGTGGAAGAGATGTATCAAGAATGGGCCAAGGAGCCCAAGATGCCAACTCATACTAATGGACAACCCAAGATCTTGTTATTTGCTGCGAATGGGCTTAGAAGCTTATTTTGGCCATATTGGGCCATTATCCTATTTTGGCCTTGTTTAGTTAGTTTAAGTATTTAGGACATCTAAACTTTTAGTTATTTTATTTGGCCCATGTTTTATGTTTTATGTTTTATCCAACCCAATTCATATTATTTAGTATCGTAACACTTCTTATTGGGCTTGACTTAGTTTAAAGTGTCTAACCTAGTGTAAGAGGTTATAAATACCTCAAGGAACACATTGTTTAGCGCTTTTGATTAATTGAAATTTGCTTTGTTTTTCTTTCAAGAAACAGCCTTTGTGTGCAAGTGAGTGAGATTTGCTTTGCTTGTTGCATCAAGAAATTGAGAGAATTCATCCTAAGGTAAGTTCCTTGTGATATTCAATCAATTTCTGTTCTATCTTTCAATCATCCATTCTACGCCATTCCAAGAGACAAGGTTTCTTGGGGTTTAGTAAAGGAAGGTCTTTATTCTATATCTTGTTTTCTATCAAGACTAGCTTTCAATCATTCCATTGAAGCCATTAAAAGAGAAAGAGAATCCAATTCCTTAATGATTAAGACTTGGTTCCAATCAAAGGAAGAAAGCCATTAAAGAAGAAATGGAAACCAATTCCTAGAGGATTAAGACTAGCTTTCAATCACTCCATTTAAGCCATTAAAAGAGAAAGAGAATCCAATTCCTTAATGATTAAGACTTGGTTCCAATCAAAGGAAGAAAGCCATTAAAGAAGAAATGGAAACCAATTCCTTGAGGATTAAGACTAGCTTTCAAACATTCCATTTAAGCCATTAAAAGAGAAAGAGAATCCAATTCCTTAATGATTAAGACTTGGTTCCAATCAAAGGAAGAAAGCCATTAAAGAAGAAATGGAAACCAATTCTAGAGGATTAAGACTAGCTTTCAATCACTCCCTTATAGCCATTAAAAGAGAAAGAAAATCCAATTCCTTAATGATTAAGACTTGGTTCCACTCAAAGGAAGAAAGCCATTAAAGAAGAAATGGAAACCAATTCTTTGATGATTAAGACTAGCTTTCAATCATTCCATTTAAGCCATTCAAAGAGAAAGAATTCCTTAATGATTAAGACTTGGTTCCAATCAAAGCAAGAAAGCCATTAAAGAAGAAATGGAAACAAATTCTTTGATGATTAAGACTAGCTTTCAATCATTCCATTTAAGCCATTAAAAGAGAAAGAGAATCCAATTCCTTAATGATTAAGACTTGGTTCCAATCAAAGGAAGAAAGCCATTAAAGAAGAAATGGAAACCAATTCCTAGAGGATTAAGACTAGCTTTCAATCACTCCGTTGAAGCCATTAAAAGAGAAAGAAAATCCAATTCCTTAATGATTAAGACTTGGTTCCAATCAAAGGAAGAAAGCCATTAAAGAAGAAATGGAAACCAATTCATTGATGATTAAGACTAGCTTTCATTCATACCATTGAAGCCATTAAAAGAGAACACAAATCCAATTCCTTAATGATTAAGACTTGGTTCCACTCAAAGGAAGAAAGCCATTAAAGAAGAAATGGAAACCAATTCTTTGATGATTAAGACTAGCTTTCAATCATTCCATCGAAGCCATTAAAAGAGAAAGAGAATCCAATTCCTTAATGATTAAGACTTGGTTCCAATCAAAGGAAGAAAGCCATTAAAGAAGAAATGAAACCAATTCCTAGAGGATTAAGACGAGCTTTCAATCACTCCATTTAAGCCATTAAAAAGAAAGAGAATCCAATTCCTTAATGATTAAGACTTGGTTCCAATCAAAGGAAGAAAGCCATTAAAGAAGAAATGAAACCAATTCTTTGAGGATTAAGACTAGCTTTCAATCATTCCATTTAAGCCATTAAAGAGAAAGAAAATCCAATTCCTTAATGATTAAGACTTGGTTCCAATCAAAGGAAGAAAGCCATTAAAGAAGAAATGGAAACCAATTCCTAGAGGATTAAGACTAGCTTTCAATCACTCCATTGAAGCCATTAAAAGAGAAAGAAAATCCAATTCCTTAATGATTAAGACTTGGTTCCAATCAAAGGAAAAAAGCCATTAAAGAAGAAATGGAAACCAATTCTTTGATGATTAAGACTAGCTTTTAATCATTCCATTTAGCCATTAAAAGAGAATGAGAATCCAATTCTTAATGATTAAGACTTGGTTCCAATCAAAGGAAGAAAGCCATTAAAGAAGAAATGGAAACCAATTCCTAGAGGATTAAGACTAGCTTTCAATCACTCCATTGAAGCCAATAAAGAGAAAGAAAATCCAATTCCTTAATGATTAAGACTTGTTTCCAATCAAAGGAAGAAAGCCGTTAAAGAATAAATGGAAACCAATTCTTTGATGATTAAGACTAGCATTCAATCATTCCATTTAAGACATTAAAAGAGAAAGAGAATCCAATTCCTTAATGATTAAGACTTGGTTCCAATCAAAGGAAGAAAGCCATTAAAGAAGAAATGGAAACCAATTCCTAGAGGATTAAGACTAGCTTTCAATCACTCCATTGAAGCCATTAAAAGAGAAAGAGAATCCAATTCTTTAATGATTAAGACTTGGTTCCAATCAAAGGAAGAAAGCCATTAAAGAAGAAATGGAAACCAATTCCTAGAGATTAAGACTAGCTTTCAATCACTCCATTGAAGCCATTAAAGAAAGAGAATCCAATTCCTTAATGATTTAAGACTTGCTTCCAATCAAAGGAAGAAAGCCGTTAAAGAAGAAATGGAAACCAATTCTTTGATGATTAAGACTAGCTTTCAATCATTCCATTTAAGCCATTAAAAGAGAAAGAGAATCCAATTCCTTAATGATTAAGACTTGGTTCCAATCAAAGAAGAAAGCCATTAAAGAAGAAATGGAAACCAATTCTTTGAGGATTAAGACTAGCTTTCAATCACTCCATTCAAGCCATTAAAAGAGAAAGAGAATCCAATTCCTTAATGATTAAGACTTGGTTCCAATCAAAGGAAGAAAGCCATTAAAGAAGAAATGAAACCAATTCTTTGATGATTAAGACTAGCTTTCAATCACTGCATTTAAGCCATTAAAAGAGAAAGAGAATCCAATTCCTTAATGATTAAGACTTGGTTCCAATCAAAGGAAGAAAGCCATTAAAGAAGAAATGGAAACCAATTCTTTGATGATTAAGACTAGCTTTCAATCACTCCATTTAAGCCATTAAAAGAGAAAGAGAATCCAATACCTTAATGATTAAGACTTGGTTCCAATCAAAGGAAGAAAGCCATTAAAGAAGAAATGAAACCAATTCTTTGATGATTAAGACTAGCTTTCAATCACTCCATTGAAGCCATTAAAAGAGAAAGAGAATCCAATTCCTTAATGATTAAGACTTGGTTCCAATCAAAGGAAGAAAGCCATTAAAGAAGAAATTGAAACCAATTCCTAGAGGATTAAGACTAGCTTTCAATCACTCCATTTAAGCCATTAAAAGAGAAAGAGAATCCAATTCCTTAATGATTAAGACTTGGTTCCAATCAAAGGAAGAAAGCCATTAAAGAAGAAATGGAAACCAATTCCTTTGAGGATTAAGACTAGCTTTCAATCACTCCATTGAAGCCATTAAAAGAGAAAGAGAATCCAATTCCTTAATGATTAAGACTTGGTTCCAATCAAAGGAAGAAAGCCATTAAAGAAGAAATGAAACCAATTCTTGATGATTAAGACTAGCTTTCAATCATTCCATTTAAGCCATTAAAAGAGAAAGAGAATCCAATTCCTTAATGATTAAGACTTGGTTCCAATCAAAGGAAGAAAGCCATTAAAGAAGAAATGGAAACTAATTCCTAGAGGATTAAGACTAGCTTTCAATCACTCCATTGAAGCCATTAAAAGAGAAAGAAAATCCAATTCCTTAATGATTAAGACTTGGTTCCAATCAAAGGAAGAAAGCCATTAAAGAAGAAATGAAACCAATTCCTTAAGGATTAAGACTAGCTTTCAATCACTCCATTTAAGCCATTAAAAGAGAAAGAGAATCCAATTCCTTAATGATTAAGACTTGGTTCCAATCAAAGGAAGAAAGCCATTAAAGAAGAAATGGAAACCAATTCCTAGAGGATTAAGACTAGCTTTCAATCACTCCATGGAAGCCAATAAAAGAGAAAGAAAATCCAATTCCTTAATGATTAAGACTTGGTTCCAATCAAAGGAAGAAGCCGTTAAAGAAGAAATGAAACCAATTCTTTGATGATTAAGACTAGCATTCAATCATTCCATTTCAGCCATTAAAAGAGAAAGAGAATCCAATTCCTTAATGATTAAGACTTGGTTCCAATCAAAGGAAGAAAGCCATTAAAGAAGAAATGGAAACCAACTGCTAGAGGATTAAGACTAGCTTTCAATCACTCCATTGAAGCCATTAAAAGAGAAAGAAAATCCAATTCCTTAATGATTAAGACTTGGTTCCAATCAAAGGAAGAAAGCCGTTAAAGAAGAAATGGAAACCAATTCTTTGATGATTAAGACTAGCTTTCAATCATTCCATTTAAGCCATTAAAAGAGAAAGAGAATCCAATTCCTTAATGATTAAGACTTGGTTCCAATCAAAGGAAGAAAGCCATTAAAGAAGAAATGGAAACCAATTCCTAGAGGATTAAGACTAGCTTTCAATCACTCCATTGAAGCCATTAAAAGAGAAAGAGAATCCAATTCCTTAATGATTAAGACTTGGTTCCAATCAAAGGAAGAAAGCCATTAAAGAAGAAATGGAAACCAATTCTTTGAGGATTAAGACTAGCTTTCAATCACTCCATTGAAGCCATTGAAAGAGAAAGAGAATCCAATTCCTTAATGATTAAGACTTGGTTCCAATCAAAGGAAACAAGCCATTAAAGAAGAAATGGAAACCAATTCCTAGAGGATTAAGACTAGCTTTCAATCATTCCATTTAAGCCATTAAAGAGAAAGAGAATCCAATTCCTTAATGATTAAGACTTGGTTCCAATCAAAGGAAGAAAGCCATTAAAGAAGAAATGGAAACCAATTCCTTAGAGGATTAAGACTAGCTTTCAATCACTCCATTGAAGCCATTAAAAGAGAAAGAGAATCCAATTCCTTAATGATTAAGACTTGGTTCCAATCAAAGGAAGAAAGCCATTAAAGAAGAAATGGAAACCAATTCTTTGATGATTAAGACTAGCTTTCAATCATTCCATTTAAGCCATTAAAAGAGAAAGAGAATCCAATTGCTTAATGATTAAGACTTGGTTCCAATCAAAGGAAGAAAGCCATTAAGGAAGAAATGGAAACCAATTCCTAGAGGATTAAGACTAGCTTTCAATCACTCCATGGAAGCCATTAAAAGAGAAAGAGAATCCAATTCCTTAATGATTAAGACTTGGTTCCAATCAAAGGAAGAAAGCCATTAAAGAAGAAATGGAAACCAATTCTTTGATGATTAAGACTAGCTTTCAATCATTCCATTTAAGCCATTAAAAGAGAAAGAGAATCCAATTCCTTAATGATTAAGACTTGGTTCCAATCAAAGGAAGAAAGCCATTAAAGAAGAAATGGAAACCAATTCCTAGAGGGTTAAGACTAGCTTTCAATCACTCCATGGAAGCCATTAAAAGAGAAAGAAAATCCAATTCCTTAATGATTAAGACTTGGTTCCAATCAAAGGATGAAAGCCATTAAAGAAGAAATGGAAACCAATTCTTTGATGATTAAGACTAGCTTTCAATCATTCCATTTAAGCCATTAAAAAAGAAAGAGAATCCAATTCCCTAATGATTAACACTTGGTTCCAATCAAAGGAAGAAAGCCATTAAAGAAGAAATGGAAACCAATTCTTAGAGGATGAAGACTAGCTTTTAATCACTCCATGGAAGCCATTAAAAGAGAAAGAGAATCCAATTCGTTAATGATTAAGATTTGGTTCCAATCAAAGGAAGAAAGCCATTAAAGAAGAAATGGAAACCAATTCCTAGGGGATTAAGACTAGCTTTCAATCATTCCATTTAAGCCATTAAAAGAGAAAGAGAATCCAATTCCTTAATGATTAAGACTTGCTTCCAATCAAAGGAAGAAAGCCGTTAAAGAAGAAATGGAAACCAATTCTTTGATGATTAAGACTAGCTTTCAATCATTCCCTTCATGCCATTCAAGGAGAAAGAGAATCCAATTCCTTAATGATTAAGACTTGGTTCCAATCAAAGGTAGAAAGCCATTAAAGAAGAAATGGAAACCAATTCCTAGAGGATTAAGACTAGGTTTCAATCACTCCATTCAAGCCATTAAAAGAGTAAGAAAAACCAATTCCTTAATGATTAAGACTTGGTTCCAATCAAAGGAAGTAAGCCATTAAAGAAGAAATGGAAACCAATTCCTTAGAGGATTAAGACTAGCTTTCAATCACTCCATTTAAGCCATTAAAAGAGAAAGAGAATCCAATTCTTAATGATTAAGACTTGGTTCCAATCAAAGGAAGAAAGCCATTAAAGAAGAAATGGAAACCAATTCCTTGATGATTAAGACTAGCTTTCAAACATTCAATTTAAGCCATTAAAAGAGAAAGAGAATCCATCTCCTTAATGATTAAGACTTGGTTCCAATCAAAGGAAGAAAGCCATTAAAGAAGAAATGGAAACCAATTCCTAGAGGATTAAGACTAGCTTTCAATCACTCCATTGAAGCCATTAAAAGAGAAAGAGAATCCAATTCCTTAATGATTAAGACTTGGTTCCAATCAAAGGAAAAGCCATTAAAGAAGAAATGGAAACCAATTCCTTGATGATTAAGACTAGCTTTCAATCATTCCATTTAAGACATTAATAGAGAAAGAAAATCCAATTCCTTAATGATTAAGACTTGGTTCCAATCAAAGGAAGAAAGCCATTAAAGAAGAAATGGAAACCAATTCCTTGATGATTAAGACTAGCTTTCAATCACTCCATTTAAGCCATTAAAAGAAAGAGGATCCAATTCCTTAATGATTAAGACTTGGTTCCAATCAAAGGAAGAAAGCCATTAAAGAAGAAATGGAAACCAATTCCTAGAGGATTAAGACTAGCTTTCAATCACTCCATTGAAGCCATTAAAAGAGAAAGAAAATCCAATTCCTTAATGATTAAGACTTGGTTCCAATCAAAGGAAGAAAGCCGTTAAAGAAGAAATGAAACCAATTCTTTGATGATTAAGACTAGCTTTGAATCATTCCATTTAAGCCATTAAAAGTGAAAGAGGATCCAATTCCTTAATGATTAAGACTTGGTTCCAATCAAAGGAAGAAAGCCATTAAAGAAGAAATGGAAACCAATTCCTAGAGGATTAAGACTAGCATTCAATCTTTCCATTTAAGCCATTGAAAGAGAAAGAGAATCCAGTTCCTTAATGATTAAGACTTGGTTCCAATCAAAGGAAGAAAGCCATTAAAGAAGAAATGAAACCAATTCCTAGAGATTAAGACTAGCTTTCAATCACTCCATTGAAGCCATTAAAAGAGAAAGAAAATCCAATTCCTTAATGATTAAGACTTGGTTCCAATCAAAGGAACAAAGCCAGTAAAGAAGAAATGGAAACCAATTCTTAGATGATTAAGACTAGCTTTCAATCACTCCATTTAAGCCATTGAAAGAGAAAGAGAATCCAATTCCTTAATGATTAAGACTTGGCTCCAATCAAAGGAAGAAAGCCATTAAAGAAGAAATGGAAACCAATTCCTAGAGGATTAAGACTAGCTTTCAATCACTCCATTTAAGCCATTAAAAGAGAAAGAGAATCCAATTCCTTAATGATAAAGACTTGGTTCCAATCAAAGGAACAAAGCCATTAAAGAAGAAATGGAAACCAATTCTTTGATGATTAAGACTAGCTTTCAATCATTCCATTTAAGCCATTAAAAGAGAAAGAGAATCCAATTCCTTAATGATTAAGACTTGGTTCCAATCAAAGGAAGAAAGCCATTAAAGAAGAAATGAAACCAATTCTTTGATGATTAAGACTAGCTTTCAATCATTCCATTTAAGCCATTAAAAGAGAAAGAGAATCCAATTCCTTAATGATTAAGACTTGGTTCCAATCAAAGGAAGAAAGCCATTAAAGAAGAAATGGAAACCAATTCCTAGAGGATTAAGACTAGCTTTCAATCACTCCATTGAAGCCATTAAAAGAGAAAGAGAATCCAATTCCTTAATGATTAAGACTTGGTTCCAATCAAAGGAAGAAAGCCATTAAAGAAGAAATGGAAACCAATTCTTTGATGATTAAGACTAGCTTTCAATCATTCCATTTAAGCCATTAAAAGAGAAAGAGAATCCAATTCCTTAATGATTAAGACTTGGTTCCAATCAAAGGAAGAAAGCCGTTAAAGAAGAAATGGAAACCAATTCTTTGATGATTAAGGCTAGCTTTCAATCACTCCATTTCAGCCATTAAAAGAGAAAGAGAATCCAATTCCTTAATGATTAAGACTTGGTTCCAATCAAAGGAAGAAAGCCATTAAAGACGAAATGGAAACCAATTCTTGAGGATTAAGACTAGCTTTCAATCATTCCATTTAAGCCATTAAAAGAGAAAGAGAATACAATTCCTTATTGATTAAGACTTGGTTCCAATCAAAGGAAGAAAGCCATTAAAGAAGAAATGAAACCAATTCTTAGAGGATTAAGACTAGCTTTCAATCACTCCATTAAGCCATTAAAAGAGAAAGAGAATCCAATTCCTTAATGATTAAGACTTGGTTCCAATCAAAGGAAGAAAGCCATTAAAGAAGAAATGAAACCAATTCCTAGAGGATTAAGACTAGCTTTCAATCACTCCATTCAAGCCATTAAAAGAGAAAGAGAATCCAATTCCTTAATGATAAAGACTTGGTTCCAATCAAAGGAAGAAAGCCATTAAAGAAGAAATGGAAACCAATTCTTTGATGATTAAGACTAGCTTTCAATCATTCCATTTAAGCCATTAAAAGAGAAAGAGAATCCAATTCCTTAATGATTAAGACTTGGTTCCAATCAAAGGAAGAAAGCCATTAAAGAAGAAATGGAAACCAATTCTTTGATGATTAAGACTAGCTTTCAATCATTCCATTTAAGCCATTAAAAGAGAAAGAGAATCCAATTCCTTAATGATTAAGACTTGGTTCCAATCAAAGGAAGAAAGCCATTAAAGAAGAAATGGAAACCAATTCCTAGAGGATTAAGACTAGCTTTCAATCACTCCATTGAAGCCATTAAAAGAGAAAGAGAATCCAATTCCTTAATGATTAAGACTTGGTTCCAATCAAAGGAAGAAAGCCATTAAAGAAGAAATGAAACCAATTCTTTGAGGATTAAGACTAGCTTTCAATCATTCCATTTAAGCCATTAAAAGAGAAAGAGAATCCAATTCCTTAATGATTAAGACTTGGTTCCAATCAAAGGAAGAAAGCCATTAAAAAAGAAATGGAAACCAATTCTTTGATGATTAAGACTAGCTTTCAATCATTCCATTTAAGCCATTAAAAGAGAAAGAGAATCCAATTCCTTAATGATTAAGACTTGGTTCCAATCAAAGGAAGAAAGCCGTTAAAGAAGAAATGGATACCAAATCTTGGATGATTAAGACTAGCTATCAATCATTCCATTTAAGCCATTAAAGAGAATCCAATTCCTTAATGATTAAGACTTGGTTCCAATCAAAGGAAGAAAGCCATTAAAGAAGAAATGGAAACCAATTCCTTGATGATTAAGACTAGCTTTCAATCACTCCATTGAAGCCATTAAAAGAGAAAGAGAATCCAATTCCTTAATGATTAAGACTTGGTTCCAATCAAAGGAAAAAAGCTATTAAAGAAGAAATGGAACCAATTCTTAGATGATTAAGACTAGCTTTCAATCACTCCATTTAAGCCATTAAAATAGAAAGAGAATCCAATTCCTTAATGATTAAGACTTGGTTCCAATCAAAGGAAGAAAGCCATTAAAGAAGAAATGGAAACCAATTCCTAGAGGATTAAGACTAGCTTTCAATCACTCCATTGAAGCCATTAAAAGAGAAAGAAAATCCAATTCCTTAATGATTAAGACTTGGTTCCAATCAAAGGAAGAAAGCCGTTAAAGAAGAAATGGAAACCAATTCTTTGATGATTAAGACTAGCTTTCAATCATTCCATTTAAGCCATTAAAAGAGAAAGAGAATCCAATTCCTTAATGATTAAGACTTGGTTCCAATCAAAGGAAGAAAGCCATTAAAGAAGAAATGGAAACCAATTCCTTGAGGATTAAGACTAGCTTTCAATCACTCCATTGAAGCCATTAAAGAGAAAGAGAATCCAATTCCTTAATGATTAAGACTTGGTTCCAATCAAAGGAAGAAAGCCATTAAAGAAGAAATGAAACCAATTCTTTGATGATTAAGACTAGCATTCAATCATTCCATTTCAGCCATTAAAAGAGAAAGAGAATCCAATTCCTTAATGATTAAGACTTGGTTCCAATCAAAGGAAGAAAGCCATTAAAGAAGAAATGGAAACCAATTCCTAGATGATTAAGACTAGCTTTCAATCACTCCATGGAAGCAAAATCCAATTCCATAATGATTAAGACTTGGTTCCAATCAAAGGAAGAAAGCCGTTAAAGAAGAAATGAAACCAATTCCTAGAGGATTAAGACTAGCTTTCAATCATTCCATTTAAGCCATTAAAAGAGAAAGAGAATCCAATTCCTTAATGATTAAGACTTGGTTCCAATCAAAGGAAGAAAGCCATTAAAGAAGAAATGGAAACCAATTCCTAGAGGATTAAGACTAGCTTTCAATCACTCCCTTGAAGCCATTAAAAGAGAAAGAGAATCCAATTCCATAATGATTAAGACTTGGTTCCAATCAAAGGAAGAAAGCCGTTAAAGAAGAAATGAAACCAATTCTTTGATGATTAAGACTAGCTTTCAATCACTCCATGGAAGCCATTAAAAGAGAAAGAGAATCCAATTCCTTAATGATTAAGACTTGGTTCCAATCAAAGGAAGAAAGCCATTAAAGAAGAAATGAAACCAATTCTTTGATGATTAAGACTAGCATTCAATCCTTCCATTTCAGCCATTAAAAGAGAAAGAGAATCCAATTCCTTAATGATTTAGACTTGGTTCCAATCAAAGGAAGAAAGCCATTAAAGAAGAAATGGAAACCAATTCTTGATGATTAAGACTACCATTCAATCATTCCATTTAAGCCATTAAAAGAGAAAGAGAATCCAATTCCTTAATGATTAAGACTTGGTTCCAATCAAAGGAAGAAAGCCATTAAAGAAGAAATGGAAACCAATTCTTAGATGATTAAGACTAGCTTTCAATCACTCCATTTAAGCCATTAAAGAGAAAGAGAATCCAATTCCTTAATGATTAAGACTTGGTTCCAATCAAAGGAAGAAAGCCATTAAAGAAGAAATGGAAACCAATTCCTTGAGGATTAAGACTAGCTTTCAATCACTCCATTCAAGCCATTAAAGAAGAAAGAGAATCCAATTCCTTAATGATTAAGACTTGGTTCCAATCAAAGGAAGAAAGCCATTAAAGAAGAAATGGAAACCAATTCCTAGAGGATTAAGACTAGCTTTCAATCACTCCATTGAAGCCATTAAAAGAGAAAGAAAATCCAATTCCTTAATGATTAAGACTTGGTTCCAATCAAAGGAAGAAAGCCATTAAAGAAGAAATGGAAACCAATTCCTAGAGGATTAAGACTAGCTTTCAATCACTCCATTGATGCCATTAAAAGAGAAAGAGAATCCAATTCCTTAATGATTAAGACTTGGTTCCAATCAAAGGAAGAAAGCCGTTAAAGAAGAAATGGAAACCAATTCTTTGATGATTAAGACTAGCTTTCAATCACTCCATTTAAGCCATTAAAGGAGAAAGAGAATCCAATTCCTTAATGATTAAGACTTGGTTCCAATCAAAGGAAGAAAGCCATTAAAGAAGAAATGAAACCAAATCTTTGATGATTAAGACTAGCTTTCAATCATTCCATTTAAGCCATTAAAAGAGAAAGAGAATCCAATTCCTTAATGATTAAGACTTGGTTCCAATCAAAGGAAGAAAGCCATTAAAGAAGAAATGGAAACCAATTCTTTGAGGATTAAGACTAGCTTTCAATCACTCCATTTAAGCCATTAAAAGAGAAAGAGAATCCAATTCCTTAATGATTAAGACTTGGTTCCAATCAAAGGAAGAAAGCCATTAAAGAAGAAATGGAAACCAATTCCTAGAGGATTAAGACTAGCTTTCAATCACTCCATTGAAGCCATTAAAAGAGAAAGAGAATCCAATTCCTTAATGACTAAGACTTGGTTCCAATCAAAGGAAGAAAGCCATTAAAGAAGAAATGGAAACCAATTCTTTGATGATTAAGACTAGCTTTCAATCACTCCATTTAAGCCATTAAAAGAGAAAGAGAATCCAATTCCTTAATGATTAAGACTTGGTTCCAATCAAAGGAACAAAGCCATTAAAGAAGAAATGGAAACCAATTCTTTGATGATTAAGACTAGCTTTCAATCACTCCATTTAAGCCATTAAAGGAGAAAGAGAATCCAATTCCTTAATGATTAAGACTTGGTTCCAATCAAAGGAAGAAAGCCATTAAAGAAGAAATGGAAACCAATTCCTAGAGGATTAAGACTAGCTTTCAATCACTCCATTGAAGCCAATAAAGAGAAAGAAAATCCAATTCCTTAATGATTAAGACTTGGTTCCACTCAAAGGAAGAAAGCCATTAAAGAAGAAATGGAAACCAATTCTTTGATGATTAAGACTAGCTTTCAATCATTCCATTTAAGCCATTAAAAGAGAAAGAGAATCCAATTCCTTAATGATTAAGACTTGGTTCCAATCAAGGGAAGAAAGCCATTAAAGAAGAAATGGAAACCAATTCCTAGAGGATTAAGACTAGCTTTCAATCACTCCATTCAAGCCATTAAAAGAGAAAGAGAATCCAATTCCTTAATGATTAAGACTTGGTTCCAATCAAAGGAAGAAAGCCATTAAAGAAGAAATGGAAACCAATTCCTAGAGGATTAAGACTAGCTTTCAATCACTCCATTGAAGCCATTAAAAGAGAAAGAAAATCCAATTCCTTAATGATTAAGACTTGGTTCCACTCAAAGGAAGAAAGCCATTAAAGAAGAAATGAAACCAATTCTTTGATGATTAAGACTAGCTTTCAATCATTCCATTTAAGCCATTAAAAGAGAAAGAGAATCCAATTCCTTAATGATTAAGACTTGGTTCCAATCAAAGGAAGAAAGCCATTAAAGAAGAAATGGAAACCAATTCTAGAGGATTAAGACTAGCTTTCAATCATTCCATTTCAGCCATTAAAAGAGAAAGAGAATCCAATTCCTTAATGATTAAGACTTGGTTCCAATCAAAGGAAGATAGCCATTAAAGAAGAAATGGAAACCAATTCCTTGAGGATTAAGACTAGCTTTCAATCACTCCATTGAAGCCATTAAAAGAGAAAGAAAATCCAATTCCTTAATGATTAAGACTTGTTTCCAATCAATGGCCAAAAGAACTTAAAGGACAAAGAGAAACCAATTCATTAATGATTAAGACTTGTTTCCAATCAATGGCCCGAAGAACTTAAAGGACAAAGAGAAACCAATTCATTAATGATTAAGACATGTTTCCAATCAATGGCCAAAAGAACTTAAAGGACAAAGAGAAACCAATTCATTTCGGATTAAGACATGTTTCCAATCAATGGCCATGGCCAAAAGAACTTAAAGGACAATGAGAAACCAATTCATTAATGATTAAGACATGTTTCCAATCAATGGCCAAAAGAACTTAAAGGACAAAGAGAAACCAATTCATTAATGATTAAGACATGTTTCCAATCAATGGCCAAAAGAACTTAAAGGACAAAGAGAAACCAATTCATTAATGATTAAGACATGTTTCCAATCAATGGCCAAAAGAACTTAAAGGACAAAGAGAAACCAATTCATTAATGATTAAGACTTGTTTCCAATCAATGGCCAATAGAACTGAAAGGACAAAGAGAAACCAATTCATTACGGATTAAGACATGTTTCCAATCAATGGCCAAAAGAACTTAAAGGACAAAGAGAAACCAATTCATTAATGATTAAGACATGTTTCCAATCAATGGCCAAAAGAACTTAAAGGACAAAGAGAAACCAATTAATTAATGATTAAGACATGTTTCCAATCAATGGCCAAAAGAACTAAAAGGACAAAGAAAAACCAATTCATTAACGATTAAGACATGTTTCCAGTCAATGGCCAAAAGAACTTAAAGGACAAAGAGAAACCAATTCATTAATGATTAAGACATGTTTCCAATCAATGGCCAAAAGAACTTAAAGGACAAAGAGAAACCAATTCATTAATGATTAAGACATGTTTCCAATCAATCGCCAAAAGAACTTAAAGGACAAAGAGAAACCAATTCATTAATCATTAAGACATGTTTCCAATCAATGGCCGAAAGAAATTAAAGGACAAAGAGAAACCAATTCATTAATGATTAAGACATGTTTCCAATCAATGGCCAAAAGAACTTAAAGGACATAGAGAATCCAATACATTAACGATTAAGACATCTTTCCAATCAATGGCCAAAAGAACTTAAAGGACAAAGAGAAACCAATTCATTAATGATTAAGACATGTTTCCAATCATTGGCCTAAAGAACTTAATGGACAAAGATAAACCAATTCATTAAGGATTAAGACATGTTTCCAATCAATGGCCAAAAGAACTTCAAGGACAAAGAGAAACCAATTCATTAATGATTAAGACTTGTTTCCAATCAATGGCCAAAAGAACTTAAAGAACAAAGAGAAACCAATTCATTAATGATTAAGACATGTTTCCAATCAATGGCCAAAAGAACTTAAAGGACAAAGAGAAACCAATTCATTAATGATTAAGACATGTTTCCAATCAATGGCCAAAAGAACTTAAAGGACAAAGAGAAACCAATTCATTAATGATTAAGACATGTTTCCAATCAATGGCCAAAAGAACTTAAAGGACAAAGAGAACCCAATTTATTACGGATTAAGACATGTTTCCAATCAATGGCCAAAAGAACTTAAAGGACAAAGCGAAACCAATTCATTAATGATTAAGACATGTTTCCAATCAATGGCCAAAAGAACTTAAAGGACAAAGAGAAACCAATTCATTAATGATTAAGACATGTTTCCAATCAATGGCCAAAAGAACTTAAAGGACAAAGAGTAACCAATTCATTAATGATTAAGACATGTTTCCAATCAATGGCCAAAAGAACTTAAAGGACAAAGAGAAACCAATTCATTAATGATTAAGACATGTTTCCAATCAATGGCCAAAAGAACTTAAAGAACAAAGAGAAACCAATTCATTAACGATTAAGACATGTTTCCAATCAATGGCCAAAAGAACTTAAAGGACAAAGAGAAACCAATTCATTAATGATTAAGACTTGTTTCCAATCAATGGCCAAAAGAACTTAAAGGACAAAGAGAAACCAATTCATTACGGATTAAGACATGTTTCCAATCAGTGGCCAAAAGAACTTCAAGGAGAAAGAGAAACCAATTCATTAATGATTAAGACATGTTTCCAATCAGTGGCCAAAAGAACTTCAAGGAGAAAGAGAAACCAATTCATTAATGATTAACGCTTGTTTCCAATCAATCGCCAAAAGAACTTAAAGGACAAAGAGAAACCAATTGATTAATGATTAACACTTGTTTCCAATCAATGGCCAAAAGAACTTCAAGGACAAAGAGAAACCAATTCATTAATGATTAAGACATGTTTCCAATCATTGGCCAAAAGAACTTAATGGACAAAGAGAAACCAATTCATTAAGGATTAAGACATGTTTCCAATCAATGGCCAAAAGAACTTCAAGGACAAAGAGAAACCAATTCATTAATGATTAAGACTTGTTTCCAATCAATGGCCAAAAGAACTTAAAGGACATAGAGAAACCAATTCATTAATGATTAAGACATGTTTCCAATCAATGGCCAAAAGAACTTAAAGGACAAAGAGAAACCAATTCATTAATGATTAAGACATGTTTCCAATCAATCACCAAAAGAACTTAAAGGACAAAGAGAAACCAATTCATTTAGGATTAAGACATGTTTCCAATCAATGGCCAAAAGAACTTAAAGGACAAAGAGAAACCAATTCATTAATGATTAAGACTTGTTTCCAATCAATGGCCAAAAGAACTTAAAGGACAAAGAAAAACCAATTCATTAATGATTAAGACATGTTTCCAATCAATGGCGAAAAGAACTTAATGGACAAAGAGAAACCAATTCATTAAGGATTAAGACATGTTTCCAATCAATGGCCAAAACAACTTAAAGGACAAAGAGAAACCAATTAATTAATGATTAAGACATGTTTCCAATCAATGGCCAAAAGAACTTAAAGGACAAAGAGAAACCAATTCATTAAGGATTAAGACATGTTTCCAATCAATGGCCAAAAGAACTTAAAGGACAAAGGGAAACCAATTCATTAATGATTAAGACATGTTTCCAATCAATGGCCAAAAGAACTTAAAGGACAAAGGGAAACCAATTCATTAATGATTAAGACATGTTTCCAATCAATGGCCAAAAGAACTTAAAGGACAAAGAGAAACCAATTCATTACGGTTTAAGACATGTTTCCAATCAATGGCCAAAAGAACTAAAAGGACAAAGAGAAACCATTTCATTAATGATTAAAACTTGTTTCCAATCAACGGCGGAAAGAACTAAAAGGACAAAGGGAAACCAATTCATTAACGATTCAGACATGTTTCCAATCAATGGCCAAAAGAACTTAAAGGACAAAGAGAAACCAATTCATTAATGATTAAGACTTGTTTCCAATCAATGGCCAAAAGAACTTAAAGGACAAAGAGAAACCAATTCATTAATGATTAAGACATGTTTCCAATCAATGGCCAAAAGAACTTAAAGGACAAAGAGAAACCAATTCATTAATGATTAAGACATGTTTCCAATCAATGGCCAAAAGAACTTCAAGGACAAAGAGAAACCAATTCTTTAATAATTAAGACATGTTTCCAATCAATGGCCAAAAGAACTTAATGGACAAAGAGAAACCAATTCATTAAGGATTAAGACATGTTTCCAATCAATGGCCAAAAGAACTTAAAGGACAAAGAGAAACCAATTCATTAATGATTAAGACATGTTTCCAATCAACGGCCAAAAGAACTTAAAGGACAAAGAGAAACCAATTCATTAATGATTAAGAAATGCTTCCAATCAACGGCCAAAAGAACTTAAAGGATAAAGAGAAACCAATTCATTAATGATTAAGACTTGTTTCCAATCAATGGCCAAAAGAACTTAAAGGACAAAGAGAAACCAATTAATTAATGATTAAGACATGTTTCCAATCAATGGCCAATAGAACTTAAAGGACAAAGAGAAACCAATTAATTAATGATTAAGACATGTTTCCAATCAATGGCCAAAAGAACTTAAAGGACAAAGAGAAACCAATTCATTAATGATTAAGACATGTTTCCAATCAATGGCCAAAAGAACTTAAAGGACAAAGAGAAACCAATTCATTAATGATTAAGACATGTTTCCAATCAATGGCCAAAAGAACTTAAAGGACAAAGAGAAACCAATTCATTAATGATTAAGACATGTTTCCAATCAATGGCCAAAAGAACTTAAAGGACAAAGAGAAACCAATTCATTAATGATTAAGACATGTTTCCAATCAATGGCCAAAAGAACTTAAAGGACAAAGAGAAACCAATTCATTAATGATTAAGACATGTTTCCAAGCAATGGCCGAAAGAACTTAAAGGACAAAGCGAAACCAAGTGATTTAGGATTAAGACATGTTTCCAATCAATGGCCAAAAGAACTTAAAGGACAAAGAGAAACCAATTCATTAATGATTAAGACTTGTTTCCAATCAATGGCCAAAAGAACTTAAAGGACAAAGAGAAACCAATTCATTAATGATTAAGACTTGTTTCCAATCAATGGCCAAAAGAACTTAAAGGACAAAGAGAAACCAATTCATTAATGATTAAGACATGTTTCCAATCAACGGCCAAAAGAACTTAAAGGACAAAGAGAAACCAATTCATTAATGATGAACTTAAAGGACAAAGAGAAACCAATTCATTAAAGATTAAGACATGCTTCCAATCAACGGCCAAAAGAACTTAAAGGACAAAGTGAAACCAATTCATTAATGATTAAGACATGTTTCCAATCAAAGGCCAAAAGAACTTAAAGGACAAAGACAAAACCAATTCATTACGGATTAAGATTTGTTTCCAATCAATGGCCAAAACAACTTAAAGGACAAAAAGAAACCAATTCATTAGTGATTAAGACTTGTTTCCAATCAATGGCCAAAAGAACTAAAAGCACAATGAGAAACCATTTCATTAATGATTAAGACATGTTTCCAATTAGTGGCCAAAAGAACTTAAAGGACAAAGAGAAACCAATTCATTAACGATTAAGACATGTTTCCAATAAATGGCCAAAAGAACTTAAAGGACAAAGAGAAACCAATTCCTTAATGATTAAGACTTGTTTCCAATCAATGGCCAAAAGAACTTAAAGGACAAAGAGAAACCAATTCATTAATGATTAAGACATGTTTCCAATCAATGGCCAAAAGAACTTAAAGGACAAAGAGAAACCAATTCATTAATGATTAAGACTTGTTTCCAATCAATGGCCAAAAGAACTTAAAGGACAAAGAGAAACTATTTTATTAATGATTAAGACATGTTTCCAATAAATGGCCAAAAGAACTTAAAGGACAAAGAGAAACCAATTCCTTAATGATTAAGACTTGTTTCCAATCAATGGCCAAAAGAACTTAAAGGACAAAGAGAAACCAATTCATTAATGATTAAGACATGTTTCCAATCAATGGCCAAAAGAACTTAAAGGACTAAGAGAAACCAATTCATTAATGATTAAGACATGTTTCCAATCAATGGCCAAAAGAACTTAAAGGACAAAGAGAAACCAATTCATTAATGATTAAGACATGTTTCCAATCAATGGCCAAAAGAACTTAAAGGACAAAGAGAAACCAATTCATTAATGATTAAGACTTGTTTCCAATCAATGGCCTAAAGAACTTAAAGGACAAAGAGAAACCAATTCATTAAGGTTTAAGACAAGATTCCAATCAACAGCCAAAAGAACTTAAAGGACAGAGAGAAACCAATTCATTAATGTTAAAGACATGTTTCCAATCAATGGCCAAAAGAACTTAAAGGACAAAGGGAAACCAATTCATTAATGCTTAAGACTTGTTCCCAATGAATGGCCAAAAGAACTTAAAGGACAAGGAGAAACCAATTCCTTAATGATTAAGACATGTTTCCAATCAATGGCCGAAAGAAGTTAAAGGACAAAGAGAAACCAATTCATTAAGGATTAAGACATGTTTACAACCAATGGCCAAAAGAACTTAAAGGACAAAGAGAAACCAATTCATTAATGATTAAGACATATTTCCAATTAATGGCCAAAAGAACTTAAAGGACAAAAAGAAACCAATTCATTAACGATTAAGATTTGTTTCCAATCAATGGCCAAAAGAACTTAAAGGACAAAGAGAAACTAATTCATTATTGATTAAGACATGTTTCCAATCAACGGCCAAAATAACTTAAAGGACAAAGAGAAACCAATTCATTAATGATTAAGACTTGTTTCCAATCAATGGCCAAAAGAACTTAAAGGACAAAGAGAAACCAATTCATTAATGATTAAGACATGTTTCCAATCAATGGCCAAAAGAACTTAAAGGACAAAGAGAAACCAATTCATTAATGATTAAGACATGTTTCCAATCAATGGCCAAAAAAACATAAAGGACAAAGAGAAACCAATTCATTAATGATTAAGACGTGTTTCCAATCAATGGCCAAAAGAACTTAAAGGACAAAGAGAAACCAATTCATTAATGATTAAGACATGTTTCCAATCAATCGCCAAAAGAACTTAAAGGACAAAGAGAAACCAATTCATTAATGATTAAGACATGTTTCCAATCAATGGCCAAAAGAACTTAAAGGACAAAGAGAAACCAATTCATTAATGATTAAGACATGTTTCCAATCAATGGCCAAAAGAACTTAAAGGACAAAGAGAAACCAATTCATTAATGATTAAGACATGTTTCCAATCAACGGCCAAAAGAACGTAAAGGACAAAGAGAAACCAATTCATTAATGATTAAGACATGTTTCCAATCAATGGCCAAAAGAACTTAAAGGACAAAGAGAAACCAATTCATTAATGATTAAGACATGTTTCCAATCAATGGCCAAAAGAACTTAAAGGATAAAGAGAAACCAATTCATTAATGATTAAGACATGTTTCCAATCAATGGCCAAAAGAACTTAAAGGACAAAGAGAAACCAATTCATTAATGATTAAGACATGTTTCCAATCAATGGCCAAAAGAACTTAAAGGACAAAGAGAAACCAATTCATTAATGATTAAGACATGTTTCCAATCAATGGCCAAAAGAACTTAAAGGACAAAGAGAAACCAATTCATTACGGATTAAGACATGTTTCCAATCAATGGCCAAAAGAACTAAAAGGACAAAGAGAAACCATTTCATTAATGATTAAGACATGTTTCCAATCAATGGCCAAAAGAACTTCAAGGACAAAGAGAAACCAATTCATTAATGATTAAGACTCGTTTCCAATCAATGGCCAAAAGAACTTAAAGGACAAAGAGAAACCAATTCATTACGGATTAAGACATGTTTCCAATCAACGGCCAAAAGAACTAAAAGGATAAAGAAAAACCAATTCATTAACGATTAAGACATGTTACCTATCAATGGCCAAAAGAACTTAAAGGACGAAGAGAAACCAATTCATTACGGATTAAGACATGTTTCCAATCAACGGCCAAAAGAACTAAAAGGGCAAAGAAAAACTAATTCATTAACGATTAAGGCATGTTACCAATCAATGGCCAAAACAACTTAAAGGACAAAGAGAAACCAATTCATTAATGATTAGGGCATGTTTCCAATCAATGGCCAAAAGAACTTAAAGAACAAACAGAAATCAATTCGTTAATGATTAAGACATGTTTCCAATCAATGGCCAAATGAACCTAAAGGACAAAGAGAAACCAATTCATTAATGATTAAGACATGTTTCCAATCAATGGCCAAAAGAACTTAAAGGACAAAGAGAAACCAATTCATTAATGATTAAGACATGTTTCCAATCAACGGCCAAAAGAACTAAAAGGACAAAGAAAAACCAATTCATTAACGATTAGGACATGTTTCCAATCAATGGCCAAAAGAACTTAAAGGACAAAGAGAAACCAATTCATTACGGATTAAGACATGTTTCCAATCAATGGCCAAAAGAACTTAAAGGACAAAGAGAAACCAATTCATTAAGGATTAAGACATGTTTCCAATCAAAGGCCAAAAGAACTTAAAGGACAAAGAGAAACCAATTCATTAATGATTAAGACATGTTTCCAATCAACGGCCAAAAGAACTTAAAGGACAAAGAGAAACCAATTCATTACGGATTAAGACATGTTTCCAATCAATGGCCAAAAGAACTTAAAGGACAAAGAGAAACCAATTCATTAATGATTAAGACATGTTTCCAATCAATGGCCAAAAGAACTTAAAGGACAAAGAGAAACCAATTCATTAATGATTAAGACATGTTTCCAATCAATGGCCAAAAGAACTTAAAGGACAAAGAGAAACCAATTCATTAATGATTAAGACATCTTTCCAATCAATCGCCAAATAAACTTAAAGGACAAAGAGAAACCAATTCATGAATGATTAAGACATGTTTCCAATCAAAGGCCAAAAGAACTTAAAGGACAAAGAGAAACCAATTCATTAACGATTAAGACATGTTACCAATCAATGGCCAAAAGAACTTAAAGGACAAAGAGAAACCAATTCATTAATGATTAAGACATGTTTCCAATCAATGGCCAAAAGAACTTAAAGGACAAAGAGAAACCAATTCATTAATGATTAAGACATGTTTCCAATCAATGGCCAAAAGAACTTAAAGGACAAAGAGAAACCAATTCATTAATGATTAAGACATGTTTCCAATCAATGGCCAATAGAACGGAAAGGACAAAGAGAAACCAATTCATTATGGATTAAGACATGTTTCCAATCAATGGCCAAAAGAACATAAAGGACAAAGAGAAACCAATTCATTAATGATTAAGACATGTTTCCAATCAATGGCCAAAAGAACTTAAAGGACAAAGAGAAACCAATTCATTACGGATTAAGACATGTTTCCAATCAATGGCCAAAATAACTTAAAGGACAAAGAGAAACCATTTCATTAATGATTAAGACATGTTTCCAATCAATGGCCAAAAGAACTTAAAGGACAAAGAGAAACCAATTCATTAAGGATTAAGACATGTTTCCAATCAATGGCCAAAAGAACTTAACGGTCAAAGAGAAACCAATTCATTAAGGATTAATACATGCTTCCAATCAATGGCCAAAAGAACTTAAAGGTCAAAGAGAAACCAATTCATTAAGGATTAAGACTTGTTTCCAATCAATGGCCAAAAGAACTTAAAGGACAAAGAGAAACCAATTCATTAAGGATTAAGACATGTTTCCAATCAATGGCCAAAAGAACTTAAAGGACAAAGAGAAACCAATTCATTAATGATTAAGACATGTTTCCAATCAATGGCCAAAAGAACTTAAAGGACAAAGAGAAACCAATTCATTAATGATTAAGACATGATTCCAATCAATTCCAAAGAACTTAAAGGACAAAGTGAAACCAATTCATTAATGATTAAGACATACTTTCAATCAAAGGCCAAAAGAACTTAAAGGACAAAGAGAAACCAATTCATTAATGATTAAGACATGTTTCCAATCAATGGCCAAAAGAACTTAAAGGACAAAGGGAAACCAATTCATTAATGATTAAGACATGTTTCCAATCAATGGCCAAAAGAACTTAATGGACAAAGAGAAACCAATTCATTAATGATTAAGACATGTTTCCAATCAATGGCCAAAAGAACTTAAAGGACAAAGAGAAACCAATTCATTAATGATTAAGACTTGTTTCCAATCAATGGCCAAAAGAACTTAAAGGACAAAGAAAAACCAATTCATTACGGATTAAGACATGTTTCCAATCAATGGCCAAAAGAACTTCAAGGACAAAGAGAAACCAATTCATTAATGATTAAGACTAGTTTCCAATCAATGGCCAAAAGAACTTCAAGTTCAAAGAGAAACCAATTCATTAATGATTAAGACATGTTTCCAATCAATGGCCAAAAGAACTTAAAGGACAAAGAGAAACCAATTCGTTAATGATTCGGACATGTTTCCAATCAATGGCCAAAAGAACTTAAAGGACAAAGGGAAACCAATTCATTAACGATTAAGACATGTTTCCAATCAATGGCCAAAAGAACTTAAAGGACAAAGAGAAACCAATTCATTAATGATTAAGACATGTTTCCAATCAATGGCCAAAAGAACTTAAAGGACAAAGAGAAACCAATTCATTAATGATTAAGACTTGTTTCCAATCAATGGCCAAAAGAACTTCAAGGACAAAGAGAAACCAATTCATTAATGATTAAGACATGTTTCCAATCAATGGCCAAAAGAACTTAAAGGACAAAGAGAAACCAATTCATTACGGATTAAGACATGTTTCCAATCAATGGCCAAAAGAACTTAAAGGACAAAGAGAAACCAATTCATTAATGATTAAGACATGTTTCCAATCAACGGCCAAAAGAACTTAAAGGACAAAGAGAAACCAATTCATTAATGATTAAGACATGTTTCCAATCATTGGCCAAAAGAACTTAAAGGACAAAGAGAAACAATTCATTAATGATTAAGACATGTTTCCGATCAATGGCCGAAAGAACTTAAAGGACAAAGAGAAACCAATTCATTAATGATTAAGACATGTTTCCAATCAATGGCCAAAAGAACTTAAGGGACAAAGAGAAACCAAGTCATTAATGATTAAGACATGTTTCCAATCAACGGCCAAAAGAACTGTAAGATCAAAGAGAAACCAATTCATTAATGATTATGACATGTTTCCACTCAATGGCCAAAAGAACTGAAAGGACAAAGAGAAACCAATTCATTAATGATTAAGACATGTTTCCAATCAACGGCCAAAAGAACTTAAAGGACAAAGAGAAACCAATTCATTACGGATTTAGACATGTTTCCAATCAATGGCCAAAAGAACTAAAAGGACAAAGAGAAACCAATTCATTAATGATTAAGACTTGTTTCCAATCAATGGCCAAAAGAACTTAAAGGACAAAGAGAAACCAATTCATTAATGATTAAGACTTGTTTCCAATCAATGGCCAAAAGAACTTAAAGGACAAAGAGAAACCAATTCATTAATGATTAAGACATGTTTCCAATCAATGGCCAAAAGAACTTAAAGGACAAAGGGAAACCAATTCATTAATGATTAAGACATGTTTCCAATCAATGGCCAAAAGAACTTAATGGACAAAGAGAAACCAATTCATTAAGGATTAAGACATGTTTCCAATCAATGGCCAAAAGAACTTCAAGGACAAAGAGAAACCAATTCATTAATGATTAAGACATGTTTCCAATCATTGGACAAAAGAACTTAAAGGACAAAGAGAAACCAATTCATTACGGATTAAGACTTGTTTCTGATCAATGGCCAATAGAACTGAAAGGACAAAGAGAAACTAATTCATTACAGATTCAGACATGTTTCCAATCAATGGCCAAAAGAACTAAACGGGCAAAGACAAACCAATTCATTAATGATTAAGACTTGTTTCCAATCAATGGCCGAAAGAACTGAAAGGACAAAGAGAAACCAATTCATTACACATTAAGACATGTTTCCAATCAATGGCCAAAAGAACTAAATGGACAAAGTGAAACAATTTCATTAATGATTAAGACTTGTTTCCAATCAATGGCCAAAAGAACTTAAAGGACAAAGAGAAACCAATTCATTAATGATTAAGACTTGTTTCCAATCAATGGCCTGTAGAACTGAAAGGACAAAGAGAAACCAATTCATTACGAATTAAGACATGTTTCCAATCAATGGCCAAAAGAACTTAAAGGACAAAGAGAAACCAATTCATTAATGATTAAGACATGTTTCCAATCAATGGCCAAAAGAACTTAAAGGACAAAGAGAAACCAATTGATTAATGATTAACACTTGTTTCCAATCAATGGCCAAAAGAACTTCAAGGACAAAGAGAAACCAATTCATTAATGATTAAGACATGTTTCCAATCATTGGCCAAAAGAACTTAATGGACAAAGAGAAACCAATTCATTAAGGATTAAGACATGTTTCCAATCAATGGCCAAAAGAACTTAAAGGACAAAGAGAAACCAATTCATTAATGATTAAGCCATGTTTCCTATCAGTGGCCAAAAGAACTTAAAGGACAAAGATAAACCAATTCATTACAGATTAAGACATGTTTCCAATCAATTGCCAAAAGAACTTCAAGGACAAAGAGAAACCAATTCATTAATGATTAAGACTTGTTTCCAATCAATGGCCAAAAGAACTTAAAGGACAAAGAGAAACCAATTCATTAACGATTAAGACATGTTTCCAATCAATGGCCAAAAGAACTTAAAGGACAAAGAGAAACCAATTCATTAATGATTAAGACTTGTTTCCAATCAATGGCCAAAAGAACTTAAAGGACAAAGAGAAACCAATTCATTAATGATTAAGACATACTTCCAATCAAAGGCCAAAAGAACTTAAAGGACAAAGAAAAACCAATTCATTAAGGATTAAGACATGTTTCCAATCAATGGCCAAAAGAACTTAAAGGACAAAGAAAAACCAATTCATTAAGGATTAAGACATGTTTCCAATCAATGGCCAAAAGAACTTAAAGGACAAAGATAAACCAATTCATTAATGATTAAGACATGTTTCCAATCAATGGCCAAAAGAACTTAAAGGACAAAGAGAAACCAATTCATTAATGATTAAGACTTGTTTCCAATCAATGGCCAAAAGAACTTAAAGGACAAAGAGAAACCAATTCATTAATGATTAAGACATGTTTCCAATCAATGGCCAAAAGAACTTAAAGGACAAAGGGAAACCAATTCATTAATGATTAAGACCTGTTTCCAATCAATGGCCGAAAGAACTTAAAGGACAAAGAAAAACCAAATCATTAAGGATTAAGACATGTTTCCAATCATTAGCCAAAAGAACTTAAAGGACGAAGACAAACCAATTCATTAATGATGAAGACATGTTTCCAATCAACGGCCAAAAGAACGTAAAGGACAACGAGAAACCATTTCATTAATGATTAAGACATGTTTCCAATCAATGGCCAAAAGAACTTAAAGGACAAAGAGAAACCAATTCATTAATGATTAAGACATGTTTCCAATCAATGGCCAAAAGAACTTAAAGGACAAAGAGAAACCAATTCATTAATGATTAAGACATGTTTCCAATCAATGGCCAAAAGAACTTAAAGGACAAAGAGAAACCAATTCATTAATGATTAAGACATGTTTTCAATCAATGGCCAAAAGAACTTAAAGGACAAAGAGAAACCAATTCATTAATGATTAAGACATGTTTCCAATCAATGGCCAAAAGAACTTAAAGGACAAAGAGAAACCAATTCATTAATGATTAAGACATGTTTCCAATCAATGGCTGAAAGAACTTAAAGGACAAAGAGAAACCAATTCACTAATGATTAAGACATGTTTCCAATCAATAGCCAAAAGAACTTAAAGGGCAAAGAGAAACCAATTCATTAATGATTAAGACATGTTTTCAATCAACGGCCAAAAGAACTTAAAGGACAAAGAGAAACCAATTCATTAATGATTAAGACATGTTTCCAATCAATGGCCGAAAGAACTTAAAGGACAAAGAGAAACCAATTCATTAATGATTAAGACATGTTTCCAATCTATGGCAAAAAGAACTTAAAGGACAAAGAGAAATCATTAACCAATTCATTAATGATTAAGACATGTTTCCAACCAACGGCCAAAAGAACTTAAAGGACAAAGGGAAACCAATTCATTAATGATTAAGACTAGTTTCCAATCAATAGCCGAAAGAACTTATAGGACAAAGAGAAACCAATTCATTAATGATTAAGACATGTTTCCAATCAATGGCCAAAAGAACTTAAAGGACAAAGAGAAACCAATTCATTAATGATTAAGACATGTTTCCAATCAATGGCCAAAAGAACTTAAAGGACAAAGAGAAACCAATTCATTAATGATTAAGACATGTTTCCAATCAATGGCCAAAACAACTTAAAGGACAAGAGAAACCAATTCATTAATGATTAAGACATGTTTCCAATCAATGGCCAAAAGAACTTAAAGGACAAAGAGAAACCAATTCATTAATGATTAAGACATGTTTCCAATCAATGGCCAAAAGAACTTAAAGGACAAAGAGAAACCAATTCATTAAGGATTAAGACATGTTTCCAATCAATGGCCAAAAGAACTTAAAGGACAAAGAGAAACCAATTCATTAATGATTAAGACATGTTTCCAATCAATGGCCAAAAGAACTTAAAGGACAAAGAGAAACCACTTCATTAATGATTAAGACATGTTTCCAATCAATGGCCAAAAGAACTTAAAGGACAAAGAGAAACCAATTCATTAATGATTAAGACTTGCTTCCAATCAATCTCCAAAAGAACTTAAAGGTCAAAGAGAAACCAAGTCATTAATGATTAAGACTTGTTTCCAATCAATGGCCAAAAGAACTTAAAGGACAAAGAAAAACCAATTCATTAACGATTAAGACATGTTACCAATCAATGGCCAAAAGAACTTAAAGGACAAAGAGAAACCAATTCATTAATGATTAAGACTTGTTTCCAATCAATGGCCAAAAGAACTTAAAGGACAAAGAAAAACCAATTCATTAATGATTAAGACATGTTTCCAATCAATGGCCAAAAGAACTTAAAGGACAAAGAGAAACCAATTCATTAATGATTAAGACATGTTTCCAATCAATGGCCAAAAGAACTTAAAGGACAAAGAGAAACCAATTCATTAATGATTAAGACATGTTTCCAATCAATGGCCAAAAGAACTTATAGGACAAAGATAAACCAATTCATTAATGATTAAGACATGTTTCCAATCAATGGCCAAAAGAACTTAAAGGACAAAGAGAAACCAATTCATTAATGATTAAGACATGTTTCCAATCAATGGCCAAAAGAACTTAAAGGACAAAGAGAAACCAATTCATTAATGATTAAGACATGTTTCCAATCAATGGCCAAAAGAACTTAAAGGACAAAGAGAAACCAATTCATTAATGATTAAGACATGTTTCCAATCAATGGCCAAAAGAACTTAAAGGACAAAGAGAAACCAATTCATTAATGATTAAGACATGTTTCCAATCAATGGCCAAAAGAACTTAAAGGACAAAGAGAAACCAATTCATTAATGATTAAGACATGTTTCCAATCAATGGCCAAAAGAACTTAAAGGACAAAGGGAAACCAATTCATTAATGATTAAGACATGATTCCAATCAACAGCCAAAACAACTTAAAGGATAAAGAGAAACCAATTCATTAATGATTAAGACTTGTTTTCAATCAATGGCCAAAAGAACTTAAAGGACAAAGAGAAACCAATTCATTAAGGATTAAGACACATTTCCAATCAACGGCCAAAAGAACTTCAAGGACAAAGAGAAACCAATTCATTAATGATTAAGGCTTGTTTCCAATCAATGGCCGAAAGAACTTAAAGGACAAAGAGAAACCAATTCATTAATGATTAAGACATGTTTCCAATCAATGGCCAAAAGAACTTAAAGGACAAAGAGAAACCAATTCATTAATGATTAAGACTTGTTTCCAATCAATGGCCAAAAGAACTTAAAGGACAAAGAGAAACCAATTCATTAATGATTGAGACATGTTTCCAATCAATGACCAAAAGAACTTAAAGGACAAAGAGAAACCAATTCATTAATGATTCAGACTTGTTTCCAATCAATCGCCGAAAGAACTTAAAGGACAAAGAGAAACCAATTCATTAATGATCGAGACATGTTTCCAATCAATGGCCAAAAGAACTTAAAGGACAAAGAGAAACCAATTCATTAATGATTAAGACTTGTTTCCAATCAATGGCCAAAAGAACTTAAAGGACAAAGAGAAACCAATTCATTACGGATTAAGACATGTTTCCAATCAATGGCCAAAAGAACTTAAAGGACAAAGAGAAACCAATTCATTAATGATTAAGACATGTTTCCAATCAATGGCCAAAAGAACTTAAAGGACAAAGAGAAACCAATTCATTAATGATTAAGACATGTTTCCAATCAATGGCCAAAAGAACTTCAAGGACAAAGAGAAACCAATTCATTAATGATTAAGACATGTTTCCAATCAATGGCCAAAAGAACTTAAAGGACAAAGAGAAACCAATTCATTAATGATTAAGACATGTTTCCAATCATTGGCCAAAAGAACTTAATGGACAAAGAGAAACCAATTCATTAATGATTAAGACATGATTCCAATCAATCGCCAAAAGAACTTAAAGGTCAAAGAGAAACCAATTCATTAATGATTAAGACTTGTTTCCAATCAATGGCCAAAAGAACTTAAAGGACAAAGAGAAACCAATTCATTAATGATTAAGACATGTTTCCAATCAATGGCCAAAAGAACTTAAAGGACAAAGAGAAACCAATTAATTAATGATTAAGACATGTTTCCAATCAATGGCCAAAAGAACTTAAAGGACAAAGAGAAACCAATTCATTAATGATTAAGACTTGTTTCCAATCAATGGCCAAAAGAACTAAAAGGACAAAGAGAAATCAATTCATTACGGATTAAGACATGTTTCCAATCAATGGCCAAAAGAACTTCAAGGACAAAGAGAAACTAATTCATTAATGATTAAGACATGTTTCCAATCAATGGCCAAAAGAACTTAATGGACAAAGAGAAACCAATTCATTAATGATTAAGACATGTTTCCAATCAATGGCCAAAAGAACTTAAAGGACAAAGAGAAACCAATTAATTAATGATTAAGACATGTTTCCAATCTATGGCCAAAAGCTTAAAGGACAAAGAGAAACCAATTGATTAATCATGAAGACATGTTTCCAATCAATGGCCAAAAGAACTTAAAGGACAAAGAGAAACCAATTCATTAAGGATTAAGACATGTTTCCAATCAATGGCCAAAAGAACTTAAAGGACAAAGAGAAACCAATTCATTAATGATTAAGACATGTTTCCAATCAATCGCCAAAAGAACTTAAAGGACAAAGAGAAACCAATTCATTAATGATTAAGACATGTTTCCAATCAATGGCCAAAAGAACTTAAAGGACAAAGAGAAACCAATTCATTAATGATTAAGACATGTTTCCAATCAATGGCCAAAAGAACTTAAAGGACAAAGAGAAACCAATTCATTACGGATTAAGACATGTTTCCAATCAATGGCCAAAAGAACTTAAAGGACAAAGAGAAACCATTTCATTAATGATTAAGACATGTTTCCAATCAATGGCCAAAAGAACTTAAAGGACAAAGAGAAACAAATTCATTAATGATTAAGACATGTTTCCAATCAATGGCCAAAAGAACTTAAAGGACAAAGAGAAATCAATTCATTAATGATGAAGACATGTTTCCAATCAATGGCCAAAAGAACTTAAAGGACAAAGAGAAACCAATTCATTAATGATTAAGACATGTTTCCAATCAATGGCCAAAAGAACTTAAAGGACAAAGAGAAACCAATTCATTAATGATTAAGACATGTTTCCAATCAATGGCCAAAAGAACTTAAAGGACAAAGAAAAACCAATTCATTAATGATTAAGACATGTTTCCTATCAATGGCCGAAAGAACTTAAAGGACAAAGAGAATTCAATTCATTAATGATTAAGACTTGTTTCCAATCAATGGCAAAAGAACTTAAAGGACAAAGAGAAACCAATTCATTCAGGTTTAAGACATGTTTCCAATCAATGGCCAAAAGAACTTAAAGGACAAAGAGTAACTAATTCATTAATGATTAAGAGATGTTTCCAATCAATGGCCCAAAGAACTTAAAGGACAAAGAGAAACCAATTCATTACGAATTCAGGATTGTTTCCAATCAATGGCCAAAAAACATAAAGGACAAAGAGAAACCAATACATTAATGATTAAGACTTGCTTCCAATCAATGGCCAAAGAACTTAAAGGACAAAGAGAAACCAATTCATTAATGATTAAGCCATGTTTCCTATCAGTGGCCAAAAGAACTAAAAGGACAAAGAGAATCCAATTCATGAATGATTAAGACATGTTTCCTATCAGTGGCCAAAAGAACTTAAAGGACAAAGAGAATCCAATTCATTAATGATTAAGACATGTTTCCAATCAATGGCCAAAAGAACTTAAAGGACAAAGAGAAACCAATTCATTAATGATTAAGACTTGTTTCCAATCAAAGGCCAAAAGAACTTAAAGGACGAAGAGAAAACCAATTCATTAAGGATTAAGACATGTTTCCAATCAATGGCCAAAAGAACTTCAAGGACAAAGAGAAACCAATTCATTAAGGATTAAGACATGTTTCCAATCAATGGCCAAAAGAACTTAAAGGACAAAGAGAAACCAATTCATTAAGGATTAAGACATGTTTCCAATCAATGGCCAAAAGAACTTAAAGGACAAAGAGAAACCAATTCATTAATGATTAAGACATGTTTCCAATCAATGGCCAAAAGAACTTAAAGGACAAAGAGAAACCAATTCATTAATGATTAAGACATGTTTCCAATCAATGGCCAAAAGAACTTCAAGGACAAAGAGAAACCAATTGATTAATGATTAAGACATGTTTCCAATCAATGGCCAAAAGAACTTAAAGGACAAAGAGAATCCAATTCATTAATGATTAAGACATGTTTCCAATCAATGGCCAAAAGAACTTAAAGGACAAAGAGAAACCAATTCATTAATGATTAAGACATGTTTCCAATCAATGGCCAATAGAACTTAAAGGACAAAGAGAAACCAATTCATTAATGATTAAGACATGTTTCCAATCAATGGCCAAAAGAACTTAAAGGACAAAGAGAAACCAATTCATTAATGATTAAGACATGTTTCCAATCAATGGCCAAAAGAACTTAAAGGACAAAGAGAAACCAATTCATTAATGATTAAGACATGTTTCCAATCAATGGCCAAAAGAACTTAAAGGACAAAGAGAAACCAATTCATTAATGATTAAGACATGTTTCCAATCAATGGCCAAAAGAACTTAAAGGACAAAGAGAAACCAATTCATTAATGATTAAGACATGTTTCCAATCAATGGCCAAAAGAACTTAAAGGACAAAGAGAAACCAATTCATTAATGATTAAGACATGTTTCCAATCAATGGCCAAAAGAACTTAAAGGACAAAGAGAAACCAATTCATTAAGGATTAAGACATGTTTCCAATCAATGGCCAAAAGAACTTAAAGGACAAAGAACAACCAATTCATTAATGATTAAGACATGTTTCCAATCAATGGCCAAAAGAACTTAAAGGACAAAGAGAAACCAATTCATTAATGATTAAGACATGTTTCAATCAATGGCCAAAAGAACTTAAAGGACAAAGAGAAACCAATTCATTAATGATTAAGACATGTTTCCAATCAGCGGCCAAAAGAACTTAAAGGACAAAGAGAAACCAATTCATTAATGATTGAGACATGTTTCCAATCAATGGCCAAAAGAACTTAATGGACAAAGAGAAACCAATTCATTAAGGATTAAGACATGTTTCCAATCAATGGCCAAAAGAACTTCAAGGACAAAGAGAAACCAATTCTTTAATGATTAAGACATGTTTCCAATCAATGCCCAAAAGAACTTAATGGACAAAGAGAAACCAATTCATTAAGGATTAAGACATGTTTCCAATCAATGGCCAAAAGAACTTAAAGGACAAAGAAAAACCAATTCATTAATGATTAAGACATGTTTCCAATCAATGGCAAAAGAACTAAAAGGACAAAGAGAAACCAATTCATTAATGATTAAGGCATGTTGCCAATCAATGGCCAAAAGAACTTAAAGGACAAAGAGAAACCAATTCATTAATGATTAAGACATGTTTCCAATCAATGGTCAAAAGAACTTAAAGGACAAAGGGAAACCAATTCATTAATGATTAAGACATGTTTCCAATCAATGGCCAAAAGAACTTAAAGGACAAAGAGAAACCAATTCATTAATGATTAAGACTTGTTTCCAATCAATGGCAAAAGAACTTAAAGGACAAAGAGAAACCAATTCATTAATGAGTAAGACATGTTTCCAATCAATGGCCAAAAGAACTTAAAGGACAAAGGGAAACCAATTCATTAGTGATTAAGACATGTTTCCAATCAACGGCCAAAAGAACTTAAAGGACAAAGAGAAACCAATTCATTAAGGATTAAGACATGTTTCCAATCAATGGCCAAAAGAACTTAAAGGACAAAGAGAAACCAATTCATTAAGGATTAAGACATGTTTCCAATCAATGGTCAAAAGAACTTAAAGGAGAAAGAGAAACCAATTCGTTAATGATTAAGACATGTTTCCAATCAATGGCCAAAAGAACTTAAAGGACAAAGAGAAACCAATTCATTATGGATTAAGACATGTTTCCAATCAATGGCCAAAAGAACTTAATGGACAAAGAGAAACCAATTCATTAAGGATTAAGTCATGTTTCCAATCAATGGCCAAAAGAACTTAAAGGGCAAAGGGAAACCAATTCATTAATGATTAAGACATGTTTCCAATCAATGGCCAAAAGCACTTAAAGGGCAAAGAGAAACCAATTCATTAATGATTAATACATGTTTCCAATCAATGGCCAAAAGAACTTAAAGGACAAAGAGAAACCAATTCATTAATGATTAAGACATGTTTCCAATCAATGGCCAAAAGAACTTAAAGGACAAAGAGAAACCAATTCATTAATGATTAAGACATGTTTCCAATCAATGGCCAAAAGAACTTAAAGGACAAAGAGAAACCAATTCATTAATGATTAAGACATGTTTCCAATCAATGGCCAAAAGAACTTAAAGGACAAAGAGTAACCAATTCATTACGGATTAAGACATGTTTCCAATCATTGGCCAAAAGAACTTAAAGGACAAAGAGAAACCAATTCATTACGGATTAAGACATGTTTCCAATCAATGGCCAAAAGAACTTAAAGGACAAAGAGAAACCAATTCATTAATGATTAAGACATGTTTCCAATCAATGGCCAAAAGAACTTAAAGGACAAAGAGAAACCAATTCATTAATGATTAAGACATGTTTCCAATCAATGGCCAAAAGAACTGAAAGGACAAAGAGAAACCAATTCATTAATGATTAAGACTTGTTTCCAATCATTGGCCAAAAGAACTTAAAGGACAAAGAGAAACCAATTCATTACGGATTAAGACATGTTTCCAATCAATGGCCAAAAGAACTTCAAGGACAAAGAGAAACCAATTCATTAATGATTAAGACTTGTTTCCAATCAATGGGCAAAAGAACTTAAAGGACAAAGAGAAACCAATTCATTAATGATTAAGACAGGTTTCCAATCTATGGCCAATAGAACTTAAAGGACAAAGAGAAACCAATTCATTAATGATGAAGACATGTTTCTAATCAACGGCCAAAAGAACTTAAAGGACAAAAAGAAACCAATTCATTAATGATTAAGACATGCTTCCAATCAACGGCCAAAAGAACTTCAAGGACAAAGAGAAACCAATTCATTAAGGATTAAGCCATGTTTCCAATCAATGGCCAAAATAACTTAAAGGACAAAGAGAAATCAATTAATTAATGATTGAGACATGTTTCCAATCAATGGCCAAAAGAACTTAAAGGACAAAGAGAAACCAATTCATTAATGATTAAGACATGTTTCCAATCAATGGCCAAAAGAACTTAAAGGACAAAGAGAAACCAATTCATTAATGATTAAGACATGTTTCCAATCAATGGCCAAAAGAACTTAAAGGACAAAGAGAAACCAATTCATTAATGATTAAGACTTATTTCCAATTAATGGCAAAAAGAACTTAAAGGACAAAGAGAAACCAATTAATTAATGATTAAGACATGTTTCAAATCAATGGCCAAAAGAACTTAAAGGACAAAGAGAAACCAATTCATTAATGATTAAGACATGTTTCCAATCAATGGCCAAAAGAACTTAATGGACAAAGAGAAACCAATTCATTAATGATTAAGACATGTTTCCAATCAATGGCCAAAGAACTTCAAGGACAAAGAGCAACCAATTCATTAATGATTAAGACATGTTTCCAATCTATGGCCAAAAGACCTTCAAGGATAAAGAGAAACCAATTCATTAATGATTAAGACATGTTTCCAATCAACGGCCAAAAGAACTTAAAGGACAAAGAGAAACCAATTCATTAATGATTAAGACTTGTTTCCAATCAATGGCCAAAAGAACTTAAAGGACAAAGAGAAACCAATTAATTAATGATTAAGACATGTTTTCAATCAATGGCCAAAAGAACTTAAAGGACAAAGATATACCAATTCATTAATGCTTAAGACATGCTTCCAATCAACGGCCAAAAGAACTTAAAGGATAAAGAGAAGCCAATTCATTAATGATTAAGACATGTTTCCAATCAACGGCCAAAAGAACTTAAAGGACAAAGAGAAACCAATTCATTAATGATTAAGACTTGTTTCCAATCAATGGCCAAAAGAACTTAAGGAAGAAAGAGTAACCAATTCATTTAGGACTAAGACATGTTTACAACCAATGGCCAAAAGAACTTAAAGGACAAAGAGAAACCAATTCGTTAAGGATTAAGACATGTTTCCAATCAATGGCCAAAAGAACTTAAAGGACAAAAAGAAACCAATTCATTAATGATTAAGACTTGTTTCCAAACAATGGCCAAAAGAACTTAAAGGACAAAGAGAAACCAATTCATTAATGATTAAGACATATTTCCAATCAATGGCCAAAAGAACTTAAAGGATAAAGAGAAACCAATTCATTAAAGATTAAGACATGTTTCCAATCAATCGCCAAAAGAACTTAATTAAAGGACAAACAGAAACCAATTCATTAATGATTAAGACTTATTTCCAATCAATCGCCAAAAGAACTTAAAGGACAAAGAGAAACCAATTCATTAAGGATTAAGACATGTTTCCAATCAATGGCCAAAAGAACTAGAAGGACAAAGAGAAACCAATTCATTAATGATTAAGACATGTTTCCAATCAATGGCCGAAAGAACTTAAAGGACAAAGAGAAACCAATTCATTTAGGATTAAGACATGTTTCCAATCTATGGCCCAAAAAACTTAGAGGACAAAGAGAAACCAATTCATTAATGATTAAGACTTGTTTCCAATCAATGGCCGAAAGAACTTAAAGGACAAAGAGAAACCAATTCATTAATGATTAAGACATGTTTCCAATCAATGGCCAAAAGAACTTAAAGGACAAAGAGAAACCAATTCATTAATGATTAAGACATGTTTCCAATCAATGGCCAAAAGAACTTAAAGGACAAAGAGAAACCAATTCATTAATGATTAAGACATGTTTCCAATCTATGGCCAAAAGAACTTAAAGGACAAAGAGAAACCAATTCATTAATGATTAAGACATGTTTCCAATCAATGGCAAAAGAACTAAAAGGACAAAGAGAGACCATTTCATTAATGATTAAAACTTGTTTGCAATCAACGGCCGAAAGAACATAAGGGAAAAAAGAGAAGCCAATTCATTAACGATTAAGACATGTTTCCAATCTATTGCCAAAAGAACTTGAAGGACAAAGAGAAACCAATTCATTTATGATTAAGACATGTTTCCAATCTATGGCCAAAAGAACTTAAAGGACAAAGAGAAACCAATTCATTAATGATTAAGACATGTTTCCAATCAATGGCCAAAAGAACTTAAAGGACAAAGAGAAACCAATTCATTAATGATTAAGACATGTTTCCAATCAACGGCCAACAGAACTAAAAGGACAAACAAAACCAAGTCATTAATGATTAAGACATGTTTCCAATAAATCGCCAAAAAACTTAAAGGATAAAGAGAAACCAATTCATTAATGATTAAGACATGTTTCCAATCAATAGCCAAAAGAACTTAAAGGACAATGAGAAACCAATTCATTAATGATTAAGACATGTTTCCAATCAATGGCCAAAAGAACTTAAAGGACAAAGAGAAACCAATTCATTAATGATTAAGACTTGTTTCCAATCAATGGCCAAAAGAACTTAAAGGACAAAGAGAAACCAATTCATTAATGATTAAGACATGTTTCCAATCAATGGCCAAAAGAACTTAAAGGACAAAAAGAAACCAATTCATTAATGATTAAGACTTGTTTCCAATCAATGGCCAAAAGAACTTAAAGGACAAAGAGAAACCAATTCATTAATGATTAAGACATGTTTCCAATCAACGGCCAAAAGAACTAAAAGGCCAAACAAAACCAATTCATTAACGATTAAGACTTGTTTCCAATCAATAGCCAAAAGAACTTAAAGGACAAAGAGAAACCAATTCATTAATGATTAAGACATGTTTCCAATCAATGGCCAAAAGAACTTAAAGGACAAAGAGAAACCAATTCATTAATGATTAAGACATGTTTCCAATCAATGGCCAAAAGAACTTAAAGGATAAAGAGAAACCAATTCATTAATGATTAAGACATGTTTCCAATCAATCGCCAAAAGAACTTAAAGGATAAAGAGAAACCAATTCATTAATGATTAAGACATGTTTCGAATCAACGGCCAAAAGAACTTAAAGGACAAAAAAAACCAATTCATTGATGATTTAGACTTGTTTCCAATCAATGGCGAAAGAACTTATAGGGCAAAGAGAAACCAATTCATTAATGATTAAGACATGTTTCCAATCTATGGCCAAAAGAACTTAAAGGACAAAGAGAAACCAATTCATTAATGATTAAGACATGTTTCCAATCAACGGCCAAAAGAACTTAAAGGACAAAAAGAAACCAATTCATTAATGATTAAGACTTGATTTCAATCAATGGCCAAAGAACTTAAAGGACAAAGAGAAACCAATTCATTAATGATTAAGACATGTTTCCAATCAATGGTCAAAAGAACTTAAAGGACAAAGAGAAACCAATTCATTAATGATTAAGACATGTTTCCAATCAATGGCCAAAAGAACTTAAAGGACAAAGAGAAACTAATTCATTAAGGATTAAGACATGTTTCCAATCAATGGCCAAATGAACTTAAAGGACAAAGAGAAACTAATTCATTAATGATTAAGACATGTTTCCAATCAATGGCCAAAAGAACTTAAAGGACAAACAGAAACCAATTCATTAATGATTAAGACATGTTTCCAATCAATGGCCAAAAGAACTTAAAGGACAAAGAGAAACCAATTCATTAATGATTAAGACTTGTTTCCAATCAATGGCCAAAAGAACTTAAAGGACAAAGAGAAACCAATTCATTAATGATTAAGACATGTTTCCAATCAATGGCCAAAAGAACTTAAAGGACAAAGAGAAACCAATTCATTAATGATTGAGACATGTTTCCAATCAATGACCAAAAGAATTTAAAGGACAAAGAGAAACCAATTCATTAATGATTAAGACTTGTTTCCAATCAATGGCCGAAAGAACTTGAAGGACAAAGAGAAACCAATTCATTTAGGATTAAGACATGTTTCCAATCAATGGCCAAAAGAACTTAAAGGACAAAGAGAAACCAATTCATTAATGATTAAGACATGTTTCCAATCAATGGCCAAAAGAACTTAAAGGACAAAGAGAAACCAATTCATTAATGATTAAGACTTGTTTCCAATCAATGGCCAAAAGAACTTAAAGGACAAGAGAAACCAATTCATTAATGATTAAGACATGTTTCCAATCAATCGCCAAAAGAACTTAAAGGACAAAGAGAAACCAATTCATTAATGATTAAGACATGTTTCCAATCAATGGCCAAAGAACTTAAAGGACAAAGAGAAACCAATTCATTAATGATTAAGACATGTTTCCAATCAATGGCCAAAAGAACTTAAAGGACAAAAAGAAACCAATTCATTAATGATTAAGACTTGTTTGCAATCAATGGCCAAAAGAACTTAAAGGACAAAGAGAAACCAATTCATTAATGATTAAGACTTGTTTCCAATCAATGGCCAAAAGAACTTAAAGGACAAAGAGAAACCAATTCATTAATGATTAAGACATGTTTCCAATCAATCGCCAAAAGAACTTAAAGGACAAAGAGAAACCAATTCATTAATGATTAAGACATGTTTCCAATCAATGGCCGAAAGAACTACAAGGACAAAGAGCAACCAATTCATTAATGATTAAGACATGTTTCCAATCAATGGCCAAAGAACTTAAAGACACAAGAGAAACCAATTCATTAATGATTAAGACATGTTTCCAATCAATCGCCGAAAGAACTTAAAGGACAAAGAGAAACCAATTCATTAATGATTAAGACGTGATTTCAATCAATGGCCAAAAGAAGTTAAAGCACAAAGAGAAACCAATTCATTAAGGATTAAGACATGTTTACAATCAATGGCCAAAAGAACTTAAAGGACAAAGAGAAACCAATTCATTAATGATTAAGACATGTTTCCAATCAAAGGCCAAAAGAACTGATAGGACAAAGAGAAACCAATTCATTAAGGATTAAGACATGTTTACAATCAATGGCCAAAAGAACTTAAAGGACAAAGAGAACCAATTCATTAATGATTAAGACATGTTTCCAATCAACGGCCAAAAGAACTTAAAGGACAAAGAGAAACCAATTCATTAATGATTAAGACATGTTTCCAATCAATGGCCAAAAGAACTTAAAGGACAAAGAGAAACCAATTCATTAATGATTAAGACATGTTTCCAATCAATGGCCAAAAGAACTTAAAGGACAAAGAGAAACCATTTCATTAATGATTAAGACTTGTTTCCAATCAATGGCCAAAGAACTTCAAGGACAAAGAGCAACCAATTCATTAATGATTAAGACTTGTTTCCAATCAATGGCCAAAAGAACTTAAAGGACAAAGAGAAACCAATTCATTAATGATTAAGACTTGTTTCCAATCAATGGCCAAAAGAACTTAAAGGACAAAGAGAAACCAATTCATTACGGATTAAGACATGTTTCCAATCAATGGCCAAAAGAACTTAAAGGACAAAGAGAAACCAATTCATTAATGATTAAGACATGTTTCCAATCAATGGCCAAAAGAACTTAAAGGACAAAAAGAAACCAATTCATTAATGATTAAAGCATGATTTCAATCAATGGCCAAAAGAACTTAAAGGACAAAGGGAAACCAATTCATTAGGGATTAAGACTTGTTTCCAATCAATGG
>CM062522.1:35897627-36013598 GCA_031439585.1 Pterocarpus macrocarpus | reverse complement strand
CCATTGATTGGAAACATGTCTTAATCATTCATGAATTGGTTTCTCTTTGTCCTTTAAGTTCTTTTGGCCATTGATTGGAAACAAGTCTTAATCATTAATGAATTGGTTTCTCTTTGTCCTTTAAGTTCTTTTGGCCATTGATTGGAAACATGTCTTAATCATTAATGAATTGGTTTCTCTTTGTCCTTTAAGTTCTTTTGGCCATTGATTGGTAACATGTCTTAATCGTTAATGAATTGGTTTTTCTTTGTCCTTTTAGTTCTTTTGGCCGTTGATTGGAAACTTGTGTTAATCATTAATGAATTGGTTTCTCTTTTCTCTAAGTTGTCCTTTAAGTCTTTCATTAATGAATTGTTTCTCTTTGCCTTTAAGTTCTTTTGCCCATTGATTGGAAACATGTCTTAATCGTTAATGAATTGGTTTTTCTTTGTCCTTTTAGTTCTTTTGGCCGTTGATTGGAAACATGTCTTAATCATTAATGAAATGGTTTCTCTTTGTCCTTTAAGTTCTTTTGGCCATTGATTGGAAACATGTCTTAATCCTTCATGAATTGGTTTCTCTTTGTCCTTTAAGTTCTTTTGGCCATTGATTGGAAACATGTCTCAATCATTAATGAATTGGTTTCTCTTTGTCCTTTAAGTTCTTTTGGCCATTGATTGGAAACATGTCTTAATCATTAATGAAATGGTTTCTCTTTGTCCTTTAAGTTCTTTTGGCCATTCATTGGAAACATGTCTTAATCATTAATGAATTGGTTTCTCTTTGTCCTTTAAGTTCTTTTGGCCATTGATTGGAAACATGTCTTAATCATTAATGAATTGGTTTCTCTTTGTCCTTTAAGTTCTTTTGGCCATTGATTGGAAACATGTCTTAATCCTTAATGAATTGGTTTCTCTTTGTCCTTTAAGTTCTTTTGGCCATTGATTGGAAACATGTCTTAATCATTAATGAATTGGTTTCTCTTTGTCCTTTAAGTTCTTTTGGCCATTGATTGGAAACATGTCTTAATCATTAATGAATTGGTTTCTCTTTGTCCTTTAAGTTCTTTTGGCCATTGATTGGAAACATGTCTTAATCATTAATGAATTGGTTTCTCTTTGTCCTTTAAGTTCTTTTGGCCATTGATTGGAAACATGTCTTAATCATTAATGAATTGGTTTCTCTTTGTCCTTTAAGTTCTTTTGGCCATTGATTGGAAACATGTCTTAATCATTAATGAATTGGTTTCTCTTTGTCCTTTAAGTTCTTTTGGCCATTGATTGGAAACATGTCTTAATCATTAATGAATTGGTTTCTCTTTGTCCTTTAAGTTCTTTTGGCCATTGATTGGAAACATGTCTTAATCATTAATGAATTGGTTTCTCTTTGTCCTTTAAGTTCTTTTGGCCATTGATTGGAAACATGTCTTAATCATTAATGAATTGGTTTCTCTTTGTCCTTTAAGTTCTTTTGGCCATTGATTGGAAACATGTCTTAATCATTAATGAATTGGTTTCTCTTTGTCGTTTAAGTTCTTTTGGCGTTTGATTGGAAACATGTCTTAATCATTAATGAATTGGTTTCTCTTTGTCCTTTAAGTTCTTTTGGCCATTGATTGGAAACATGTCTTAATCATTAATGAATTGGTTTCTCTTTGTCCTTTAAGTTCTTTTGGCCATTGATTGGAAACATGTCTTAATCATTAATGAATTGGTTTCTCTTTGTCCTTTAAGTTCTTTTGGCCATTGATTGGAAACATGTCTTAATCATTAATGAATTGGTTTCTCTTTGTCCTTTAAGTTCTTTTGGCCATTGATTGGAAACATGTCTTAATCATTAATGAATTGGTTTCTCTTTGTCCTTTAAGTTCTTTTGGCCATTGATTGGAAACATGTCTTAATCATTAATGAATTGGTTTCTCTTTGTCCTTTAAGTTCTTTTGGCCATTGATTGGAAACATGTCTTAATCATTAATGAATTGGTTTCTCTTTGTCCTTTAAGTTCTTTTGGCCATTGATTGGAAACATGTCTTAATCATTAATGAATTGGTTTCTCTTTGTCCTTTAAGTTCTTTTGGCCATTGATTGGTAACATGTCTTAATCGTTAATGAATTGGTTTTTCATTGTCCTTTAAGTTCTTTTGGCCGTTGATTGGAAACATGTCTTAATCATTAATGAAATGGTTTCTCTTTGTCCTTTAAGTTCTTTTGGCCATTGATTGGAAACATGTCTTAATCCGTAATGAATTGGTTTCTCTTTGTCCTTTAAGTTCTTTTGGCCATTGATTGGAAACATGTCTTAATCCGTGATGAATTGGTTTCTCTTTGTCTTTTAAGTTCTTTTGGCCATTGATTGGTAACATGTCTTAATCGTTAATGAATTGGTTTTTCTTTGTCCTTGAAGTTCTTTTGGCCATTGATTGGAAACAAGTCTTAATCATTAATGAATTGGTTTCTCTTTGTCCTTTAAGTTCTTTTGGCCATTGATTGGAAACATGTCTTAATCATTAATGAATTGGTTTCTCTTTGTCCTTTAAGTTCTTTTGGCCATTGATTGGAAACATGTCTTAATCATTAATGAATTGGTTTCTCTTTGTCCTTTAAGTTCTTTTGGCCATTGATTGGAAACATGTCTTAATCATTAATGAATTGGTTTCCCTTTGTCCTTTAAGTTCTTTTGGCCAATGATTGGAAACATGTCTTAATCGTTAATGAATTGGTTTCTCTTTGTCCTTTAAGTTCTTTTGGCCACTAATTGGAAACATGTCTTAATCATTAATGAAATGGTTTCTCTTTGTCCTTTTAGTTCTTTTGGCCATTGATTGGAAACATGTCTTAATCATTAATGAATTGGTTTCTCTTTGTCCTTTAAGTTCTTTTGGCCATTGATTGGAAACATGTCTTAATCCGTAATGAATTGGTTTCTCTTTGTCCTTTAAGTTCTTTTGGCCATTGATTGGAAACATGTCTTAATCATTAATGAATTGGTTTCTCTTTGTCCTTTAAGTTCTTTTGGCCATTGATTGGAAACATGTCTTAATCATTAATGAATTGGTTTTTCTTTGTCCTTTAAGTTCTTTTGGCCATTGATTGGAAACATGTCTTAATCATTAATGAATTGGTTTCTCTTTGTCCTTTAAGTTCTTTTGGCCATTGATTGGAAACATGTCTTAATCCTTAATGAATTGGTTTCTCGTTGTCCATTAAGTCTTTTGGCCAATGATTGGACACATGTCTTAATCATTAATGAATTGGTTTCTCTATGTCCTTTAAGTTCTTTTGGCCATTGATTGGAAACATGTCTTAATCCTTAATGAATTGGTTTCCCTTTGTCCTTTAAGTTCTTTTGGCCATTGATTGGAAACATGTCTTAATCATTAATGAATTGGTTTCTCTTTGTCCTTTAAGTTCTTTTGGCCATTGATTGGAAACATGTCTTAATCCGTAATGAATTGGTTTCTCTTTGTCCTTTAAGTTCTTTTGGCCATTGATTGGAAACATGTCTTAATCATTAATGAATTGGTTTCTCTTTGTCCTTTAAGTTCTTTTGGCCATTGATTGGAAACATGTCTTAATCATTAATGAATTGGTTTCTCTTTGTCCTTTAAGTTCTTTTGGCCATTGATTGGAAACATGTCTTAATCATTAATGAATTGGTTTCTCTTTGTCCTTTAAGTTCTTTTGGCCATTGATTGGAAACATGTCTTAATCATTAATGAATTGGTTTTTCTTTGTCCTTTTAGTTCTTTTGGCCGTTGATTGGAAACATGTCTTAATCATTAATGAAATGGTTTCTCTTTGTCCTTTAAGTTCTTTTGGCCATTGATTGGAAACATGCCCTAATCATTAATGAATTGGTTTCTCTTTGTCCTTTAAGTTGTTTTGGCCATTGATTGGAAACATGTCTCAATCATTAATGAATTGGTTTCTCTTTGTCCTTTAAGTTCTTTTGGCCATTGATTGGAAACATGTCTTAATCATTAATGAATTGGTTTCCCTTTGTCCTTTAAGTTCTTTTGGCCATTGATTGGAAACATGTTTTAATCATTAATCAATTCGTTTCTCTTTGTCCTTTAAGTTCATTTGGCCATTGATTGGAAACATGTCTTAATCCTTAATGAACTGGTTTCTCTTTGTCCTTTAAGTTCTTTTCGCCATTGATTGGAAACATGTCTCAATCATTAATGAATTGGTTTCTCTTTGTCCTTTAAGTTCTTTTGGCCATTGATTGGAAACATGTCTTAATCATTAATGAATTGGTTTCTCTTTGTCCTTTAAGTTCTTTTGGCCATTGATTGGAAACATGTCTTAATCATTAATGAATTGGTTTCCCTTTGTCCTTTAAGTTCTTTTGGCCATTGATTGGAAACAAGTCTTAATCATTAATGAATTGGTTTCTCTTTATCCTTTAAGTTCTTTTGGCCGTTGATTGGAAGCATTTCTTAATCATTAATGAATTGGTTTCTCTTTGTCCTTTAAGTTCTTTTGGCCTTTGATTGGAAACATGTCTTAATCATTAATTAATTGGTTTCTCTTTGTCCTTTAAGTTCTTTTGGCCATTGATTGGAAACATGTCTTAATCATTAATGAATTGGTTTCTCTTTGTCCTTTAAGTTCTTTTGGCCATTGATTGGAAACATGTCTTAATCATTAATGAATTGGTTTCTCTTTGTCCTTTAAGTTCTTTTGGCCATTGATTGGAAACATGTCTTAATCATTACTGAATTGGTTTCTCTTTGTCCTATAAGTTCTTTTGGCCAATGATTGGAAACATGTCTTAATCATTAATGAATTGGTTTCTCTTTGTCCTTTAAGTTCTTTTGGCCATTGATTGGAAACATGTCTTAATCATTAATGAATTGGTTTCTCTTTTTCCTTTAAGTTCTTTTGGCCATTGATTGGAAACATGTCTTAATCATTAATGAATTGGTTTCTCTTTGTCCTTTAAGTTCTTTTGGCCATTGATTGGAAACATGTCTTAATCATTAATGAATTGGTTTCTCTTTGTCCTTTAAGTTCTTTTGGCCATTGATTGGAAACATGTCTTAATCATTAATGAATTGGTTTCTCTTTGTCCTTTAACTTCTTTTGGCTATTGATTGGAAACATGTCTTTATCATTAATGAATTGGTTTCTCTTTGTCCTTTAAGTTCTTTTGGCCATTGATTGGAAACAAGTCTTAATCATTAATGAATTGGTATCTCTTTGTCCTTTAAGTTCTTTTGGCCATTGATTGGAAACATGTCTTAATCATTAATGAATTGGTTTCTCTTTGTTCTTTAAGTTCTTTTGTCCATTGATTGGAAACATGTCTTAATCTTTAATGAATTGGTTTCTCTTTGTCCTTTAAGTTCTTTGGGCCATTGATTGGAAACATGTCTTAATCCTTAATGAATTGGTTTCTCTTTGTCCTTTAAGTTCTTTTGGCCATTGATTGGAAACATGTCTTAATCCTTAATGAATTGGTTTCTCTTTGTCCTTTAAGTTCTTTTGGCCATTGATTGGAAACATGTCTTAATCATTAATGAATTGGTTTCTCTTTGTCCTTTAAGTTCTTTTGGCGATTGATTGGAATCATGTCTTAATCATTAATGAATTGGTTTCTCTTTGTCCTTTAAGTTCTTTTGGCCATTGATTGGAAACAAGTCTTAATCATTAATGAATTGGTTTCTCTTTGTCCTTTCAGTTCTTTTGGCCATCGATGGGAAACATGTCTTAATCATTAATGAATTGGTTTCTCTTTGTCCTTTAAGTTCTTTTGGCCATTGATTGGAAACATGTCTTAATCATTAATGAATTGGTTTCTCTTTGTCCTTTAAGTTCTTTTGGCCATTGATTGGAAACATGTCTTAATAATTAATGAATTGGTTTCTCTTTGTCCTTTAAGTTCTATTGGCCATTGATTGGAAACAAGTCTTAATCATTAATGAATTGGTTTCTCTTTGTCCATTAAGTTCTTTTGGCCAATGATTGGAAACATGTCTTAATCGTTAATGAATTGGTTTCTCTTTGTCCTTTAAGGTCTTTTGGCCATTGATTGGAAACATGTCTTAATCATTAATGAATTGGTTTCTCTTTGTCCTTTAAGTTCTTTTGGCCATTGATTGGAAACATGTCTTAATCATTAATGAAATGGTTTCTCTTTGTCCTTTAAGTTCTTTTGGCCATTGATTGGAAACAAGTCTTAATCATTAATGAATTGGTTTCCCTTTGTCCTTTAAGTCCTTTTGGCCATTGATTGGAAACATGTCTTAATCATTAATGAATTGGTTTCTCTTTGTCCTTTAAGTTCTTTTGGCCATTGATTGGAAACAAGTCTTAATCATTAATGAATTGGTTTCTCTTTGTCCTTTAAGTTCTTTTGGCCATTGATTGGAAACATGTCTAAATCAGTAATGAATTGGTTTCTCTTTGTCCTTTAAGTTCTTTTGGCCGTTGATTGGAAACATGTCTTAATCATTAATGAATTGGTTTCTCTTTGTCCTTTAAGTTCTTTTGGCCATTGATTGGAAACATGTCTTAATCATTAATGAATTGGTTTCCCTTTGTCCTTTAAGTTCTTTTGGCCATTGATTGGAAACATGTCTTAATCCTTAATGAATTGGTTTCTCTTTGTCCATTAAGTTCTTTTCGCCATTGATTGGAAACATGTCTTAATCATTAATGAATTGGTTTTTCTTTGTCCTTTAAGTTCTTTTGGCCATTGATTGGAAACAAGTCTTAATCATTAATGAATTGGTTTCTCTTTGTCCTTTAAGTTCTTTTGGCCATTGATTGGAAACAAGTCTTAATCATTAATGAATTGGTTTCTCTTTGTCCTTTAAGTTCTTTTGGCCATTGATTGGAAACATGTCTTAATCATTAATGAATTGGTTTCTCTTTGTCCTTTAAGTTCTTTTGGCCGTTGATTGGAAACATGTCTTAATCATTAATGAATTGGTTTCTCTTTGTCCTTTAAGTTCTTTTGGCCATTGATTGGAAACATGTCTTAGTCATTAATGAATTGGTTTCTCTTTATCCTTTAAGTTCTTTTGGCCGTTGATTGGAAGCATTTCTTAATCATTAATGAATTGGTTTCTCTTTGTCCTTTAAGTTCTTTTGGCCGTTGATTGGAAACATGTCTTAATCCTTCATGAATTGGTTTCTCTTTGTCCTTTAAGTTCTTTTGGCCGTTGATTGGAAACATGTCTTAATCATTAATGAATTGGTTTCTCTTTGTCCATTAAGTTCTTTTGGCCGCCTTTGATTGGAAACATGTCTTAATCATTCATGAATTGGTTTCTCTTTGTCCTTTAAGTTCTTTTGGCCATTGATTGGAAACATGTCTTAATCCTTAATGAATTGGTTTCTCTTTCTGCATTAAGTTCTTTTGGCCATTCATTGGAAACATGTCTTAATCATTAATTAATTGGTTTCTCTTTGTCCTTGAAGTTCTTTTGGCCATTGATTGGAAACATGTCTTAGTCATTCATCAATTGGTTGTTCTTTGTCCTTTAAGTTCATTTGGCCATTGATTGTAAATATGTCTTAATCCGTAATGAATTGGTTTCTCTTTGCCCTATAAGTTCTTTCGGCCATTGATTGGAAACAAGTCTTAATCATTAATGAATTGGTTTCTCTTTGTCCTTGAAGTTCTTTTGGCCATTGATTGGAAACATGTCTTCATCATTAATGAATTGGTTTCTCTTTGTCCTTTAAGTTCTTTTGGCCATTGATTGGAAACAAGTCTTAGTCATTAATGAATTCGTTTCTCTTTGTCCTTTAAGTTCTTTTGGCCAATGATTGGACACATGTCTTAATCATTAATGAATTGGTTTCTCTTTGTCCTTTAAGTTCTTTTGGCCATTGATTGGAAACAAGTCTTAATCATTAATGAATTGGTTTCTCTTTGTCCTTTTAGTTCTTTTGGCCATTGATTGGAGACAAGTCTTAATCCTTAATGAATTCGTTTCTCTTTCTCCTTTAAGTTCTTTTGGCCATTGATTGGAATCATGTCTTAATCATTAATGAATTGATTTCTCTTTGTCCATTAAGTTCTTTTGGCCAATGATTGGAAACAAGTATTAATCATTAATGAAATGGTTTCTCTTTGTCCTTTAAGTTCTTTTGGCCATTGATCGGGAACATGTCTTAATCATTAATGAATTGGTTTCCCTTTGTCCTTTAAGTTCTTTTGGCCATTGATTGGAAACATGTCTCAATCATTAATGAATTGGTTTCTCTTTGTCCTTTAAGTTCTTTTGGCCATTGATTGGAAACATGTCTTAATCATTAATGAATTGGTTTCTCTTTGTCCTTTAAGTTCTTTTGGCCATTGATTGGAAACAAGTCTTAATCATTAATGAATTGGTTTCTCTTTGTCCTTTAAGTTCTTTTGGCCATTGATTGATTGAAACATGTCTTAATCATTAATGAATTGGTTTCTCTTTGTCCTTTAAGTTCTTTTGGCCATTGATTGGAAACATGTCTTAATCATTAATGAATTGGTTTCTCTTTGTCCTTTAAGTTCTTTTGGCCATTGATTGGAAACATGTCTTAATCATTAATGAATTGGTTTCTCTTTGTCCTTTAAGTTCTTTTGGCCGTTGATTGGAAACATGTCTTAATCATTAATGAATTGGTTTCTCTTTGTCCTTTAAGTTCTTTTGGCCATTGATTGGAAACATGTCTTAATCATTAAGGAATTTGTTTCTCTTTGTCCTCTAAGTTCTTTTGGCCATTGATTGGAAACATGTCTTAATCATTAATGAATTGGTTTCTCTTTGTCCTTTAAGTTCTTTTGGCCATTGATTGGAAACAAGACTTAATCATTAATGAATTGGTTTCTCTTTGTCCTTTAAGTTCTTTTGGCCATTGATTGGAAACATGTCTCAATCATTAATTAATTGGTTTCTCTTTGTCCTTTAAGTTCTTTTGGCCATTGATTGGAAACATGTCTTAATCATTAATGAATTGGTTTCTCTTTGTCCTTTAAGTTCTTTTGGCCATTGATTGGAAACATGTCTTAATCATTAATGAATTGGTTTCTCTTTGTCCTTTAAGTTCTTTTGGCCATTGATTGGAAACATGTCTTAATCATTAATGAATTGGTTTCTCTTTGTCCTTTAAGTTCTTTTGGCCGTTGATAGGAAACATGTCTTAATCATTAATGAATTGGTTTCTCTTTGTCCTTTAAGTTCTTTTGGCCATTGATTGGAAACATGTCTTAAACATTAATGAATTGGTTTCTCTTTGTCCTTTAAGTTCTTTTGGCCATTGATTGGAAACATGTCTTAATCATTAATGAATTGGTTTCTCTTTGTCCTTTAAGTTCTTTTGGCCGTTGATTGGAAACATGTCTTAATCATTAATGAATTGGTTTCTCTTTGTCCTTTAAGTTCTTTTGGCCATTGATTGGAAACATGTCTCAATCATTAATGAATTGGTTTCTCTTTGTCCTTTAAGTTCTTTTGGCCATTGATTGGAAACATGTCTTAATCATTAATGAATTGGTTTCTCTTTGTAATTTAAGTTCTTTTGGATATTGATTGGAAACATGTCTTAATCATTAATGAATTGGTTTCTCTTTGTCCTTTAAGTTCTTTTGGCCATTGATTGGAAACATGTCTTAATCCATAATGAATTGGTTTCTCTTTGTCCTTTAAGTTCTTTTGCCCATTGATTGTAAACATGTCTTAATCCTTAATGAATTGGTTTCTCTTTGTCCTTTAAGTTCTTTTGGCCATTGATTGGAAACATGTCTTAATCATTAATGAATTGGTTTCTCTTTGTCCTTTAAGTTCTTTTGGCCATTGATTGGAAATAAGTCTTAATCATTAATGAAATGGTTTCTCTTTGTCCTTTAAGTTCTTTTGGCCTTTGCTTGGAAACATGTCTTAATCATTAATGAATTGGTTTCTCTTTGTCCTTTAAGTTCTTTTGGCCATTGATTGGAAACATGTCTTAATCATTAATGAATTGGTTTCTCTTTGTCCTTTAAGTTCTTTTGGCCATTGATTGGAAACATGTCTTAATCATTAATGAATTGGTTTCTCTTTGTCCTTTAAGTTCTTTTGGCCATTGATTGGAAACATGTCTTAATCATTAATGAATTGGTTTCTCTTTGTCCTTTAAGTTCTTTTGGCCATTGATTGGAAACATGTCTTAATCATTAATGAATTGGTTTCTCTTTGTCCTTTAAGTTCTTTTGGCCATTGATTGGAAACATGTCTTAATCATTAATGAATTGGTTTCTCTTTGTCCTTTAAGTTCTTTTGGCCATTGATTGGAAACATGTCTTAATCATTAATGAATTGGTTTCTCTTTGTCCTTTAAGTTCTTTTGGCCATTGATTGGAAACATGTCTTAATCATTAATGAATTGGTTTCTCTTTGTCCTTTAAGTTCTTTTGGCCATTGATTGGAAACATGTCTTAATCATTAATGAATTGGTTTCTCTTTGTCCTTTAAGTTCTTTTGGCCATTGATTGGAAACATGTCTTAATCATTAATGAATTGGTTTCTCTTTGTCCTTTAAGTTCTTTTGGCCATTGATTGGAAACATGTCTTAATCATTAATGAATTGGTTTCTCTTTGTCCTTTAAGTTCTTTTGGCCATTGATTGGAAACATGTCTTAATCATTAATGAATTGGTTTCTCTTTGTCCTTTAAGTTCTTTTGGCCATTGATTGGAAACATGTCTTAATCATTAATGAATTGGTTTCTCTTTGTCCTTTAAGTTCTTTTGGCCATTGATTGGAAACATGTCTTAATCATTAATGAATTGGTTTCTCTTTGTCCTTTAAGTTCTTTTGGCCATTGATTGGAAACATGTCTTAATCATTAATGAATTGGTTTCTCTTTGTCCTTTAAGTTCTTTTGGCCATTGATTGGAAACATGTCTTAATCATTAATGAATTGGTTTCTCTTTGTCCTTTAAGTTCTTTTGGCCATTGATTGGAAACATGTCTTAATCATTAATGAATTGGTTTCTCTTTGTCCTTTAAGTTCTGTTGGCCATTGATTGGAAACATGTCTTAATCATTAATGAATTGGTTTCTCTTTGTCCTTTAAGTTCTTTTGGCCATTGATTGGAAACATGTCTTAATCATTAATGAATTGGTTTCTCTTTGTCCTTTAAGTTCTTTTGGCCATTGATTGGAAACATGTCTTAATCATTAATGAATTGGTTTCTCTTTGTCCTTTAAGTTCTTTTGGCCATTGATTGGAAACATGTCTTAATCATTAATGAATTGGTTTCTCTTTGTCCTTTAAGTTCTTTTGGCCATTGATTGGAAACATGTCTTAATCATTAATGAATTGGTTTCTCTTTGTCCTTTAAGTTCTTTTGGCCATTGATTGGAAACATGTCTTAATCATTAATGAATTGGTTTCTCTTTGTCCTTTAAGTTCTTTTGGCCTTTGATTGGAAACATGTCTTAATCATTCATGAATTGGTTTCTCTTTGTCCTTAAAGTTCTTTTGGCCATTGTTTGGAAACATGTCTTAATCCTTAATGAATTGGTTTCTCTTTGTCCTTGAAGTTCTTTTGGCCATTGATTGGATACATGTCTTAATCCGTAATGAATTGGTTTCTCTTTGTCCTTTAAGTTCTTTTGGCCATTGATTGGAAACATGTCTTAATCATTAATGAATTGGTTTATCTTTGTCCTTTAAGTTCTTTTGGCCGTTGATTGGAAACAAGTCTTAATCATTAATGAATTGGTTTCTCTTTGTCCTTGAAGTTCTTTTGGCCATTGATTGGAAACATGTCTTAATCCTTAATGAATTGGTTTATCTTTGTCCATTAAGTTCTTTAGGCCAATGATTGGAAACATGTCTTAATCATTAATGAATTGGTTTCTCTTTGTCCTTTAAGTTCTTTTGGCCATTGATTGGAAACATGTCTTAATCATTAATTAATTGGTTTCTCTTTGTCCTTTAAGTTCTTTTGGCCGTTGTTTGGAAACATGTCTTAATCATTAATGAATTGGTTTCATTTTGTCCTTTAACTTCTTTAGGCCAATGATTGGAAACATGTCTTAATCATTAATGAATTGGTTTCTCTTTGTCCTTTAAGTTCTTTTGGCCATTGATTGGAAACAAGTCTTAATCATTAATGAATTGGTTTCTCTTTGTCCTTGAAGTTCTTTTGGCCATTGATTGGAAACATGTCTTAATCATTAATGAATTGGTTTCTCTTTGTCCTTTAAGTTCTTTTGGCCATTGATTGGAAACATGTCTTAATCATTAATTAATTGGTTTCTCTTTGTCCTTTAAGTTCTTTTGGCCATTGATTGGAAACATGTCTTAATCATTAATGAATTGGTTTCTCTTTGTCCTTTAAGTTCTTTTGGCCATTGATTGGAAACGTGTCTTAATCATTAATGAATTGGTTTCTCTTTGTCCTTTAAGTTCTTTTGGCGATTGATTGGAAACATGTCTTAATCATTAATGAATTGGTTTCTCTTTGTCCTTTAAGTTCTTTTGGCCATTGATTGGAAACATGTCTTAATCATTAATGAATTGGTTTCTCTTTGTCCTTTAAGTTCTTTTGGCCATTGATTGGAAACATGTCTTAATCAATAATGAATTGGTTTCTCTTTGTCCTTTAAGTTCTTTTGGCCATTGATTGGAAACATGTCTTAATCATTAATGAATTGGTTTCTCTTTGTCCTTTAAGTTCTTTTGGCCATTGATTGGAAACATGTCTTAATCCGTAACGAATTGGTTTCTCTTTGTCCTTTAAGTTCTTTTGGCCATTGAATGGAAACATATCTTAATCATTAATGAATTGGTTTCTCTTTGTCCTTTAAGTTCTTTTGGCCATTGATTGGAAACATGTCTTAATCATTAACGAATTGGTTTCTCTTTGTCCTTTAAGTTCTTTTGGCCATTGATTGGAAACATGTCTTAATCAATAATGAATTGGTTTCTCTTTGTCCTTTAAGTTCTTTTGGCCATTGATTGGAAACATGTCTTAATCATTAATGAATTGGTTTCTCTTTGTCCTTTAAGTTCTTTTGGCCATTGATTGGAAACATGTCTTAATCATTAATGAATTGGTTTCTCTTTGTCCTTTAAGTTCTTTTGGCCATTGATTGGAAACATGTCTTAATCATTAATGAATTGGTTTCTCTTTGTCCTTTAAGTTCTTTTGGCCATTGATTGGAAACATGTCTTAATCATTAATGAATTGGTTTCTCTTTGTCCTTTAAGTTCTTTTGGCCATTGATTGGAAACATGTCTTAATCATTAATGAATTGGTTTCTCTTTGTCCTTTAAGTTCTTTTGGCCATTGATTGGAAACATGTCTTAATCATTAATGAATTGGTTTCTCTTTGTCCTTTAAGTTCTTTTGGCCATTGATTGGAAACATGTCTTAATCATTAATGAATTGGTTTCTCTTTGTCCTTTAAGTTCTTTTGGCCATTGATTGGAAACATGTCTTAATCATTAATGAATTGGTTTCTCTTTGTCCTTTAAGTTCTTTTGGCCATTGATTGGAAACATGTCTTAATCATTAATGAATTGGTTTCTCTTTGTCCTTGAAGTTCTTTTTGCCATTGATTGGAAACATGTCTTAATCATTAATGAATTGGTTTCTCTTTGTCCTTTACGTTCTTTTGGCCATTGATTGGAAACAAGTCTTAATCATTAATGAATTGGTTTCTCTTTGTCGTTTAAGTTATTTTGGCCATTGATTGGAAACATGTCTTAATCCATAATGAATTGGTTTCTCTTTGTCCTTTAAGTTCTTTTGGCCATTGATTGGAAACATGTCTTAATCATTAATGAATTGGTTTCTCTTTGTCCTTTAAGTTCTTTTGGCCATTGATTGGAAACAAGTCTTAATCATTAATGAATTGGTTTCTCTTTGTCCTTTAAGTTCTTTTGGCCATTGATTGGAAACATGTCTTAATCATTAATGAATTGGTTTCTCTTTGTCCTTTAAATTCTTAGGGCCATTGATTGGAAACAAATCTTAATCATTAATGAATTGGTTTCTCTTTGTCCTTTAAGTTCTTTTAGCCATTGATTGAAAGAATGTCTTAATCCTTAATGAATTGGTTTCTCTTTGTCCTTTAAGTTCTTTTGGCCATTGATTGGAAACAAGTCTTAATCATTAATGAATTGGTTTCTCTTTGTCCTTTAAGTTCTTTTGGCCAATGATTGGAAACATGTCTTAATCCTTAATGAATTGATTTCTCTTTGTCCTTTAAGTTCTTTTGGCCATTGATTGGAAACATGTCTTAATCCTTAATGAATTGGTTTCTCATTGTCCTTTAAGTTCTTTTGGCCATTGATTGGAAACATGTCTTAATCATTAATGAATTGGTTTCTCTTTGTCCTTTAAGTTCTTTTGGCCATTGATTGGAAACATGTCTTAATCATTAATGAATTGGTTTCTCTTTGTCCTTTAAGTTCTTATGGCCATTGATTGGAAATAACTCTTAATCATTAATGAATTGGTTTCTCTTTGTCCTTTAAGTTCTATTGGCCATTGATTGGAAACATGTCTTAATCCTTAACGAATTGGTTTATCTTTGTCCTTTAAGTTCTTTCGGCCATTGATTGGAAACATGTCTTGATCGTTAATGAATTGGTTTTTCTTTGTCCTTTAAGTTCTTTTGGCCATTGATTGGAAACATGTCTTAATCATTAATGAATTGGTTTCTCTTTGTCCTTTAAGTTCTTTTCGCCATTGATTGGAAACATGTCTTAATCATTAATGAATTGGTTTCTCTTTGTCCTTTTAGTTCTTTTGGCCATTGATTGAAGACATGTCTTAATCATTAATGAATTGGTTTCTCTTTGTCCTTTAAGTTCTTTTGGCCATTGATTGGAAACATGTCTTAATCATTAATGAATTGGTTTCTCTTTGTCCATTAAGTTCTTTTGGCCATTGATTGGAAACATGTCTTAATCATTAATGAATTGGTTTCTCTTTGTCCTTTAAGTTCTTTTGGCCATTGATTGGAAACATGTCTTAATCATTAATGAATTGGTTTCTCTTTGTTCTTTAAGTTATTTTGGCCATTGATTGGAAACAAGTCTTAATCATTAATGAATTGGTTTCTCTTTGTCCTTTGAGTTCTTTTGGCCATTGATTGGAAACATGTCTTAATCCTTAATGAATTGGTTTCTCTTTGTCCTTTAAGTTCTTTTGGCCATTGATTGGAAACATGTCTTAATCATTAATGAATTGGTTTCTCTTTGTCCTTTAAGTTCTTTTGGCCATTGATTGGAAACATGTCTTAATCCTTAATGAATTGGTTTCTCTTTGTCCATTAAGTTCTTTTGGCCAATGATTGGAAACATGTCTTAATCATTAATGAATTGGTTTCTCTTTGTCCTTGAAGTTCTTTTGGCCATTGATTGGAAACATGTCTTAATCATTAATGAATTGGTTTCTCTTTGTCCTTTAAGTTCTTTTGGCCATTGATTGGAAACATGTCTTAATCATTAATGAATTGGTTTCTCTTTGTCCTTTAAGTTCTTTTGGCCATTGATTGGAAACATGTCTTAATCATTAATGAATTGGTTTCTCTTTGTCCTTTAAGTTCTTTTGGCCATTGATTGGAAACATGTCTTAATCATTAATGAATTGGTTTCTCTTTGTCCTTTAAGTTCTTTTGGCCATTGATTGGAAACATGTCTTAATCATTAATGAATTGGTTTCTCTTTGTCCTTTAAGTTCTTTTGGCCATTGATTGGAAACATGTCTTAATCATTAATGAATTGGTTTCTCTTTGTCCTTTAAGTTCTTTTGGCCATTGATTGGAAACATGTCTTAATCATTAATGAATTGGATTTTCTTTGTCCTTTTAGTTCTTTTGGTCGTTGATTGGAAACTTGTCTTAATCATTAATGAATTGGTTTTTCTTTGTCCTTTTAGTTCTTTTGGCCGTTGATTGGAAACATGTCTTAATCATTAATGAATTGGTTTCTCTTTGTCCTTTAAGTTCTTTTGGCCATTGATTGGAAACATGTCTTAATCATTAATGAAATGGTTTCTCTTTGTCCTTTAAGTTCTTTTGGCCATTGATTGGAAACATGTCTTAATCATTCATGAATTGGTTTCTCTTTGTCCTTTAAGTTCTTTTGGCCATTGATTGGAAACATGTCTTAATCATTAATCAATTCGTTTCTCTTTGTCCTTTAAGTTCATTTGGCCATTGATTGGAAACATGTCTTAATCATTAATGAATTGGTTTCTCTTTGTCCTTTAAGTTCTTTTGGCCATTGATTGGAAACATGTCTTAATCATTAATGAATTGGTTTCTCTTTGTCCTTTAAGTTCTTTTGGCCATTGATTGGAAACATGTCTTAATCCTAAATGAATTGGTTTCTCTTTGTCCTTTAAGTTCTTTTGGCCATTGATTGGAAACATGTCTTAATCATTAATGAATTGGTTTCTCTTTGTCCTTTAAGTTCTTTTGGCCATTGTTTGGTAACATGTCTTAAACATTAATGAATTGGTTTCTCTTTGTCCATTAAGTTCTTTTGGCCATTGATTGGAAACATGTCTTAATCATTAATGAATTGGTTTCTCTTTGTCCTTTAAGTTCTTTTGGCCATTGATTGGAAACATGTCTTAAACATTAATGACTTGGTTTCTCTTTGTCCTTTAAGTTCTTTCGGCCATTGATTGGAAACAAGTCTTAATCATTAATGAATTGGTTTCTCTTTGTCCTTTTAGTTCTTTTGGCCATTGATTGGAAACATGTCTTAATCATTAATGAATTGGTTTCTCTTTGTCCTTTAAGTTCTTTTGGCCATTGATTGGAAACATGTCTTAATCATTAATGAATTGGTTTCTCTTTGTCCTTTAAGTTCTTTTGGCCATTGATTGGAAACATGTCTTAATCACTAATGAATTGGTTTCTCTTTGTCCTTTAAGTTCTTTTGGCCATTGATTGGAAACATGTCTTAATCATTAATGAAATGGTTTCTCTTTGTCCATTAAGTTCTTTTAGCCATTGATTGGAAACATGTATCAATCATTAATGAATTGGTTTCTCTTTGTCCTTTAAGTTCTTTTGGCCATTGATTGGAAACATGTCTTAATCATTCATGAATTGGTTTCTCTTTGTCCTTTAAGTTCTTTTGGCCATTGATTGGAAACATGTCTTAATCATTAATGAATTGGTTTCTCTTTATCCTTTAAGTTCTTTTGGCCATAGATTGGAAACATGTCTTAATCATTAATGAATTGGTTTCTCTTTGTCCTTTACGTTCTTTTGGCCATTGATTGGAAACATGTCTTAATCATTAATGAATTGGTTTCTCTTTGTCCTTTAAGTTCTTTCGGCCATTGATTGGAAACATGTCTTAATCATTAATGAATTGGTTTCTCTTTGTCCTTTAAGTTCTTTTGGCGATTGATTGGAAACATGTTTTAATCATTAATTAATTGGTTTCTCTTTGTCCTTTAAGTTCTTTCAGCCAATGATTGGAAACATGTCTTAATCCTTAACGAATTGGTTTCTCTTTGTCCTTTAAGTTCTTTTGGCCATTGATTGGAAACATGTCTTAATCCGTAATGAATTGGTTTCTCTTTGTCCTTTAAGTTCTTTTGGCCATTGATTGGAAACATGTCTTAATCATTAATGAATTGGTTTCTCTTTGTCCTTTTAGTTCTTTTGGCCATTGATTGGAAACATGTCTTAATCCGTAATGAATTGGTTTCTCTTTGTCCTTTAAGTTCTTTTGGCCATTGATTGGAAACATGTCTTAATCATTAATGAATTGGTTTCTCTTTGTCCTTTAAGTTCTTTTGGCCATTGATTGGAAACATGTCTTAATCATTAATGAATTGGTTTCTCTTTGTCCTTTAAGTTCTTTTGGCCATTGATTGGAAACATGTCTTAATCCGTAATGAATTGGTTTCTCTTTGTCCTTTAAGTTCTTTTAGCCAGTGATTGGAAACAAGTCTTAATCATTAATGAATTGGTTTCTCTTTGTCCTTTCAGTTCTATTGGCCATTGATTGGAAACAAGTCTTAATCATTAATGAATTGGTTTCTCTTTGTCCTTTAAGTTCTTTCGGCCATTGATTGGAAACAAGTCTTAATCATTAATGAATTGGTTTCTCTTTGTCCTTTAAGTTCTTTCGGCCATTGATTGGAAACAAGTCTTAATCATTAATGAATTGGTTTCACTTTGTCCTTGAAGTTCTTTTGGCCATTGATTGGAAACATGTCTTAATCTGTAATGAATTGGTTTCTCTTTATCCTTTCAGTTCGATTGGCCATTGATTGGAAACAAGTATTAATCATTAATGAATTGGTTGCCCTTTGTCCTTTAAGTTCTTTTGGCCATTGATTGGAAACATGTCTTAATCCTTAATGAATTGGTTTCTCTTTGTCCTTTAAGTTCTTTTGGCCATTGATTGGAAACATGTCTTAATCATTAATGAATTGGTTTCTCTTTGTCCTTTAAGTTCTTTTGGCCATTGATTGGAGACATGTCTTATTCATTAATGAATTAGTTTTTCTTTGTCCTTTAAGTTCTTTTGGCCATTGATTGGAAACATGTCTTAATCCTTAATGAATTGGTTTCTCTTTGTCCATTAAGTTCTTTTGGCCATTGATTGGAAACATGTCTTAATCATTAATGAATTGGTTTTTCTTTGTCCTTTAAGTTCTTTTGGCCATTGATTGGAAACAAGTCTTAATCATTAATGAATTGGTTTCTCTTTGTCCTTTAAGTTCTTTTGGCCATTGATTGGTAACATGTCTTAATCCATAATGAATTGGTTTCTCTTTGTCTTTTAAGTTCTTTTGGCCGTTGATTGGAAGCAAGTCTTAATCATTAATGAATTGGTTTCTCTTTGTCCTTTAAGTTCTTTTGGCCGTTGATTGGAAACATGTCTTAATCATTAATGAATTGGTTTCTCTTTGTCCTTTAAGTTCTTTTGGCCATTGATTGGAAACAAGTCTTAATCATTAATGAATTGGTTTCTCTTTGTCCTTTAAGTTCTTTTGGCCGTTGATTGGAAGCATGTCTTAATCATTAATGAATTGGTTTCTCTTTTTTCCCTTATGTTCTTTTGGCCGTTGATTGGAAACATGTCTTAATCATTAATGAATTGGTTTCTCTTTGTCCTTTAAGTTCTTTTGGCCATTGATTGGAAACAAGTCTTAATCATTAATGAATTGGTTTCTCTTTGTCCTTTAAGTTCTTTTGGCCATTGATTGGAAACATGTCTTAATCCTTAATGAATTGGTTTCTCTTTGTCCTTTAAGTTCTTTTGGCCATTGATTGGAAACATGTCTTAATCATTAATGAATTGGTTTCTCTTTGTCCTTTAAGTTCTTTTGGCCATTGATTGGAAACATGTCTTAATCCTTAATGAATTGGTTTCTCTTTGTCCTTTAAGTTCTTTTGGCCATTGATTGGAAACATGTCTTAATCATTAATGAATTGGTTTCTCTTTGTCCTTTAAGTTCTTTTGGCCATTGATTGGAAACATGTCTTAATCATTAATGAATTGGTTTCTCTTTGTCCTTTAAGGTCTTTTGGCGATTGATTGGAAAGATGTCTTAATCATTAATTAATTGGTTTCTCTTTGTCCTTTAAGTTCTTTTGGCCATTGATTGGAAACATGTCTTAATCATTAATGAATTGGTTTCTCTTTGTCCTTTAAGTTCTTTTGGCCATTGATTGGAAACATGTCTTAATCATTAATGAATTGGTTTCTCTTTGTCCTTTAAGTTCTTTTGCCCATTGATTGGAAACATGTCTTAATCCGTAATGAATTGGTTTCTCTTTGTCCTTTAAGTTCTTTTGGCCATTGATTGGAAACAAGTCTTAATCATTAATGAATTGGTTTCTCTTTGTCCTTTAAGTTCTATTGGCCATTGATGGGAAACATGTCTTAATCCTTAATGAATTGGTTTCTCTTTGTCCTTCAAGTTCTTTTGACCATTCATTCGAAATATGTCTTAATCATTAATGAATTGGTTTCTCTTTGTCCTTTAAGTTCTTAGGGCCATTGATTGGAAACATGTCTTAATCATTAATGAATTGGTTTCCCTTTGTCCTTTAAGTTCTTTTGGCCATTGATTGGAAACATGTCTTAATCATTAATGAATTGGTTTCTCTTTGTCCTTTAAGTTCTTTTGGCCGTTGATTGGAAACATGTCTTACTCATTAATGAATTGGTTTCTCTTTGTCCTTTAAGTTCTTTTGGCCATTGATTGGAAACATGTCTTAATCATTAATGAATTGGTTTCTCTTTGTCCTTTAAGTTCTTTTGGCCATTGATTGGAAACATGTCTTAATCCTTAATGAATTGGTTTTTCTTTGTCCTTTAGGTTCTTTTGGCCATTGATTGGAAACAAGTTTTAATCATTAATGAATTGGTTTCTCTTTGTCCTTTAAGTTCTTTTGGCCATTGATTGGAAACATGTCTTAATCATTAATTAATTGGTTTCTCTTTGTCCTTTAAGTTCTTTTGGCCATTGATTGGAAACATGTCTTAATCATTAATGAATTGGTTTCTCTTTGTCCTTTAAGTTCTTTTGGCCATTGATTGGAAACATGTCTTAATCATTAATGAATTGGTTTCTCTTTGTCCTTTAAGTTCTTTTGGCCATTGATTGGAAACAAGTCTTAATCATTAATGAATTGGTTTCTCTTTGTCCTTTAAGTTCTTTTGGCCATTGATTGGAAACATGTCTTAATCATTAATGAATTGGTTTCTCTTTGTCCTTTAAGTTCTTTTGGCCATTGATTGGAAACATGTCTTAATCCTTAATGAATTGGTTTCTCTTTGTCCTTTAAGTTCTTTTGGCCATTGATTGGAAACAAGTCTTAATCATTAATGAATTGGTTTCTCTTTGTCCTTTAAGTTCTTTTGGCCATTGATTGGAAACATGTCTTAATCGTTAATGAATTGGTTTTTCTTTGTCCTTTTAGGTCCTTTGGCCGTTGATTGGAAACAAGTCTTAATCATTAATGAAATGGTTTCTCTTTGTCCTTTAAGTTCTTTTGGCCATTGATTGGAAACATGTCTTAATCATTAATGAATTGGTTTCTCTTTGTCCTTTAAGTTCTTTTGGCCATTGATTGGAAACATGTCTTAATCATTAATGAATTGGTTTCTCTTTGTCCTTTAAGTTCTTTTGGCCATTGATTGGAAACATGTCTTAATCATTAATGAATTGGTTTCTCTTTATCCTTTAAGTTCTTTTGGCCATTGATTGGAAACAAATCTTAATCGTTAATGAATTGATTTCTTTTTGTCCTTTAAGTTCTTTTGGCCATTGATTGGAAATATGTCTTAATCATTAATGAATTGGTTTCTCTTTGTCCTTTAAGTTCTTTTGGCTATTGATTGGAAACAAGTCTTAATCATTAATGAATTGGTTTCTTTTTGTCCTTTAAGTTCTTTTGGCCATTGATTGGAAACATGTCTTAATCCTTAACGAATTGGTTTCTCTTTGTCCTTTAAGTTCTTTTGGCCATTGGTTGTAAACATGTCTTAATCCTTAATGAATTGGTTTCTCTTTGTCCTTTAAGTTCTTTTGGCCATTGATTGGAAACAAGTCTTAATCATTAATGAATTGGTTTCTCTTTGTCCTTTAAGTTCTTTTGGCCATTGATTGGAAACATGTCTTAATCATTAATGAATTGGTTTCTCTTTATCCTTTAAGTTCTTTTGGCCATAGATTGGAAACATGTCTTAATCCTAAATGAATTGGTTTCTCTTTGTCCTTTAAGTTCTTTTGGCCATTGATTGGAAACATGTCTTAATCATTAATGAATTGGTTTCTCTTTGTCCTTTAAGTTCTTTTGGCCATTGATTGGAAACATGTCTTAATCATTAATGAATTGGTTTCTCTTTGTCCTTTAAGTTCTTTTGGCCATTGATTGGAAACAAGTCTTAATCATTAATGAATTGGTTTCTCTTTGTCCTTTAAGTTCTTTTGACCATTGATTGGAAACATGTCTTAATCATTAATGAATTGGTTTCTCTTTGTCCTTTTAGTTCTTTTGGCCATTGATTGGAAACATGTCTTAACCCGTAATGAATTGGTTTCTCTTTGTCCATTAAGTTCTTTTGGCCATTGAATGGAGACATGTCTTATTCATTAATGAATTAGTTTTTCTTTGTCCTTTAAGTTCTTTTGGCCATTGATTGGAAACATGTCTTAATCCTTAATGAATTGGTTTCTCTTTGTCCTTTAAGTTCTTTTGGCCATTGATTGGAAACATGTCTTAATCATTAATGAATTGGTTTCTCTTTGTCCTTTAAGTTCTTTTGGCCATTGATTGGAAACATGTCTTAATCCTAAATGAATTGGTTTCTCTTTGTCCTTTAAGTTCTTTCGGCCATTGATTGGAAACAAGTCTTAATCATTAATGAATTGGTTTCTCTTTGTCCTTTAAGTTCTTTTGGCGATTGATTGGAAACAAGTCTTAATCATTAATGAATTGGTTTCTCTTTGTCCTTTAAGTTCTTTTGGCCATTGATTGTAAACATGTCTTAATCCTTAATGAATTGGTTTCTCTTTGTAAGTTCTTTCGGCCATTGATTGGAAACAAGTCTTAATCATTAATGAATTGGTTTCTCTTTGTCCTTTAAGTTCTTTTGGCCATAGATTGGAAACATGTCTTAATCATTAATGAATTGGTTTCTCTTTGTCCTTTAAGTTCTTTCGGCCATTGATTGGAAACATGTCTTAATCATTAATGAATTGGTTTCTCTTTATCCTTTAAGTTCTTTTGGCCATAGATTGGAAACATCTCTTAATCATTAATGAATTGGTTTCTCTTTGTCCTTTAAGTTCTTTTGGCCATTGATTGGAAGCAAGTCTTAATCATTAATGAATTGGTTTCTCTTTGTCCTTTAAGTTCTTTTGGCAATTGATTGGAAAGATGTCTTAATCATTAATGAATTGGTTTCTCTTTATCCTTTAAGTTCTTTTGGCCATTGATTGAAAACATGTCTTAATCCTAAATGAATTGGTTTCCCTTTGTCCTTTAAGTTCTTTCGGCCATTGATTGGAAACAAGTCCTAATCATTAATGAATTGGTTTCTCTTTGCCCTTTAAGTTTATTTGGCAATTGATTGGAAAGATGTCGTAATCATTAATGAATTGGTTTCTCTTTATCCTTTAAGTTCTTTTGGCCATTGATTGAAAACATGTCTTAATCCTAAATGAATTGGTTTCTCTTTGTCCTTTAAGTTCTTTTGGCCATTGATTGGAAACAAGTCTTAATCATTAATGAATTGGTTTCTCTTTGCCCTTTAAGTTTATTTGGCAATTGATTGGAAAGATGTCGTAATCATTAATGAATTGGTTTCTCTTTATCCTTTAAGTTCTTTTGGCCATAGATTGGAAACATGTCTTAATCCGAAATGGATTGGTTTCTCTTTGTCCTTTAAGTTCTTTCGGCCATTGATTGGAAACATGTCTTAATCATTAATGAATTGGTTTCTCTTTATCCTTTAAGTTCTTTTGGCCATAGATTGGAAACATGTCTTAATCCTAAATGAATTGGTTTCTCTTTGTCCTTTAAGTTCTTTTGGCCATTGATTGGAAACAAGTCTTAATCATTAATGAATTGGTTTCTCTTTGCCCTTTAAGTTTATTTGGCGATTGATTGGAAAGATGTCTTAATCATTAATGAATTGGTTTCTCTTTATCCTTTAAGTTCTTTTGGCCATTGATTGGAAACATGTCTTAATCCGTCATAAATTGGTTTCTCTTTGTCTTTTAAGTTCTTTGGGCCATTGATTGAACAAGTCTTAATCATCAATGAATTGGTTTTTCTTTTTCCTTTAAGTTCTTTTGGCCGTTGATTGGAAACATGTCTTAATCATTAATGAATTGGTTTCTGTTTGTCCTTTAAGTTCTTTTGGCCATAGATTGCAAACATGTCTTAATCCTAAATGAATTGGTTTCTCTTTGTCCTTTAAGTTCTTTCGGCCATTGATTGGAAACAAGTCTTAATCATTAATGAATTGGTTTCTCTTTGTCCTTTAAGTTCTTTTGGCCATTGATTGGAAACATGTCTTAATCCTTAATGAATTGGTTTCTCTTTGTCCTTTTAGTTCTTTTGGCCATTGATTGGAAACAAGTCTTAATCATTAATGAATTGGTTTCTCTTTGTCCTTTACATTCTTTTGGCCATTGCTTGGAAACAAGTCTTAATCATTAATGAATTGGTTTCTCTTTCTCCTTTAAGTTCTTTTGACCATTGATTGGAAACATGTCTTAATCCTTAATGAATTGGTTTCTCTTTGTCCTTTAAGTTCTTTTGGCCGTTGATTGGAAACATGTCTTAATCACTAATGAATTGGTTTCCCTTTGTCCTTTAAGTTCTTTTGGCCATAGATTGGAAACATGTTTTAATCCTAAATGAATTGATTTCTCTTTGTCCTTTAAGTTCTTTCAGCCATTGATTGGAAACATGTCTTAATCGTTAATTAATTGGTTTCTCTTTGTCCTTTAAGTTCTTTTGGCGATTGATTGGAAACAAGTCTTAATCATTAATCAATTGGTTTCTTTTTGTCCTTTAAGTTCTATTGGCCATTGATTGTAAACATGTCTTAATCCTTAATGAATTGGTTTCTCTTTGTCCTATAAGTTCTTTCGGCTATTGATTGGGAAACAAGTCTTAATCATCAATGAATTGGTTTCTCTTTGTCCTTTAAGTTCTTTTGGCCATCGATTGGAAACATGTCTTAATCATTAATGAATTGGTTTCTCTTTATCCTTTAAGTTCTTTTGGCCATAGATTGGAAACATGTCTTAATCCTAAATGAATTGGTTTCTCTTTGTCCTTTAAGTTCTTTCGGCCATTGATTGGAAACATGTGTTAATGATTAATGAATTGGTTTCTCTTTGTCCTTTAAGTTCTTTTGGCGATTGATTGGAAAGAAGTCTTAATCATTAATGAATTGGTTTCTCTTTGTCCTTTAAGTTCTTTTGGCGATTGATTGGAAACATGTCTTAAGCATTAATGAATTGGTTTCTCTTTATCCTTTAAGTTCTTTTGGTGATTGATTGGAAACATGTCTTAATCATTAATTAATTGGTTTCTCTTTGTCCCTTAAGTTCTTTCAGCCGTTGATTGGAAACATGTCTTAATCCTTAACGAATTGGTTTCTCTTTGTCCTTTAAGTTCTTTTGGCCATTGATTGGAAACATGTCTTAATCGTTAATGAATTGGTTTTTCTTTGTCCTTTTAGTTCTTTTGGCCGTTGATTGGAAACATGTCTTAATCATTAATGAATTGGTTTCTCTTTGTCCTTTAAGTTCTTTTGGCCATTGATTGGAAACAAGTCTTAATCATTAATGAAATGGTTTCTCTTTGTCCTTTTAGTTCTTTTGGCCATTGATTGGAAACATGTCTTAATCCGTAATGAATTGGTTTCTCTTTGTCCTTTAAGTTCTTTTGGCCATTGCTTGGAAACAAGTCTTAATCATTAATGAATTGGTTTCTCTTTGTCCTTTAAGTTCTTTTGACCATTGATTGGAAACATGTCTTAATCATTAATGAATTGGTTTCTCTTTGTCCTTTAAGTTCTTTTGGCCATTGATTGGAAACATGTCTTAATCCTTAATGAATTGGTTTCTCTTTGTCCTTTAAGTTCTTTTGGCCATTGATTGGAAACATGTCTTAATCATTAATGAATTGGTTTCTCTTTGTCCTTTAAGTTCTTTTTGCCGTTGATTGGAAACATGTCTTAATCATTAATGAATTGGTTTCTCTTTATCCTTTAAGTTCTTTTGGCCATAGATTGGAAACGTGTCTTAATCATAAATGAATTGGTTTCTCTTTGTCCTTTAAGTTCTTTCGGCCATTGATTGGAAACATGTCTTAATCATTAATGAATTGGTTTCTCTTTGTCCTTTAAGTTCTTTTGGCGATTGATTGGAAACAAGTCTTAATCATTAATGAATTGGTTTCTCTTTGTCCTTTAAGTTCTTTTGGCGATTGATTGGAAACATGTCTTAATCATTAATGAATTGGTTTCTCTTTATCCTTTAAGTTCTTTTGGCGATTGATTGGAAACATGTTTTAATCATTTATTAATTGGTTTTTCTTTGTCCTTTAAGTTCTTTCAGCCAATGATTGGAAACATGTCTTAATCCTTAACGAATTGGTTTCTCTTTGTCCTTTAAGTTCTTTTGGCTATTGATTGGAAACAAGTCTTAATCGTTAATGAATTGGTTTTGTTTGTCCTTTTAGTTCTTTTGGCCGTTGATTGGAAACATGTCTTAATCATTAATGAAATGGTTTCTCTTTGTCCTTTTAGTTCTTTTGGCCATTGATTGGAAACATGTCTAAATCCGTAATGAATTGGTTGCTCTTTGTCCTTTAAGTTCTTTTGGCCATTGCTTGGAATCAAGTCTTAATCATTAATGAATTGGTTTCTCTTTGACCTTTAAGTTATTTTGACCATTGATTGGAAACATGTCTTAATCCTTAATGAATTGGTTTCTCTTTGTCCTTGAAGTTCTTTTGGCCGTTGATTGGAAACATGTCTTAATCCTTAATGAATTGGTTTCTCTTTGTCCTTGAAGTTCTTTTGGCCGTTGATTGGAAACAAGTCTTAATCATTAATGAATTGGTTTCTCTTTGTCCTTTAAGTTCTTTTGGCCATTGATTGGAAACATGTCTTAATCATTAATGAAATGGTTTCTCTTTGTCCTTTTAGTTCTTTTGGCCATTGATTGGAAACATGTCTTAATACGTAATGAATTGGTTTCTCTTTGTCCTTTAAGTTCTTTTGGCCATTGCTTGGAAACAAGTATTAATCATTAATGAATTGGTTTCTCTTTGTCCTTTAAGTTCTTTTGACCATTGATTGGAAACATGTCTTAATCCTTAATGAATTGGTTTCTCTTTGTCCTTTAAGTTGTTTTGGACATTGATTGGAATCATGTCTTAATCTTTAATGAATTGGTTTCTCTTTGTCCTTGAAGTTCTTTTGGCCGTTGATTGGAAACACTTAATCATTAATGAATTGGTTTCTCTTTGTCCTTTAAGTTCTTTTGGCCATTGATTGGAAACAAGTCTTAATTATTAATGAAATGGTTTCTCTTTGTCCTTTTAGTTCTTTTGGCCATTGATTGGAAACATGTCTTAATACGTAATGAATTGGTTTCTCTTTGTCCTTTAAGTTCTTTTGGCCATTGCTTGGAAACAAGTATTAATCATTAATGAATTGGTTTCTCTTTGTCCTTTAAGTTCTTTTGACCATTGATTGGAAACATGTCTTAATCCTTAATGAATTGGTTTCTCTTTGTCCTTTAAGTTGTTTTGGACATTGATTGGAATCATGTCTTAATCTTTAATGAATTGGTTTCTCTTTGTCCTTTAAGTTCTTTTGGCCGTAGATTGGAAACATGTCTTAATCCTAAATGAATTCGTTTCTCTTTGTCCTGTAAGTTCTTTCGGCCATTGATTGGAAACAAGTCTTAATCTGTAATGAATTGGTTTCTCTTTGTCCTTTAATTTCTTTTGGCCATTGATTGGAAACATGTCTTAATCATTAATTAATTGGTTTCTCTTTGTCCTTTAAGTTCTTTTGGCCGTTGATTGGAAACAAGTCATAATCATTAATGAATTGGTTTCTTTTTGTCCTTTAAGTTCTTTTGGCCATTGATTGTAAACATGTCTTAATCCTTAATGAATTGGTTTCTCTTTGTCCTATAAGTTCTTTCGGCTATTGATTGGAAACAAGTCTTAATCATTAATCAATTGGTTTCTCTTTGTCCATTAAGTTATTTTGGCCGTTGATTGGAAACATGTCTTAATCATTAATGAATTGGTTTCTCTTTATCCTTTAAGTTCTTTTGGCCTTAGATTGGAAATATGTCTTGATTGGAAACACTTAATCATTAATGAATTGGTTTCTCTTTGTCCTTTAAGTTCTTTTGGCCATTGATTGGAAACAAGTCTTAATTATTAATGAAATGGTTTCTCTTTGTCCTTTTAGTTCTTTTGGCCATTGATTGGAAACATGTCTTAATATGTCCATGAATTGGTTTCTCTTTGTCCTTTAAGTTCTTTTGGCCATTGCTTGGAAACAAGTATTAATCATTAATGAATTGGTTTCTCTTTGTCCTTTAAGTTCTTTTGACCATTGATTGGAAACATGTCTTAATCCTTAATGAATTGGTTTCTCTTTGTCCTTTAAGTTGTTTTGGACATTGATTGGAATCATGTCTTAATCTTTAATGAATTGGTTTCTCTTTGTCCTTTAAGTTCTTTTGGCCGTAGATTGGAAACATGTCTTAATCCTAAATGAATTCGTTTCTCTTTGTCCTGTAAGTTCTTTCGGCCATTGATTGGAAACAAGTCTTAATCTGTAATGAATTGGTTTCTCTTTGTCCTTTAATTTCTTTTGGCCATTGATTGGAAACATGTCTTAATCATTAATTAATTGGTTTCTCTTTGTCCTTTAAGTTCTTTTGGCCGTTGATTGGAAACAAGTCATAATCATTAATGAATTGGTTTCTTTTTGTCCTTTAAGTTCTTTTGGCCATTGATTGTAAACATGTCTTAATCCTTAATGAATTGGTTTCTCTTTGTCCTATAAGTTCTTTCGGCTATTGATTGGAAACAAGTCTTAATCATTAATCAATTGGTTTCTCTTTGTCCATTAAGTTATTTTGGCCGTTGATTGGAAACATGTCTTAATCATTAATGAATTGGTTTCTCTTTATCCTTTAAGTTCTTTTGGCCTTAGATTGGAAATATGTCTTAATCTTCAGTATAGTTGTGGCAAGCAAAAAGTTGCTCAATCTTCATCTCCCACTCTAAGTATACCTCTGGATCACTTTTCCCTTTAAAAGAGGGAATGTTGAGTTTTACTCCCTCAATTCTGTCCTCCCTAGCATCACCCTCATTATCTCTTCTCCTCCTTCCATCAAGCCTCCTTCTACCTCCATCAGCATCATGATGATCTTGATTTTCTAACCGCTCAATTCTCACATATAACTCCTCTGTATGCTCCTTCATCATCCTTTCCATTTGAGCTGTAATAGCCTCCACTAACAATCTGTTGTTTCCTTCAGGAGGAGGGCTACCACTACCACATTGCTCTCGCCATCATTCAAGTAAAAGAAAACAAAAGTGAAAGTAATGGGACCTCACCACACTTCTCACGTGTTTACACTCTTAGAGATGTATCACTCGTGTTTGTTGCTCTCTAATAGGCTTTTGTGTAAGGTGCTCTCTTGCCTTTTACCACTCAAGTGCTCTTGTAGGCTCTTAAATGGAATCACAAGTCAACTCAAAGAGAAACTCCAAAAAACACTTATGCCAAATCACAAAACAAACAAGAGGTCAAACAAAAGAAAACTCTAAGACAAAACTTTTAAGATCCAAAAGAGACAAGCAAGAAAAACTAAACAAGGACAAGCACACTCAAATCAGAGGCCAAACAAGACAAGAACAAGCTAAAGGTTTGAAGAACAATAAGAAACAAGCCAATTTTTTTTTTTTTTTTTTTGGCAAATTCTGCGTTTTTTTTTTTTTTTTTTTTTTTTTTTCAATCTGCTCTTGATGATTGTAGATGAACAAACCAACTGGAATCACATCAAAACAAGCACATATTTAACAACTAAACATCAAACTAACAAAGCTTAGAAAGATTAGAATGAAACAATTCCCAAGAACATCAAGAACATATGATGAACATTCTGCACCTTTTTTTTTTTTTTTTTTTCTAACCCACTGATCCAATGTAATATCAACAAAGACAGAATTGGAAGTTAGAAGAACATCAAGAAATTAAGCAAAGTAAAAAGGATGAATCAAACAAGAACAAAGAAAACAAATCGCAAAAATCGCACTAGACTGAGTTCGGAATAAAAACTCGCTGTATCTCGAGCTACAAAATTCTGATTTCAACGATTCAAAAGCGAGATGAAAGATGAGATTCTGAACTTCAGAAAAGACCCAAGAAACGCCGAATTATGATGCGGAAAACTCAAGATATGAAACAAAGAAAACTGACCAATTCTGCAACTCGAAGACGCTGGCTCTGATACCAAATGTTATGATCCATTATCCATGAACCCTAATTTCTGGTGTATTTTGTTTGTAATTCAATCAAGGAGAAATAAAAACACAAAAAGATGGAAGAGATAAGGAATGGAATTGGTTGGAGAGCGCCACAATCAAGGATGATTGATAAGCCAAGGGTGATCGCCACAAGAGCAATTGGAAACTCTTGATAAGACCTAGGGTTCCAAGCAAGAACCAAAGAGACACTTTTACTAAAAGTATTCTGATTTCTATTTGCCAAAAGTTGCCTTGAAAAGGTGTTTACAAGGTTTATAAAAGAAACTAAAGTTTAGCAAATGGGCTGCAACACTTAGCCCAATAGTAAGAATGAGTAAAAGACTAAATAGCTAAAAACAAGTGATGGGCTATATGAAATTACAAGCCCACTTACATTATTACTAACTTAAAATTAACAAGCCTAAAGATATAACTAAGCTTGTTCAGCCACGTGAATGCAATGGACTAGTGTTGGGTCTTCATCTTCTTGAATGGGCTTTGCCTCAAACAAACTTGAAATCATTTGGCCCAAAGCTTCCTTGGCTCTCTTTGATTTGGATCTAGTCATTGGTCCACCAAGTCCTTCCAAAGGATCTCCTCCTTGCCTTTGCTTTCGTGAGTCTACTTTATCTTCCTTGATCACATCAAGTTCTTTTGGCCATTGATTGGAAACAAGTCTTAGTCACTAATGAATTGGTTTCTTTTTGTCCTTTAAGTTCTTTTGGCCATTGATTGTAAACATGTCTTAATCCTTAATGAATTGGTTTCTCTTCGCCCTATAAGTTCTTTCGGCCGTTGATTGGAAACAAGTCTTAATCTTTAATGAATTGGTTTCTGTTTGTCCTTTAAGTTCTTTTGGCCATAGATTGGAAACATGTCTTAATCCTAAATGAATTGGTTTCCCTTTGTCCTTTAAGTTCTTTCGGCCATTAATTGGAAATATGTCTTTATCATGAATGAATTGGTTTTTCATTGTCCTTTAAGTTCTTTTGGCGATTGATTGGAAACAAGTCTTAATCATTAATGAATTGGTTTCTCATTGTCCTTTAAGTTCTTTTGGCGATTGATTGGAAACATGTCTTACTCATTAATTAATTGGTTTCTCTTTGTCCTTTAAGTTCTTTTGGCCATTGATTGGAAACAAGTCTTAGTCACTAATGAATTGGTTTCTTTTTGTCCTTTAAGTTCTTTTGGCCATTGATTGTAAACATGTCTTAATCCTTAATGAATTGGTTTCTCTTTGCCCTATAAGTTCTTTCGGCCGTTGATTGGAAACAAGTCTTAATCTTTAATGAATTGGTTTCTGTTTGTCCTTTAAGTTCTTTTGGCCATAGATTGGAAACATGTCTTAATCCTAAATGAATTGGTTTCTCTTTGTCCTTTAAGTTCTTTCGGCCATTGATTGGAAACAAGTCTTAATCATTAATGAATTGGTTTCTCTTTATCCTTTAAGTTCTTTTGGCCATTGATTGGAAACATGTCTTAATCCTTAATGAATTGGTTTCTCTTTGTCCTTTAAGTTCATTTGGCCATTGATTGGAAACAAGTCTTAATCATTAATGAAATGGTTTCTCTTTGTCCTTTTAGTTCTTTTGGCCATTGATTGGAAACATGTCTTAATCCTTAATGAATTGGTTTCTCTTTGTCCATTAAGTTCTTTTGGCCATTGATTGGAAACATGTCTTAATCATTAATGAATTGGTTTCTCTTTGTCCTTTAAGTTCTTTTGGCCATTGATTGGAAACAAGTCTTAATCATTAATGAAATGGTTTCTCTTTGTCCTTTAAGTTCTTTTGGCCATTGATTGGAAACATGTCTTAATCATTAATGAATTGGTTTCTCTTTGTCCTTTAAGTTCTTTTGGCCATTGATTGGAAACAAGTCTTAATCATTAATGAATTGGTTTCTCTTTGTCCTTTTAGTTCTTTTGGCCATTGATTGGAAACATGTCTTAATCATTAATGAATTGGTTTCTCTTTGTCCTTTAAGTTCTTTTGGCCATTGCTTGGAAACAAGTCTTAATCATTAATGAAATGGTTTCTCTTTGTCCTTTTAGTTCTTTTGGCCATTGATTGGAAACATGTCTTAATCATTAATGAATTGGTTTCTCTTTGCCCTTTAAGTTCTTTTGGCCATTGATTGGAAACAAGTCTTAATCATTAATGAAATGGTTTCTCTTTGTCCTATTAGTTCTTTTGGCCATTGATTGGAAACATGTCTTAATCCTTAATGAATTGGTTTCTCTTTGTCCTTTAAGTTCTTTTGGCCATTGATTGGAAACAAGTCTTAATCATTAATTAATTGGTTTCTCTTTGTCCTTTAAGTTCTTTTGGCCATTGATTGGAAACAAGTCTTAATCCTTAATGAATTGGTTTCTTTTTGTCCTTTAAGTTCTTTTGGCCATTGATTGTAAACATGTCTTAATCATTAATGAAATGGTTTCTCTTTGTCCTTTTAGTTCTTTTGGCCATTGATTGGAAACATGTCTTAATCCGTAATGAATTAGTTTCTCTTTGTCCTTTAAGTTCTTTTGGCCGTTGCTTGGAAACAAGTCTTAATCATTAATGAATTGGTTTCTCTTTGTCCTATAAGTTCTTTTGACCATTGATTGGAAACATGTCTTAATCCTAAATGAATTGGTTTCTCTTTGTCCTGTAAGTTCTTTCGGCCATTGATTGGAAACAAGTCTTAATCCTTAATGAATTGGTTTCTTTTTGTCCTTTAAGTTCTTTTGGCCATTGATTGTAAACATGTCTTAATCCTTAATGAATTGGTTTCTCTTTGTCCTATAAGTTCTTTCGGCTATTGATTGGAAACAAGTCTTAATCATTAATGAAATGGTTTCTCTTTGTCCTTTTAGTTCTTTTGGCCATTGATTGGAAACATGTCTAAATCAGTAATGAATTGGTTTCTCTTTGTCCTTTAAGTTCTTTTGGCCATTGATTGGAAACAAGTCTTAATCATTAATGAATTGGTTTCTCTTTGTCCTTTAAGTTCTTTTGGCCATTGATTGGAAACATGTCTTAATCCTAAATGAATTGGTTTCTCTTTGTCCTTTAAGTTCTTTTGGCCATTGATTGGAAACAAGTCTTAATCATTAATGAAATGGTTTCTCTTTGTCCTTTTAGTTCTTTTGGCCATTGATTGTAAACATGTCTTAATCCTTAATGAATTGGTTTCTCTTTGTCCTTTAAGTTCTTTTGGCCATTGATTGGAAACAAGTCTTAATCATTAATGAAATGGTTTCTCTTTGTCCTTTAAGTTCTTTTGGCCATTGATTGGAAACATGTCTTAATCATTAATGAATTGGTTTCTCTTTGTCCTTTAAGTTCTTTTGGCCATTGATTGGAAACAAGTCTTAATCATTAATTAATTGGTTTCTGTTTGTCCTTTAAGTTCCTTTGGCCATTGATTGGAAACAAGTCTTAATCATTAATGAATTGGTTTCTCTTTGTCCTTTAAGTTCTTTTGGCCATTGATTGGAAACAAGTCTTAATCATTAATGAATTGGTTTCTCTTTGTCCTTTAAGTTCTTTTGGCCATTGATTGGAAACATGTCTTAATCATTAATGAATTGGTTTCTCTTTGTCCTTTAAGTTCTTTTGGCGATTGATTGGAAACATGTCTTAATCATTAATTAATTGGTTTCTCTTTGTCCTTTAAGTTCTTTTGGCCATTGATTGGAAACAAGTCTTAATCATTAATGAATTGGTTTCTCTTTGTCCTTTAAGTTCTTTTGGCCATTGATTGGAAACATGTCTTAATCCTTAATGAATTGGTTTCTCTTTGTCCTTTAAGTTCTTTTGGCCATTGATTGGAAACAAGTCTTAATCGTTAATGAATTGGTTTCTCTTTATCCTTTAAGTTCTTTTGGCCATTGATTGGAAACAAATCTTAATCGTTAATGAATTGGTTTCTTTTTGTCCTTTAAGTTCTTTTGGCCATTGATTGGAAACAAGTCTTAATCATTAATGAATTGGTTTCTCTTTGTCCTTTAAGTTCTTTTGGCCATTGATTGGAAACAAGTCTTAATCATTAATGAAATGGTTTCTCTTTGTCCTTTTAGTTCTTTTGGCCATTGATTGGAAACATGTCTTAATCCATAATGAATTGGTTTCTCTTTGTCCTTTAAGTTCTTTTGGCCGTTGATTGGAAACAAGTCTTAATCATTAATGAATTGGTTTCTCTTTGTCCTTTAAGTTCTTTTGACCATTGATTGGAAACATGTCTTAATCCTAAATGAATTGGTTTCTCTTTGTCCTTTAAGTTCTTTCGGCCATTGATTGGAAACAAGTCTTAATCATTAATGAATTGGTTGTTCTTTGTCCTTTAAGTTCATTTGGCCATTGATTGTAAACATGTCTTAATCCTTAATGAATTGGTTTCTCTTTGTCCTTTAAGTTCTTTTGGCCATTGATTGGAAACAAGTCTTAATCATTAATGAATTGGTTTCTCTTTGTCCTTTAAGTTCTTTTGGCCATTGATTGGAAACATGTCTTAATCATTAATGAATTGGTTTCTCTTTGTCCTTTAAGTTCTTTTGGCCATTGATTGGAAACATGTCTTAATCATTAATGAATTGGTTTCTCTTTGTCCTTTAAGTTCTTTTGGCCATTGATTGGAAACAAGTCTTAATCATTAATGAATTGGTTTCTCTTTGTCCTTTTAGTTCTTTTGGCCATTGATTGGAAACATGTCTTAATCATTAATGAATTGGTTTCTCTTTGTCCTTTAAGTTCTTTTGGCCATTGATTGGAAACATGTCTTAATCATTAATGAATTGGTTTCTCTTTGTCCTTTAAGTTCTTTTGGCCATTGATTGGAAACATGTCTTAATCATTAATGAATTGGTTTCTTTTTGTCCTTTAAGTTCTTTTGGCCATTGATTGGAAACAAGTCTTAATCATTAATGAATTGGTTTCTCTTTGTCCTTTAAGTTCTTTTGGCGATTGATTGGAAACATGTCTTAATCATTAATGAATTGGTTTCTCTTTGTCCTTTAAGTTCTTTTGGCCATTGATTGGAAACATGTCTTAATCATTAATGAATTGGTTTCTCTTTGTCCTTTAAGTTCTTTTGGCCATTGATTGGAAACAAGTCTTAATCATTAATGAATTGGTTTCTCTTTATCCTTTAAGTTCTTTTGGCCTTTGATTGGAAACATGTCTTAATCATTAATGAATTGGTTTCTCTTTGTCCTTTAAGTTCTTTTGGCCATTGATTGGAAACAAGTCTTAATCATTAATGAAATGGTTTCTCTTTGTCCTTTAAGTTCTTTTGGCCATTGATTGGAAACATGTCTTAATCATTAATGAATTGGTTTCTCTTTGTCCTTTAAGTTCTTTCGGCCATTGATTGGAAACAAGTCTTAATCATTAATGAATTGGTTTCCTTTTGTCCTTTAAGTTCTTTTGGCCATTGATTGGAAGCATGCCTTAATCATTAACGAATTTGTTTCTCTTTGTCCTTTAAGTTCTTTTGGCCATTGATTGGAAACAAGTCTTAATCATTAATGAATTGGTTTCTCTTTGTCCTTTAAGTTCTTTTGGCCATTGATTGGAAACATGTCTTAATCATTAATGAATTGGTTTCTCTTTGTCCTTTAAGTTCTTTTGGCCATTGATTGGAAACATGTCTTAATCATTAATGAATTGGTTTCTCTTTGTCCTTTAAGTTCTTTCGGCCATTGATTGGAAACAAGTCTTAATCATTAATGAATTGGTTGCTCTTTGTCCTTGAAGTTCTTTGGCCATTGATTGGAAACATGTCTTAATCATTAATGAATTGGTTTCTCTTTGTCCTTTAAGTTCTTTTGGCCATTGATTGGAAACATGTCTTAATCATTAATGAATTGGTTTCTCTTTGTCCTTTAAGTTCTTTTGGCGATTGATTGGAAACATGTCTTAATCATTAATGAATTGGTTTCTCTTTGTCCTTTAAGTTCTTTTGGCCATTGATTGGAAACAAGTCTTAATCATTAATGAATTGGTTTCTCTTTGTCCTTTAAGTTCTTTTGGCCATTGATTGGAAACATGTCTTAATCCTTAATGAATTGGTTTCTCTTTGTCCTTTAAGTTCTTTTGGCCATTGATTGGAAACAAGTCTTAATCATTAATGAATTGGTTTCTCTTTGTCCTTTAAGTTCTTTTGGCCATTGATTGGAAACATGTCTTAATCATTAATGAATTGGTTTCTCTTTGTCCTTTAAGTTCTTTTGGCCGTTGATTGGAAACAAGTCTTAATCATTAATGAATTGGTTTCTCTTTGTCCTTTAAGTTCTTTTGGCCATTGATTGGAAACATGTCTTAATCATTAATGAATTGGTTTCTCTTTGTCCTTTAAGTTCTTTTGGCCATTGATTGGAAACATGTCTTAATCATTAATGAATTGGTTTCTCTTTGTCCTTTAAGTTCTTTTGGCCGTTGATTGGAAACATGTCTTAATCATTAATGAATTGGTTTCTCTTTGTCCTTTAAGTTCTTTTGGCCATTGATTGGAAACATGTCTTAATCATTAATGAATTGGTTTCTCTTTGTCCTTTAAGTTCTTTTGGCCATTGATTGGAAACAAGTCTTAATCATTAATGAATTGGTTTCTCTTTGTCCTTTAAGTTCTTTTGGCCATTGATTGGAAACATGTCTTAATCATTAATGAATTGGTTTCTCTTTGTCCTTTAAGTTCTTTTGGCCATTGATTGGAAACAAGTCTTAATCATTAATGAATTGGTTTCTCTTTGTCCTTTAAGTTCTTTTGGCCATTGATTGGAAACATGTCTTAATCATTAATGAATTGGTTTCTCTTTGTCCTTTAAGTTCTTTTGGCTATTGATTGGAAACAAGTCTTAATCATTAATGAATTGGTTTCTCTTTGTCCTTTAAGTTCTTTTGGCCATTGATTGGAAACATGTCTTAATCATTAATGAATTAGTTTCTCTTTGTCCTTTAAGTTCTTTTGGCCATTGATTGAAAGCATGTCTTAATCCTGAATGAATTGGTTTCTCTTTGTCCTTTAAGTTCTTTTGGCCATTGATTGGAAACATGTCTTAATCATTAATGAATTGGTTTCTCTTTGTCCTTTAAGTTCTTTTGGCCATTGATTGGAAACATGTCTTAATCATTAATGAATTGGTTTCTCTTTGTCCTTTACGTTCTTTTGGCCGTTGATTGGAAACATGTCTTAATCATTAATGAATTGGTTTCTCTTTGTCCTATAAGTTCTTTTGTCCATTGATTGGAAACATGTCTTAATCATTAATGAATTGGTTTCTCTTTGTCCTTTAAGTTCTTTTGGCCATTGATTGGAAACAAGTCTTAATCATTAATGAATTGGTTTCTCTTTTTCCTTTAAGTTCTTTTGGCCATTGATTGGAAACAAGTCTTAATCATTAATGAATTGGTTTCTCTTTGTCCTTTAAGTTCTTTTGGCCATTGATTGGAAACATGTCTTAATCATTAATGAATTGGTTTCTCTTTGTCCTTTATGTTCTTTTGGCCATTGATTGGAAACATGTCTTAATCCTTAATGAATTGGTTTCTCTTTGTCCTTTAAGTTCTTTTGGCCATTGATTGGAAACATGTCTTAATCATTAATGAATTGGTTTCTCTTTGTCTTTTAAGTTCTTTTGGCCATTGATTGGAAACATGTCTTAATCATTAATGAATTGGTTTCTCTTTGTCCTTTAAGTTCTTTTGGCCATTGATTGGAAACATGTCTTAATCATTAATGAATTGGTTTCTCTTTGTCCTTTAAGTTCTTTTGGCCATTGATTGGAAACATGTCTTAATCATTAATGAATTGGTTTCCCTTTGTCCTTTACGTTCTTTTGACCATTGATTGTAAACATGTCTTAATCCTTAATGAATTGGTTTCTCTTTGTCCTTTAAGTTCTTTTGGCCATTGATTGGAAACAAGTCTTAATCATTAATGAATTGGTTTCTCTTTGTCCTTTAAGTTCTTTTGGCCATTGATTGGAAACATGTCTTAATCATTAATGAATTGGTTTCTCTTTGTCCTTTAAGTTCTTTTGGCCATTGATTGGAAACATGTCTTAATCATTAATGAATTGGTTTCTCTTTGTCCTTTAAGTTCTTTTGGCCATTGATTGGAAACATGTCTTAATCATTTATCAATTGGTTTCTCTTTGTCCTTGAAGTTCTTTTGGCCATTGATTGGAAACAAGTCTTAATCATTAATGAATTGGTTTCTCTTTGTCCTTTAAGTTCTTTTGGCCATTGATTGGAAACATGTCTTAATCATTAATGAATTGGTTTCCCTTTGCCCTTTAAGTTCTTTTGGCCATTGATTGGAAACATGTCTTAATCATTAAGGAATTAGGGTCTCTTTGTCCTTTAAGTTCTTTTGGCCACTGATAGGAAACATGGCTTAATCATTAATGAAATGGTTTCTCTTTGTCCTTTAAGTTCTTTTGGCCATTGATTGGAAACATATCTTAATCCGTAATGAATTGGTTTCTCTTTGTCTTTTAAGTTCTTTTGGCTATTGAATTGAAACAAGTCTTAATCATTAATGAATTGGTTTCTCTTTGTCCTTTTAGTTCTTTTGGCCATTGATTGGAAACATGTCTTAATCATTAATGAATTGGTTTCCCTTTGCCCTTTAAGTTCTTTTGGCCATTGATTGGAAACATGTCGTAATCCTTAATGAATTGGTTTCTCTTTGTCCATTAAGTTCATTTCTCCATTGATTGGAAACATGTCTTAATCATTAATGAATTGGTTTTTCTTTGTCCTTTAAGTTCTTTTGGCCATTGATTGGAAACAAGTCTTAATCATTAATGAATTGGTTTCTCTTTGTCCTTTAAGTTCTTTTGGCCATTGATTGGAAACATGTCTTAATCATTAATGAATTGGTTTCTCTTTGTCCTTTAAGTTCTTTCGGCCATTGATTGGAAACAAGTCTTAATCATTAATGAATTGGTTTCTCTTTATCCTTTAAGTTCTTTTTGGCCATTGATTGGAAACATGTCTTAATCATTAACGAATAGGTTTCTCTTTGTCCTTTAAGTTCTTTTGGCCATTGATTGGAAACATGCTCTTAATCATTAATGAATTGGTTTCTCTTTATCCTTTAAGTTCTTTTGGCCATTGATTTGAAACAATCTTAATCATTAATTAATTGGTTTCTCTTTGTCCTTTAAGTTCTTTTGGCCATTGATTGGAAACATGTCTTAATCATTAATTAATTGGTTTCTCTTTGTCCTTTAAGTTCTTTTGGCCATTGATTGGAAACAAGTCTTAATCATTAATGAATTGGTTTCTCTTTGTCCTTTAAGTTCTTTTGGCCATTGATTGGAAACAAGTCTTAATCATTAATGAATTGGTTTCTGTTTGTCCTTTAAGTTCTTTTTGGCCATTGATTGGAAACATGTCTTAATCATTAACGAATAGGTTTCTCTTTGTCCTTTAAGTTCTTTTGGCCATTGATTGGAAACAAGCCTTAATCGTTAATGAATTGGCTTTAACTTTTGGTTCTTAAGTTAACTTTTTGGCTATTGATTGGAAACATGTCATAATCGTTAATGACCTATTGGTTTCTCTTTGTCCTTTAAGTTCTTTTGGCTGATTGAAATATCAGTTTTAATCATTAATGAATCAAGCCCATTGATTGGAAACATGTCTTAATCATTAATGAATTGGTTATTCTCTTTGTCCTTTTTTAAGTTCTTTTTTGGCCATTGATTGGAAAGCATGTGCTTAATCGTTAATGAATTGGTTTCTCTTTGTCGCTTTACAGTTCTTTCTTGGCCATTGATTAACGAAAGCAATGCATCTTTGTCATTAATTAATTTGGTTTCTCTTTTGTCGCTTTAAGTTCTTTGTATTGGCCATAGATTGGAAACAGTGTCTTAATCATTAATGAATCTGGTTTCTCTTTTCTGTCACTTTCAAGTTCTTTATGGCCATTGATTGGAGCTTAACAATATCTTAATCATTAATGAATTGGTTTCTTTCTTTGTCCTTTAAGTTTCTTTTGGCCATTGATTGGAAACCGCATCTTAATCGTTAATGGTGGTTCGATTGATGAAAGCAAGTCTTGTCATTAATGAATTGGTTTCTCTTTGTCGCTTTTAGTTCTTACTATGGCCGTAATTTGATTGGAAACATGTCTTAATCATTAATGAATTGGTTTCTCTTTGTCATTTAGGAGATTCTTTTGGCCGTTGAAGTTGGAAACGTGCTCTTAATCATTAATACTGCAATCTGGTTGCTCTCTTTATCCTTTAAGATTCTTTTTTGGCCATTGATTGGAAACATGTGCTTAATCATTAATGAATTGGTTTCTTTTTGTCGCTTTAAGTTCTTTTCGACGTTGATTGGAAGCGCATGTGTGTCGTTAATGAATTGGTTATTCTCTTTTGTCCTTTAAGTTTTTTTTTGGCGATTGATTGGAAGCAAGTCTTAATCGTTTATGAATTGGTTTCTATAGCATCCTTTAAGTTAAACGGCCGTTGATTGGAAGCGTGTCTTGTCAGTAATTAATTGGTTTCTCTTTTTAATATTTAAGTTAACTTGGCCGTTGATTGGAAACATGTCTTAATCATTAATGAATTGGTTTCTCTTTGTCCTTTAAGTTCTTTTGGCCATTGATTGGAAACATGTGTTAATCCTTAATGAATTGGTTTCTCTTTGTCCATTAAGTTCTTTTGGCCATTGATTGGAAACATGTCTTAATCATTAATGAATTGGTTTCTCTTTGTCCTTTAAGTTCTTTTGGCCATTGATTGGAAACATGTCTTAATCATTAATGAATTGGTTTCTCTTTGTCCTTTAAGTTCTTTTGGAGATTGATTGGAAACATGTCTTAATCATTAATTAATTGGTTTCTCTTTGTCCTTGAAGTTCTTTTGGCCATTGATTGGAAACATGTCTTAATCATTAATTAATTGGTTTCTCTTTGTCCTTGAAGTTCTTTCGGCCATTGATTGGAAACATGTCTTAGTCATTAATGAATTGGTTGTTCTTTGTCCTTTAAGTTCTTTTGGCGATTGATTGGAAGTATGTCTTAATCCTTAATGAATTGGTTTCTCTTTGTCCATTAAGTTCTTTTGGCCATTGATTGGAAACATGTCTCAATCATTAATGAATTGGTTTCTCTTTGTCCTTTAAGTTCTTTTGGCCATTGATTGGAAACATGTCTTAGTCATTAATGAATTGGTTTCTCTTTGTACTTTAAGTTCTTTTGGCCATTGATTGGAAACATGTCTTAATCCTTAATGAATTGGTTTCTCTTTGTCCTTTAAGTTCTTTTGGCCATTGATTGGAAACATGTCTTAATCATTAATGAATTGGTTTCTCTTTGTCCTTTAAGTTCTTTTGGCCATTGATTGGAAACATGTCTTAATCATTAATGAATTGGTTTCTCTTTGTCCTTTAAGTTCTTTTGGCCGTTGATTGGAAACATGTCTTAATCATTAATGAATTGGTTTCTCTTTGTCCTTTAAGTTCTTTTGGCCTTTGATTGGAAACATGTCTTAATCATTCATGAATTGGTTTCTCTTTGTCCTTAAAGTTCTTTTGGCGATTGATTGGAAACATGTCTTAATCATTAATGAATTGGTTTCTCTTTGTCCTTTAAGTTCTTTAGACCATTGATTGGAAACATGTCTTAATCCTTAATGAATTGGTTTCTCTTTGTCCTTTAAGTTCTTTTGGCCATTGATTGGAAACATGTCTTCATCATTAATGAATTGATTTCTCTTTGTCCTTTAAGTTCTTTTGGCCGTTGATTGGAAACATGTCTTAATCATTAATGAATTGGTTTCTCTTTGTCCTTTAAGTTCTTTTGGCCATTGATTGGAAACATGTCTTAATCATTAATTAATTGGTTTCTCTTTGTCCTTTAAGTTCTTTTGGCCATTGATTGGAAACATGTCTTAGTCATTAATGAATTGGTTTCTCTTTGTCCTTTAAGTTCTTTTGGCCGTTGATTGGAAACATGTCTTAATCATTAATGAATTGGTTTCTCTTTGTCCTTTAAGTTCTTTTGGCCATTGATTGGAAACATGTCTTAATCATTAATGAATTGGTTTCTCTTTGTCCTTTAAGTTCTTTTGGCCATTGATTGGAAACATGTCTTAATCATTAATGAATTGGTTTCTCTTTGTCCTTTAAGTTCTTTTGGCCATTGATTGGAAACATGTCTTAATCATTAATGAATTGGTTTCTCTTTGTGCTTTAAGTTCTTTTGGCCATTGATTGGAAACATGTCTTAATCATTAATGAAATGGTTTCTCTTTGTCCTTTAAGTTCTTTTGGCCATTGATTGGAAACATGTCTTAATCATTAATGAATTGGTTTCTCTTTGTCCTTTAAGTTCTTTTGGCCATTGATTGGAAACATGTCTTAATCATTAATGAATTGGTTTCTCTTTGTCCTTTAAGTTCTTTTGGCCATTGATTGGTAACATGTCTTAATCGTTAATGAATTGGTTTTTCTTTGTCCTTTTAGTTCTTTTGGCCATTGATTGGAAACAAGTCTTAATCATTAATGAATTGGTTTCTCTTTGTCCTTTAAGTTCTTTTGGCCGTTGATTGGAAACATGTCTTAATCATTAATGAATTGGTTTCTCTTTGTCCTTTAAGTTCTTTTGGACATTGATTGGAAACATGTCTCAATCATTAATGAATTGGTTTCTCTTTGTCCTTTAAGTTCTTTTGGCCATTGATTGGAAACATGTCTTAATCATTAATGAAATGGTTTCTCTTTGTCCTTTTAGTTGTTTTGGCCATTGATTGGAAACATGTCTTAATCATTAATTAATTGGTTTCTCTTTGTCCTTTAAGTTCTTTTGGCCATTGATTGGAAACATGTCTTAATCATTAATGAATTGGTTTCTCTTTGTCCTTTAAGTTCTTTTGGCCATTGATTGGAAACATGTCTTAATCATTAATGAATTGGTTTCTCTTTGTCCTTTAAGTTCTTTTGGCCATTGATTGGAAACATGTCTTAATCATTAATGAATTGGTTTCTCTTTGTCCTTTAACGTCTTTTGGCCATTGATTGGAAACATGTCTTAATCATTAAGGAATTGGTTTCTCTCTATCCTTTAAGTTCTTTTGGCCATTGATTGGAAACATGTCTTAATCATTAATGAATTGGTTTCTCTTTGTCCTTTAAGTTCTTTTGGCCATTGATTGGAAACATGTCTTAATCATTAATGAATTGGTTTCTCTTTGTCCTTTAAGTTCTTTTGGCCATTGATTGGAAACATGTCTTAATCCTTAATGAATTGGATTCTCTTTGTCCTTTAACTTCTTTTGGCCATTGTTGGAAACATGTCTTAATCATTAATGAATTGGTTTCTCTTTGTCCTTTAAGTTCTTTTGGCCGTTGATTGGAAACATGTCTTAATCATTAATGAATTGGTTTCTCTTTGTCCTTTAAGTTCTTTTGGCCATTGATTGGAAACAAGTCTTAATCATTAATGAATTGGTTTCTCTTTGTCCTCTAAGTTCTTTTGGCCATTGATTGGAAACAAGTCTTAATCCTTGATGAATTGGTTTCTCTTTGTCCTTTAAGTTCTTTTGGTCATTGATTGGAAACATGTCTTGATCATTAATGAATTGGTTTCTCTTTGTCCTTTATGTTCTTTTGGCCATTGATTGGAAACATGTCTTAATCATTAATGAATTGGTTTCTCTTTGTCCTTTAAGTTCTTTTGGCCATTGATTGGAAACATGTCTTAATCATTAATGAATTGGTTTCTCTTTGTCCTTTAAGTTCTTTTGGCCATTGATTGGAAACATGTCTTAATCGTTAATGAATTGGTTTCTCTTTGTCCTTTAAGTTCTTTTGGCCATTGATTGGAAACATGTCTTAATAATTAATGAATTGGTTTCTCTTTGTCCTTTAAGTTCTTTTGGCCATTGATTGGAAACATGTCTTAATCATTAATGAATTGGTTTCTCTTTGTCCTTTAAGTTCTTTCGGTCATTGATTGGAAACATGTCTCAATCATTAATGAATTGGTTTCTCTTTGTCCTTTAAGTTCTTTTGGCCGTTGATTGGAAACATGTCTTAAACATTAATGAAATGGTTTCTCTTTGTCCGTTTAATTCTTTTGGCCACTGATTGGAAACATGTCTTAATCCATAAAGAATTGGTTTCCCTTTGTCCTTTTAGTTCTTTCGGCCGTTGATTGGAAACAAGTTTTAATCATTAATGAATTAGTTTCTCTTTGTCCTTTAAGTTCGTTTGGCCATTGATTGGAAACAAGTCTTAATCATTAATGAATTGGTTGTTCTTTGTCCTTTAAGTTCTTTCGGCCGTTGATTTGAAACATGTCTTAATCATTAATGAATTGGTTTCTCTTTGTCCTTTAAGTTCTTTTGGCCATTGATTGGAAACATGTCTTAATCATTAATGAATTGGTTTCCCTTTGCCCTTTAAGTTCTTTTGGCCATTGATTGGAAGCATGTCTTAATCATTAATGAATTGGTTTCTCTTTGCCCTTTAAGTTCTTTTGGCCTTTGATCGGAAACATGTCTTAATCATTACTGAATTGGTTTCTCTTTGTCCTTTATGTTCTTTTGGCCATTGATTGGAAACATGTCTTAATCATTAATGAATTGGTTTCTCTTTGTCCTTTAAGTTCTTTTGGCCATTGATTGGAAACATGTCTTAATCCTTAATGAATTGGTTTCTCTTTGTCCTTTAAGTTCTTTTGGCCATTGATTGGAAACATGTCTTAATCACTAATGAATTGGTTTCTCTTTGTCCTTTAAGTTCTTTTGGCCATTGATTGGAAACATGTCTTAATCATTAATGAATTGGTTTCTCTTTGTCCTTTAAGTTCTTTTGGCCATTGATTGGAAACATGTCTTAATCATTAATGAATTGGTTTCTCTTTGTCCTTTAAGTTCTTTCGGCCATTGATTGGAAACATGTCTTAATCATTAATGAATTGGTTTCTCTTTGTCCTTTAAGTTCTTTTGGCAATTGATTGGAAACATGTCTTAATCATTAATGAATTGGTTTCTCTTTGTCCGTTAAGTTTTTTCGGCCATTGTTTGGAAACATGTCTTAATCATTAATGAATTGGTATCTCTTTGTCCTTTAAGTTCTTTTGGCCTTTGATTGGAAGTATGTCTTAATCATTAATGAATTGGTTTCTCTTTGTCCTTTAAGTTCTTTTGGCCATTGATTGGAAACATGTCTTAATCATTAATGAATTGGTTTCTCTTTGTCCTTTAAGTTCTTTTGGCAATTGATTGGAAACATGTCTTAATCATTAATGAATTGGTTTCTCTTTGTCCTTTAAGTTCTTTCGGCCATTGATTGGAAACATGTCTTAATCATTAATGAATTGGTTTCTCTTTGTCCTTTAAGTTCTTTTGGCCATTGATTGGAAACATGTCTTAATCCTTAATGAATTGGTTTTTCTTTGTCCTTTAAGTTCTTTTGGCCATTGATTGGAAACAAGTCTTAATCATTAATGAATTGGTTTCTCTTTGTCCTTTAAGTTCTTTTGGCCATTGATTGGAAACATGTCTTAATCATTAATGAATTGGTTTCTCTTTGTCCTTTAAGTTCTTTTGGCCATTGATTGGAAACAAGTCTTAATCATTAATGAATTGGTTTCTCTTTGTCCTTTAAGTTCTTTTGGCCTTTGATTGGAAGCATGTCTTAATCATTAATGAATTGGTTTCTCTTTGTCCTTTAAGTTCTTTTGGCCGTTGATTGGAAACATGTCTTAATCATTAATGAATTGGTTTCTCTTTGTCCTTTAAGTTCTTTTGGCCTTTGATTGGAAGCATGTCTTAATCATTAATGAATTGGTTTCTCTTTGTCCTTTAAGTTCTTTTGGCCTTTGATTGGAAACATGTCTTAATCATTCATGAATTGGTTTCTCTTTGTCCTTTAAGTTCTTTTGGCCATTGATTGGAAACATGTCTTAAACATTAATTAATTGGTTTCTCTTTGTCCTTTAAGTTGTTTTGGCCATTGATTGGAAACATGTCTTAATCATTAATGAATTGGTTTCTCTTTGTCCTTTAAGTTCTTTTGGCCGTTGATTGGAAGCATGTCTTAATCATTAATGAATTGGTTTCTCTTTGTCCTTTAAGTTCTTTTGGTCATTGATTGAAAACATGTCTCAAACATTAATGAATTGGTTTCTCTTTGTCCTTTAAGTTCTTTTGGCCATTGATTGGAAACATGTCTTAATCATTAATGAATTGGTTTCTCTTTGTCCTTTAAGTTCTTTTGGCCATTGATTGGAAACATGTCTTAATCATTAATGAATTGGTTTCTCTTTGTCCTTTAAGTTCTTTTGGCCATTGATTGGAAACATGTCTTAATCATTAATGAATTGGTTTCTCTTTGTCCTTTAAGTTCTTTTGGCCATTGATTGGAAACATGTCTTAATCCGTAATGAATTGGTTTCTCTTTGTCCTTTAAGTTCTTTTGGCCATTGATTGGAAACATGTCTTAATCATTAATGAATTGGTTTCTCTTTGTCCTTTAAGTTCTTTTGGCCATTGATTGGAAACGAGTCTTAATCATTAATGAATTGGTTTCTCTTTGTCCTTGAAGTTCTTTTGGCCATTGATTGGAAACATGTCTTAATCCTTAATGAATTGGTTTCTCTTTGTCCTTTAAGTTCTTTTGGCCTTTGATTGGAAACATGTCTTAATCCTTAATGAATTGGTTTCTCTTTGTCCTTTTAGTTCTTTTGGCCATTGATTTGAAACATGTCTTAATCCGTAATGAATTGATTTCGCTTTGTCCTTTAAGTTCTTTTGGCCATTGATTGGAAACATGTCTTAATCATTAATGAATTGGTTTCTCTTTGTCCTTTAAGTTCTTTTGGCCAATGATTGGAAACATGTCTTAATCATTAATGAATTGGTTTCTCTTTGTCCTTTAAGTTCTTTTGGCCATTGATTGGAAACAAGTTTTAATCATTAATGAATTGGTTTCTCTTTGTCCTTTAAGTTCTTTTGGCCATGGATTGGAAACATGTCTTAATCATTAATGAATTGGTTTCTCTTTGTCCTATAAGCTCTTTTGGCCATTGATTGGAAACATGTCTTAATCATTAATGAATTGGTTTCTCTTTGTCCTTTAAGTTCTTTTGGCCATTGATTGGAAACATGTCTTAATCCTAAATGAATTGGTTTCTCTTTGTCCCTTAAGTTCTTTCGGCCATTGATTGGAAACATGTCTTAATCATTAATTAATTGGTTTCTCTTTGTCCTTTAAGTTCTTTTGGCGATTGATTTGAAACATGTCTGAATCGTTAATGAATTGGTTTCCCTTTGTCCTTTAAGTTCTTTTGGCCATTGATTGGAAACATGTCTTAATCCGTAATGAATTGGTTTCTCTTTGTCTTTTAAGTTCTTTTGGCCATTGATTTGAAACAAGTCTTAATCATTAATGAATTGGTTTCTCTTTGTCCTTTTAGTTCTTTTGGCCATTGATTGGAAACATGTCTTAACCCGTAATGAATTGGTTTCTCTTTGCCATTAAGTTCTTTTGGCCATTGATTGGAAACATGTCTTAATCATTAATGAATTGGTTTCCCTTTGCCCTTTAAGTTCTTTTGGCCATTGATTGGAAACATGTCTTAATCCTTAATGAATTGGTTTCTCTTTGTCCATTAAGTTCTTTTGGCCATTGATTGGAAACATGTCTTAATCATTAATGAATTGGTTTCTCTTTGTCCTTTAAGTTCTTTTGGCCGTTGATTGGAAACATGTCTTAATCATTAATGAATTGGTTTCTCTTTGTCCTTTAAGTTCTTTCGGCCATTGAATGGAAACATGTCTTAATCATTAATGAATTAGTTTCTCTTTATCCTTTAAGTTCTTTTGGCCATTGATTGGAAGCATGTCTTAATCATTAATGAATTGGTTTCTCTTTGCCCTTTAAGTTCTTTTGGCCATTGATTGTAAACATGTCTTAATCCTTAATGAATTGGTTTCTCTTTGTCCCATAAGTTCTTTCGGCCATTGAATGGAAACATGTCTTAATCATTAATGAATTAGTTTCTCTTTATCCTTTAAGTTCTTTTGGCCTTTGATCGGAAACATGTCTTAATCATTACTGAATTGGTTTCTCTTTGTCCTTTATGTTCTTTTGGCCATTGATTGGAAACATGTCTTAATCATTAATTAATTGGTTTCTCTTTGTCCTTTAAGTTCTTTTGGCCAGTAATTGGAAACAAGTCTTAATCATTAATGAATTGGTTGTTCTTTGTCCTTTAAGTTCATTTGGCCATTGATTGGAAACATGTCTTAATCATTAATGAATTGGTTTCTCTTTGTCCTTGAAGTTCTTTTGGCAATTGATTGGAAACATGTCTTAATCCTTAATGAATTGGTTTCTCTTTGTCCTTTAAGTTCTTTTGGCCATTGATTGGAAACATGTCTTAATCATTAATGAATTGGTTTCTCTTTGTCCTTTAAGTTCTTTTGGCCATTGATTGGAAACATGTCTTAATCATTAATGAATTGGTTTCTCTTTGTCCTTTAAGTTCTTTTGGCCATTGATTGGAAACATGTCTTAATCATTAATGAATTGGTTTCTCTTTGTCCTTTAAGTTCTTTTGGCCATTGATTGGAAACAAGTCTTAATCATTAATGAATTGGTTTCTCTTTGTCCTTTAAGTTCTTTTGGCCATTGATTGGAAACATGTCTTAATCATTAATCAATTGGTTTCTCTTTGTCCTTTAAGTTCTTTTGGCCATTGATTGGAAACATGTCTTAATCCATAATGAATTGGTTTCTCTTTGTCCTTTAAGTTCTTTTGGCCATTGATTGGAAACATGTCTTAATCCTTAATGAATTGGTTTCTCTTTGTCCATTAAGTTCTTTTGGCCGTTGATTGGAAACATGTCTTAATCACTAATGAATTGGTTTCCCTTTGTCCTTTAAGTTCTTTTGGCCATAGATTGAAAACATGTCTCAATCCTAAATGAATTGGTTTCTCTTTGTCCCTTAAGTTCTTTCGGCCATTGATTGGAAACATGTCTTAATCGTTAATGAATTGGTTTCCCTTTGTCCTTTAAGTTCTTTTGGCCATTGATTGGAAACATGTCTTAATCCGTAATGAATTGGTTTCTCTTTGTCTTTTAAGTTCTTTTGGCCATTGATTTGAAACAAGTCTTAATCATTAATGAATTGGTTTCTCTTTGCCATTAAGTTCTTTTGGCCATTGATTGGAAACATGTCTTAATCATTAATGAATTGGTTTCCCTTTGCCCTTTAAGTTCTTTTGGCCATTGATTGGAAACATGTCTTAATCCTTAATGAATTGGTTTCTCTTTGTCCATTAAGTTCTTTTGGCCATTGATTGGAAACATGTCTTAATCATTAATGAATTGGTTTTTCTTTGTCCTTTAAGTTCTTTTGGCCATTGATTGGAAACAAGTCTTAATCATTAATGAAATGGTTTCTCTTTGTCCTTTAAGTTCTTTTGGCCATTGATTGGAAACATGTCTTAATCATTAATGAATTGGTTTCCCTTTGCCCTTTAAGTTCTTTTGGCCATTGATTGGAAACATGTCGTAATCCTTAATGAATTGGTTTCTCTTTGTCCATTAAGTTCATTTCTCCATTGATTGGAAACATGTCTTAATCATTAATGAATTGGTTTTTCTTTGTCCTTTAAGTTCTTTTGGCCATTGATTGGAAACATGTCTTAATCATTAATGAATTGGTTTCTCTTTGTCCTTTAAGTTCTTTCGGCCATTGATTGGAAACATGTCTTAATCATTAATGAATTGGTTTCTCTTTGTCCTTTAAGTTCTTTTGGCCATTGATTGGAAACACGTCTTAATCATTAATGAATTGGTTTCTCTTTGTCCTTTAAGTTATTTTGGCCATCGATTGGAAACATGTCTTAATCATTAATGAATTGGTTTCTCTTTGTCCTTTAAGTTCTTTTGGCCATTGATTGGAAACAAGTCTTAATCATTAATGAAATGGTTTCTCTTTGTCCTACAAGTTCTTTCGGCCATTGATTGGAAACAAGTCTTAATCATTAATGAATTGGTTTCTCTTTGTCCTTTAAGTTCTTTTGGCCATTGATTGGAAACATGTCTTAATCATTAATGAATTGGTTTCTCTTTGTCCTTTAAGTTCTTTTGGCCATTGATTGGAAACATGTCTTAATCCTTAACGAATTGGTTTCTCTTTGTCCTTTAAGTTCTATTGGCCATTGATTGGAAACAAGTCTTAATCATTAAGGAATTGGTTTCTCTTTGTCCTTTAAGTTCTTTTGGCCATTGATTGGAAACATGTCTGAATCGTTAATGAATTGGTTTCCCTTTGTCCTTTTAGTTCTTTTGGCCGTTGATTGGAAACAAGTTTTAATCATTAATGAAATGGTTTCTCTTTGTCCTTTTAGTTCTTTTGGCCATTGATTGGAAACATGTCTTAATCATTAATGAATTGGTTTCCCTTTGTCCTTTAAGTTCTTTTGGCCATTGATTGGAAACATGTCTTAATCCTTAATGAATTGGTTTCTCTTTGTCCATTAAGTTCTTTTGGCCATTGATTGGAAACATGTCTTAATCATTAATGAATTGGTTTCCCTTTGTCCTTTAAGTTCTTTTGGCCATTGATTGGAAACATGTCTTAATCCTTAATGAATTGGTTTCTCTTTGTCCTTTAAGTTCTTTTGGCCATTGATTGGAAACATGTCTTAATCATTAATGAATTGGTTTCTCTTTGTCCTTTAAGTTCTTTTGGCCATTGATTGGAAACAAGTCTTAATCATTAATGAATTGGTTTCTCTTTGTCCTTTAAGTTCTTTTGGCCATTGATTGGAAACATGTCTTAATCATTAATGAATTGGTTTCCCTTTGTCCTTTAAGTTCTTTTGGCCATTGATTGGAAACATGTCTTAATCCTTAATGAATTGGTTTCTCTTTGTCCATTAAGTTCTTTTGGCCATTGATTGGAAACATGTCTGAATCGTTAATGAATTGGTTTCCCTTTGTCCTTTTAGTTCTTTTGGCCGTTGATTGGAAACAAGTTTTAATCATTAATGAAATGGTTTCTCTTTGTCCTTTAAGTTCTTTTGGCCATTGATTGGAAACATGTCTTAATCATTAATGAATTGGTTTCTCTTTGTCCTTTAAGTTCTTTTGGCCATTGATTGGAAACAAGTCTTAATCATTAATGAATTGGTTTCTCTTTGTCCTTTAAGTTCTTTTGGCCATTGATTGGAAACATGTCTTAATCATTAATGAATTGGTTTCTCTTTGTCCTTTAAGTTCTTTTGGCCATTGATTGGAAACATGTCTTAATCATTAATGAATTGGTTTCTCTTTGTCCTTTAAGTTCTTTTGGCCATTGATTGGAAACATGTCTTAATCCTTAATGAATTGGTTTCTCTTTGTCCATTAAGTTCTTTTGGCCAATGATTGGAAACATGTCTTAATCATTAATGAATTGGTTTCTCTTTGTCCTTTAAGTTCTTTTGGCCATTGATTGGAAACATGTATTAATCCGTAATGAATTGGTTTCTTTTTGTCCTTTAAGTTCTTTTGGCCATTGATTGGAAACATGTCTTAATCATTAATGAAATGGTTTCTCTTTGTCCTTTAAGTTCTTTTGGCCATTGATTGGAAACATGTCTTAATCATTAATGAATTGGTTTCTCTTTGTCCTTTAAGTTCTTTTGGCCATTGATTGGAAACATGTCTTAGTCATTAATGAATTGGTTTCTCTTTGTCCTTTAAGTTCTTTTGGCCATTGATTGGAAACATGTCTTAATCATTAATGAATTGGTTACTCTTTGTCCTTTAAGTTCTTTTGGCCATTGATTGGAAACATGTCTTAATCATTAATGAATTGGTTTCTCTTTGTCCTTTAAGTTCTTTTGGCCATTGATTGGAGACAAGTCTTAATCATTAATCAATTGGTTTCTCTTTGTCCTTTAAGTTCTTTTGGCCATTGATTGGAAACATGTCTTAATCCTTAATGAATTGGTTTCTCTTTGTCCTTTAAGTTCTTTTGGCCATTGATTGGAAACATGTCTTAATCCTTAATGAATTGGTTTCTCTTTGTCCTTTAAGTTCTTACGGCCATTGACTGGAAATAAGTCTTAATCATTAATGAATTGGTTTCTCTTTGTCCTTTAACTTCTTTTGGCCATTGATTGGAAACATGTCTTTATCATTAATGAATTGGTTTCTCTTTGTCCTTTAAGTTCTTTTGGCCATTGATTGGAAACATGTCTTAATCATTAATGAATTGGTTTCTCTTTGTCCTTTAAGTTCTTTTGGCCATTGATTGGAAACATGTCTTAATCCTTAATGAATTGGTTTGTCTTTGTCCTTTAAGTTCTTTTGGCCATTGATTGGAAACGTGTCTTAATCCTTAATGAATTGGTTTCTCTTTGTCCTTTAAGTTCTTTTGGCCATTGATTGGAAACAAGTCTTAATCATTAATGAATTGGTTTCTCTTTGTTCTTTAAGTTCTTTTGTCCATTGATTGGAAACATGTCTTAATCTTTAATGAATTGGTTTGTCTTTGTCCTTTAAGTTCTTTAGGCCATTGATTGGAAACAGGTCTTAATCATTAATCAATTGGTTTCTCTTTGTCCTTTAAGTTCTTTTGGCCGTTGATTGGAAACATGTCTTAATCATTAATGAATTGGTTTCTCTTTGTCCTTTCAGTTCTTTCGGCCATTGATTGGAAACAAGTCATAATCATTAATGAATTGGTTTCTCTTTGTCATTTAAGTTCTTTTGGCCATTGATTGGAAAGATGCCTTAATCATTAATGAATTGGTTTCTCTTTGTCCTTTCAGTTCTTTTGGCCATTGATTGGAAACATCTCTTAATCCTTAATGAATTGGTTTCTCCTTGTCCTTTAAGTTCTTTTGGCCATTGATTGGAAACATGTCTTTAACATTAATGAATTGGTTTCTCTCTGTCCTTTAAGTTCTTTTGGCTGTTGATTGGAAACATGTCTTAATCATTAATGAATTGGTTTCTCTTTGTCCTTTAAGTTCTTTTGGCCATTCATTGGGAACAAGTCTTAAGCATTAATGAATTGGTTTCCCTTTGTCCTTTAAGTTCTTTTGGCCATTGATTGGAAACATGTCTTAATCATTAATGAATTGGTTTCTCTTTGTCCTTTAAGTTCTTTTGGCCATTGATTGTAAACATGCCTTAATCCTTAATGAATTGGTTTCTCTTTGTCCTTTAAGTTCTTTTGGCCATTGATTGGAAACATGTCTTAATCATTAATGAATTGGTTTCTCTTTGTCCTTTAAGTTCTTTTGGCCGCTGATTGGAAACATGTCTTAATCATTAATGAATTGGTTTCTCTTTGTCCTTTAAGTTCTTTTGGCCATTGATTGGAAACGTGTCTTAATCATTAATGACTTGGTTTCTCTTTGTCCTTTAAGTTCTTTCGGCCATTGATTGGAAACAAGTCTTAATCATTAATGAATTGGTTTCTCTTTGTCCTTTAAGTTCTTTTGGCCATTGATTGGAAACATGTCTTAATCATTAATGAATTGGTTTCTCTTTGTCCTTTAAGTTCTTTTGGCCATTGATTGGAAACATGTCTTAATCATTAATGAATTGGTTTCTCTTTGTCCTTTAAGTTCTTTTGGCCTTTGATTGGAAACATGTCTTAATCATTCATGAATTGGTTTCTCTTTGTCCTTTAAGTTCTTTTGGCCATTGATTGGAAACATGTCTTAATCATTAATGAATTGGTTTCTCTTTGTCCTTTTAGTTCTTTTGGCCGTTGATTGGAAACATGTCTTAATCATTAATGAATTGGTTTCTCTTTGTCCTTTAAGTTCTTTTGGCCATTGATTGGAAACATGTCTTAATCATTAATGAATTGGTTTCTCTTTGTCCTTGAAGTTCTTTTGGCCATTGATTGGAAACATGTCTTAATCATTAATGAATTGGTTTCTCTTTGTCCTTTAAGTTCTTTTGGCCATTGATTGGAAACATGTCTTAATCATTAATGAATTGGTTTCTCTTTGTCCTTTAAGTTCTTTTGGCCATTGATTGGAAACATGTCTTAATCATTAATGAATTGGTTTCTCTTTGTCCTTTAAGTTCTTTTGGCCATTGATTGGAAACATGTCTTAATCATTAATGAATTGGTTTCTCTTTGTCCTTTAAGTTCTTTTGGCCATTGATTGGAAACATGTCTTAATCATTAATGAATTGGTTTCTCTTTGTCCTTTAAGTTCTTTTGGCCATTGATTGGAAACATGTCTTAATCCTTAATGAATTGGTTTCTCTTTGTCCTTTCAGTTCTTTTGGCCATTGATTGGAAACATGTCTTAATCATTAATGAATTGGTTTCTCTTTGTCCTTTAAGTTCTTTTGGCCATTGATTGGAAACAAGTCTTAATCATCAATGAATTGATTTCTCTTTGTCCTTTAAGTTCACACAGCCATTGACTGGAAACAAGTCTTAATCTTTAATGAAATGGTTTCTCTTTGTCCTTTAAGTTCTTTTGGCCATTGATTGGAAACATGTCTTAAGCCGTAATGAATTGGTTTCTCTTTGTCCTTTAAGTTCTTTTGGCCATTGCTTGGAAACAAGTCTTAATCATTAACGAATTGGTTTCTCTTTCTCCTTTAAGTTCTTTTGACCATTGATTGGAAACATGTCTTAATCCTTAATGAATTGGTTTCACTTTTGTCCTTTTTAGTTCTTTTGGCCGTTGATTGGAAACAAGTCTTAATCAATAATGGATTGGTTTCTCTTGTCCTTTAAGTTCTTTTGGCCATTGATTGGAAACAAGTCTTAATCATTAATGAATTGGTTTCTCTTTGTCCTTTAAGTTCTTTTGACCATTGATTGGAAACATGTCTTAATCCTTAATGAATTGGTTTCTCTTTGTCCTTTAAGTTCTTTTGGCCGTTGATTGGAAACATGTCTTAATCATTAATGAATTGGTTTCTCTTTGTCCTTTAAGTTCTTTTGGCCATTGATTGGAAACATGTCTTAATCATTAATGAATTGGTTTCTCTTTGTCCTTTAAGTTCTTTTGGCCGTTGATTGGAAACATGTCTTAATCATTAATGAATTGGTTTCTCTTTGTCCTTTAAGTTCTTTTGGCCATTGATTGGAAACATGTCTTAATCATTAATGAAATGGTTTCTCTTTGTCCTTTTAGTTCTTTCGGCCATTGATTGGAAACATGTCTTAATCATTAATGAATTGGTTTCTCTTTGTCCTTTAAGTTCTTTTGGCGATTGATTGGAAACATGTCTTAATCATTAATGAATTGGTTTCTCTTTGTCCTTTAAGTTCTTTTGGCCATTGATTGGAAACATGTCTTAATCATTAATGAATTGGTTTCTCTTTGTCCTTTAAGTTCTTTTGGCCATTGATTGGAAACAAGTCTTAATCATTAATGAATTGGTTTCTCTTTGTCCTTTAAGTTCTTTTGGCCATTGATTGGAAACATGTCTTAATCATTAATGAATTGGTTTCTCTTTGTCCTTTAAGTTCTTTTGGCCATTGATTGGAAACATGTCTTAATCATTAATGAATTGGTTTCTCTTTGTCCTTTAAGTTCTTTTGGCCATTGATTGGAAACAAGTCTTAATCATTAATGAATTGGTTTCTCTTTGTCCTTTAAGTTCTTTTGGCCATTGATTGGAAACATGTCTTAATCATTAATGAATTGGTTTCTCTTTGTCCTTTAAGTTCTTTTGGCCATTGATTGGAAACAAGTCTTAATCATTAATGAATTGGTTTCTCTTTGTCCTTTAAGTTTTTTTGGCCATTGATTGGAAACATGTCTCAATCATTAATGAATTGGTTTCTCTTTGTCCTTTAAGTTCTTTTGGCCATTGATTGGAAACAAGTCTTAATCATTAATGAATTGGTTTCTCTTTGTCCTTTAAGTTCTTTTGGCCATTGATTGGAAACATGTCTTAATCATTAATGAATTGGTTTCTCTTTGTCCTTTAAGTTGTTTTGGCCATTGATTGGAAACATGTCTTAATCATTAATGAATTGGTTTCTCTTTGTGCTTTAAGTGCTTTTCGCCATTGATTGGAAACATGTCTTAATCTTTAATGAATCGGTTTCTCTTTCTCCTTTAAGTGCTTTCGGCCATTGATTGGAAACATGTCTTAATCATTAATGAATTGGTTTCTCTTTGTCCTTTAAGTTCTTTTGGCGATTGATTGGAAACATGTCTTAATCATTAATGAATTGGTTTCTCTTTGTCCTTTAAGTTCTTTTGGCCATTGATTGGAAACAAGTCTTAATCATTAATGAATTGGTTTCTCTTTGTCCTTTAAGTTCTTTTGGCCATTGATTGGAAACATGTCTTCATGATTAATGAATTGGTTTCTCTTTGTCCTTTAAGTTCTTTTGGCCATTGATTGGAAACAAGTCTTAATCATTAATGAATTGGTTTCTCTTTGTCCTTTAAGTTCTTTTGGCCATTGATTGGAAACATGTCTTAATCATTAATGAATTGGTTTCTCTTTGTCCTTTAAGTTCTTTTGGCCATTGATTGGAAACAAGTCTTAATCATTAATGAATTGGTTTCTCTTTGTCCTTTAAGTTCTTTTGGCCATTGATTGGAAACATGTCTTAATCATTAATGAATTGGTTTCTCTTTGTCCTTTAAGTTCTTTTGGCCATTGATTGGAAACAAGTCTTAATCATTAATGAATTGGTTTCTCTTTGTCCTTTAAGTTCTTTTGGCCATTGATTGGAAACATGTCTTAATCATTAATGAATTGGTTTCTCTTTGTCCTTTAAGTTCTTTTGGCCATTGATTGGAAACAAGTCTTAATCATTAATGAATTGGTTTCTCTTTGTCCTTTAAGTTCTTTTGGCCATTGATTGGAAACATGTCTTAATCATTAATGAATTGGTTTCTCTTTGTCCTTTAAGTTCTTTTGGCCATTGATTGGAAACATGTCTTAATCCTTAATGAATTGGTTTCTCTTTGTCCATTAAGTTCTTTTGGCCAATGATTGGAAACATGTCTTAATCATTAATGAATTGGTTTCTCTTTGTCCTTTAAGTTCTTTTGGCCATTGATTGGAAACATGTCTTAATCATTAATGAATTGGTTTCTCTTTGTCCTTTTAGTTCTTTTGGCCATTGATTGGAGACAAGTCTTAATCATTAATGAATTGGTTTTTCTTTGTCCTTTAAGTTCCTTTGACCATTGATTGGAAACATGTCTTAATCCTTAATGAATTGGTTTCTCTTTCTCCTTTAAGTTCTTTCGGCCATTGATTGGAAACAAGTCTTAATCATTAATGAATTGGTTTCTCTTTGTCCTTGAAGTTCTTTTGGCCATTGATTGGAAACATGTCTTAATCCGTAATGAATTGGTTTCTCTTTGTCCTTTAAGTTCTTTTGGCCATTGATTGGAAACAAGTCTTAATCATTAATGAATTGGTTTCTCTTTGTCCTTTAAGTTCTTTTGGCCAATGATTGGAAACATGTCTTAATCATTAATGAATTGGTTTCTCTTTGTCCTTTAAGTTCTATTGGCCATTGATTGGAAACATGTCTTAATCATTAATGAATTGGTTTCTCTTTGTCCTTTAAGTTCTTTTGGCCATTGATTGGAAACATGTCTTAATCCATAATGAATTGGTTTCTCTTTGTCCTTTAAGTTCTTTTGGCCATTGATTGGAAACATGTCTTAATCCTTAATGAATTGGTTTCTCATTGTCCTTTAAGTTCTTTTAGCCATTGATCGGGAACATGTCTTAATCCATAATGAATTGGTTTCTCTTTGTCCTTTAAGTTCTTTTGGCCTTTGATTAGAAGCATGTCTTAATCATTAATGAATTGGTTTCTCTTTGTCCTTTAAGTTCTTTTGGCCAATGATTGGAAACATGTCTTAATCATTAATGAATTGGTTTCTCTTTGTCCTTGAAGTTCTTTTGGCCATTGATTGGAAACATGTCTTAATCATTAATGAATTGGTTTCTCTTTGTCCTTTAAGTTCTTTTGGCCATTGATTGGAAACATGTCTTAATCCTTAATGAATTGGTTTCTCTTTGTCCTTTAAGTTCTTTTGGCCATTGATTGGAAACATGTCTTTATCATTAATGAATTGGTTTCTCTTTGTCCTTTAAGTTCTTTTGGCCATTGATTGGAAACATGTCTTAATCATTAATGAATTGGTTTCTCTTTGTCCTTTAAGTTCTTTTGGCCATTGATTGGAAACATGTCTTAATCATTAATGAATTGGCTTCTCTTTGTTCTTTAAGTTCTTTTGGCCATTGATTGGAAACATGTCTTAATCATTATTGAATTGGTTTCTCTTTGCCCTATAAGTTCTTTCGGCCGTTGATTGGAAACAAGTCTTAATCATTAATGAATTGGTTTCTCTTTGTCCTTTAAGTTCTTTTGGCCGTTGATTGGAAACATGTCTTAATCATTAATGAATTGGTTTCTCTTTGTCCTTTAAGTTCTTTTGGCCATTGATTGGAAACAAGTCTTAATCATTAATGAATTGGTTTCTCTTTGTCCTTTAAGTTCTTTTGGCCATTGATTGGAAACATGTCTTAATCATTAATGAATTGGTTTCTCTTTGTCCTTTAAGTTCTTTTGGCCATAGATTGGAAACATGTCTTAATCATTAATGAATTGGTTTCTCTTTGTCCTTTAAGTTCTTTTGGCCGTTGATTGGAAACATGTCTTAATCATTAATGAATTGGTTTCTCTTTGTCCTTTAAGTTCTTTCGGCCATTGATTGGAAACATGTCTTAATCATTAATGAATTGGTTTCTCTTTGTCCTTTAAGTTCTTTTGGCGATTGATTGGAAACAAGTCTTAATCATTAATGAATTGGTTTCTCTTTGTCCTTTAAGTTCTTTTGGCCATTGATTGGAAACATGTCTTAATCATTAATGAATTGGTTTCTCTTTGTCCATTAAGTTCTTTTGGCCATTGATTGGAAACATGTCTTAATCATTAATGAATTGGTTTCTCTTTGTCCTTTAAGTTCTTTTGGCCATTGATTGGAAACATGTCTTAATCGTTAATGAATTGGTTTCTCTTTGTCCTTTAAGTTCTTTTGGCCATTGATTGGAAACAAGTCTTAATCATTAATGAATTGGTTTCTCTTTGTCCTTTTAGTTCTTTTGGCCATTGATTGGAAACAAGTCTTAATCATTAATGAAATGGTTTCTCTTTGTCCTTTTAGTTCTTTTGGCCATTGATTGGAAACATGTCTTAATCCGTGATGAATTGATTTCTCTTTGTCCTTTAAGTACTTTTGGCCATTGATTGGAAACAAGTCTTAATCATTAATGAATTGGTTTCTCTTTATCCTTTAAGTTCTTTTGGCCATAGATTGGAAACATGTCTTAATCCTAAATGAATTGATTTCTCTTTGTCCTTTAAGTTCTTTTGGCCATTGATTGGAAACATGTCTTAATCATTAATGAATTGGTTTCTCTTTATCCTTTAAGTTCTTTTGGCCATAGATTGGAAACATGTCTTAATCCTAAATGAATTGGTTTCTCTTTGTTCTTTAAGTTCTTTCGACCATTGATTGGAAACATGTCTTAATCATTAATGAATTGGTTTCTCTTTGTCCTTTAAGTTCTTTTGGCGATTGATTGGAAACATGTCTCAATCATTAATTAATTGGTTTCTCTTTGTCCTTTCAGTTCTTTCGGCCATTGATTGGAAACAAGTCTTAATCATTAATGAATTGGTTTCTCTTTGTCCTTTAAGTTCTTTTGGCCATTGATTGGAAACATGTCTTAATCCTTAACGAATTGGTTTCTCTTTGTCCTTTAAGTTCTTTTGGCCATTGATTGGAAACAAGTCTTAATCGTTAATGAATTGGTTTTGTTTGTCCTTTAAGTTCTTTTGGCTATTGATTGGAAACAAGTCTTAATCGTTAATGAATTGGTTTTGTTTGTCCTTTTAGTTCTTTTGGCCGTTGATTGGAAACACGTCTTAATCATTAATGAATTGGTTTCTCTTTGTCCTTTAAGTTCTTTTGGCCATTGATTGGAAACAAGTCTTAATCATTAATGAAATGGTTTCTCTTTGTCCTTTTAGTTCTTTTGGCCATTGATTGGAAACATGTCTTAATCCGTAATGAATTGGTTTCTCTTTATCCTTTAAGTTCTTTTGGCCATTGATTGGAAACAAGTCTTAATCATTAATGAATTGGTTGCTCTTTATCCTTTAAGTTCTTTTGGCCATAGATTGGAAACATGTCTTAATCCTAAATGAATTGGTTTCTCTTTGTCCTTTAAGTTCTTTCGGCCATTGATTGGAAACCTGTCTTAATCATTAATGAATTGGTTATTCTCTTTGTCCTTTAAGTTTTTTTGGCGATTGATTGGAAACAAGTCTTAATCATTTATGAATTGGTTTCTCTTTGTCCTTTTAGTTCTTTTGGCCATTGATTGGAAACATGTCTTAATCCGTAATTAATTGGTTTCTCTTTGTCCTTTAAGTTCTTTTGGCCATTGATTGGAAACAAGTCTTAATCATTAATGAATTGGTTTCTCTTTATCCTTTAAGTTCTTTTGGCCATTGATTGTAAACATGTCTTAATCATTAATGAATTGGTTTCTTTTTGTCCTTTAAGTTCTTTTGGCTATTGATTGGAAACAAGTCTTAATCATTAATGAATTGGTTTTGTTTGTCCTTTTAGTTCTTTTGGCCGTTGATTGAAAACATGTCTAAATCATTAATGAATTGGTTTCTCTTTGTCCTTTAAGTTCTTTTGGCCATTGATTGGAAACATGTCTTAATCATTAATGAATTGGTTTCTCTTTGTCCTTTTAGTTCTTTTGGCCATTGATTGGAAACATGTCTTAATCATTAATGAGTTGGTTTCTCTTTGTCCTTTAAGTTCTTTTGGCGATTGATTGGAAACAAGTGTTAATCATTAATGAATTGGTTTCTCTTTGTCCTTTAAGTTCTTTTGGCGATTGATTGGAAACATGTCTTAATCATTAATTAATTGGTTTCTCTTTGTCCTTTAAGTTCTTTTGGCCATAGATTGGAAACATGTCTTAATCCTAAATGAATTGGTTTCTCTTTGTCCTTTAAGTTCTTTCGGCCATTGATTGGAAACAAGTCTTAATCATTAATGAATTGGTTTCTCTTTATCCTTTAAGTTCTTTTGGCCATTGATTGGAAACATGTCTTAATCCGTAATGAATTGGTTTCTCTTTGTCCTTTAAGTTCATTTGGCCATTGATTGGAAACAAGTCTTAATCATTAATGAATTGGTTTCTCTTTGTCCTTTTAGGTCTTTTGGCCATTGATTGGAAACATGTCTTAAGCCGTAATGAATTGGTTTCTGTTTGTCCTTTAAGTTCTTTTGGCCATAGATTGGAAACATGTCTTAATCCTAAATGAATTGGTTTCTCTTTGTCCTTTAAGTTCTTTCGGCCATTGATTGGAAACAAGTCTTAATCATTAATGAATTGGTTTCTCATTATCCTTTAAGTTCTTTTGGCCATTGATTGGAAACATGTCTTAATCCTTAATGAATTGGTTTCTCTTTGTCCTTTAAGTTCATTTGGCCATTGATTGGAAACAAGTCTTAATCATTAATGAAATGGTTTCTCTTTGTCCTTTTAGTTCTTTTGGCCATTGATTGGAAACATGTCTTAAGCCGTAATGGATTGGTTTCTCTTTGTCCTTTAAGTTCTTTTGGCCATTGCTTGGAAACAAGTCTTAATCATTAATGAATTGGTTTCTCTTTGTCCTTTAAGTTCTTTAGACCATTGATTGGAAACATGTCTTAATCCTTAATGAATTGGTTTCTCTTTGTCCTTTAATTTCTTTTGGCCATTGATTGGAAACATGTCTTAATCATTAATGAATTGGTTTCTCTTTGTCCTTTTAGTTCTTTTGGCCATTGATTGGAAACATCTCTTAATCATTAATGAGTTGGTTTCTCTTTGTCCTTTAAGTTCTTTTGGCGATTGATTGGAAACAAGTGTTAATCATTAATGAATTGGTTTCTCTTTGTCCTTTAAGTTCTTTTGGCGATTGATTGGAAACATGTCTTAATCATTAATTAATTGGTTTCTCTTTGTCCTTTAAGTTCTTTTGGCCATTGATTGGAAACAAGTCTTAATCATTAATGAAATGGTTTCTCTTTATCCTTTAAGTTCTTTTGGCCATAAATTGGAAACATGTCTTAATCCTTAATGAATTGGTTTCTCTTTGTCCTTTAAGTTCTTTTGGCCGTTGATTGGAAACATGTCTTAATCATTAATGAATCGGTTTCTCTTTATCCTTTAAGTTCTTTTGGCCATAGATTTGAAACATGTCTTAATCATTAATGAATTGGTTTCTCTTTGTCCTTTAAGTTCTTTTGGCGATTGATTGGAAACAAGTCTTAATCATTAATGAATTGGTTTCTCTTTGTCCTTTAAGTTCTTTTGGCGATTGATTGGAAACATGTCTTAATCATTAATAAATTGGTTTCTCTTTGTCCTTTAAGTTCTTTCGGCCATTGATTGGAAACAAGTCTTAATCATTAATGAATTGGTTTCTTTTTGTCCTTTAAGTTCTTTTGGCCATTGATTGGAAACATGTCTTAATCCTTAACGAATTGGTTTCTCTTTGTCCTTCTTTTGGCCATTGATTGGAAACAAGTCTTAATCGTTAATGAATTGGTTTTGTTTGTCCTTTTAGTTCTTTTGCCGTTGATTGGAAACACGTCTTAATCATTAATGAATTGGTTTCCCATTGATTGGAAACAAGTCTTAATCATTAATGAAATGGTTTCTCTTTGTCCTTTTAGTTCTTTTGGCCATTGATTGGAAACATGTCTTAATCCGTGATGAATTGATTTCTCTTTGTCCTTTAAGTACTTTTGGCCATTGATTGGAAACAAGTCTTAATCATTAATGAATTGGTTTCTCTTTATCCTTTAAGTTCTTTTGGCCATAGATTGGAAACATGTCTTAATCCTAAATGAATTGATTTCTCTTTGTCCTTTAAGTTCTTTCGGCCATTGATTGGAAACATGTCTTAATCATTAATGAATTGGTTTCTCTTTATCCTTTAAGTTCTTTTGGCCATAGATTGGAAACATGTCTTAATCCTAAATGAATTGGTTTCTCTTTGTTCTTTAAGTTCTTTCGACCATTGATTGGAAACATGTCTTAATCATTAATGAATTGGTTTCTCTTTGTCCTTTAAGTTCTTTTGGCGATTGATTGGAAACATGTCTCAATCATTAATTAATTGGTTTCTCTTTGTCCTTTCAGTTCTTTTGGCCATTGATTGGAAACAAGTCTTAATCATTAATGAATTGGTTTCTCTTTGTCCTTTAAGTTCTTTTGGCCATTGATTGGAAACATGTCTTAATCCTTAACGAATTGGTTTCTCTTTGTCCTTTAAGTTCTTTTGGCCATTGATTGGAAACAAGTCTTAATCGTTAATGAATTGGTTTTGTTTGTCCTTTAAGTTCTTTTGGCTATTGATTGGAAACAAGTCTTAATCGTTAATGAATTGGTTTTGTTTGTCCTTTTAGTTCTTTTGGCCGTTGATTGGAAACATGTCTTAATCATTAATGAATTGGTTTCTCTTTGTCCTTTAAGTTCTTTTGGCCATTGATTGGAAACAAGTCTTAATCATTAATGAAATGGTTTCTCTTTGTCCTTTTAGTTCTTTTGGCCATTGATTGGAAACATGTCTTAATCCGTAATGAATTGGTTTCTCTTTATCCTTTAAGTTCTTTTGGCCATTGATTGGAAACAAGTCTTAATCATTAATGAATTGGTTGCTCTTTATCCTTTAAGTTCTTTTGGCCATAGATTGGAAACATGTCTTAATCCTAAATGAATTGGTTTCTCTTTGTCCTTTAAGTTCTTTCGGCCATTGATTGGAAACATGTCTTAATCATTAATGAATTGGTTTCTCTTTGTCCTTTAAGTTCTTTTGGCGATTGATTGGAAACAAGTCTTAATCATTAATGAATTGGTTTCTCTTTGTCCTTTAAGTTCTTTTGGCCATTGATTGGAAACATGTCTTAATCCGTAATGAATTGGTTTCTCTTTGTCCTTTAAGTTCTTTTGGCCATTGATTGGAAACAAGTCTTAATCATTAATGAATTGGTTTCTCTTTATCCTTTAAGTTCTTTTGGCCATTGATTGTAAACATGTCTTAATCATTAATGAATGGGTTTCTTTTTGTCCTTTAAGTTCTTTTGGCTATTGATTGGAAACAAGTCTTAATCATTAATGAATTGGTTTTGTTTGTCCTTTTAGTTCTTTTGGCCGTTGATTGAAAACATGTCTAAATCATTAATGAATTGGTTTCTCTTTGTCCTTTAAGTTCTTTTGGCCATTGATTGGAAACATGTCTTAATCATTAATGAGTTGGTTTCTCTTTGTCCTTTAAGTTCTTTTGGCCATTGATTGGAAACAAGTGTTAATCATTAATGAATTGGTTTCTCTTTGTCCTTTAAGTTCTTTTGGCGATTGATTGGAAACAAGTGTTAATCATTAATGAATTGGTTTCTCTTTGTCCTTTAAGTTCTTTTGGCGATTGATTGGAAACATGTCTTAATCATTAATGAATTGGTTTCTCTTTGTCCTTTAAGTTCTTTTGGCCATAGATTGGAAACATGTCTTAATCCTAAATGAATTGGTTTCTCTTTGTCCTTTAAGTTCTTTCGGCCATTGATTGGAAACAAGTCTTAATCATTAATGAATTGGTTTCTCTTTATCCTTTAAGTTCTTTTGGCCATTGATTGGAAACATGTCTTAATCATTAATGAATTGGTTTCTCTTTGTCCTTTAAGTTCTTTTGGCCATTGATTGGAAACAAGTCTTAATCATTAATGAATTGGTTTCTCTTTGTCCTTTTAGTTGTTTGGCCATTGATTGGAAACATGTCTTAATCATTAATGAATTGGTTTCTCTTTGTCCTTTAAGTTCTTTTGGCCATTGATTGGAAACATGTCTTAATCCTAAATGAATTGGTTTCTCTTTGTCCTTTAAGTTCTTTCGGCCATTGATTGGAAACAAGTCTTAATCATTAATGAATTGGTTTCTCTTTATCCTTTAAGTTCTTTTGGCCATTGATTGGAAACATGTCTTAATCCTTAATGAATTGGTTTCTCTTTGTCCTTTAAGTTCATTTGGCCATTGATTGGAAACAAGTCTTAATCATTAATGAAATGGTTTCTCTTTGTCCTTTAAGTTCTTTTGGCCATTGATTGGAAACATGTCTTAATCCGTAATGAATTGGTTTCTCTTTGTCCTTTAAGTTCTTTTGGCCATTGCTTGGAAACAAGTCTTAATCATTAATGAATTGGTTTCTCTTTGTCCTTTAAGTTCTTTAGACCATTGATTGGAAACATGTCTTAATCCTTAATGAATTGGTTTCTCTTTGTCCTTTAATTTCTTTTGGCCATTGATTGGAAACATGTCTTAATCATTAATGAATTGGTTTCTCTTTGTCCTTTTAGTTCTTTTGGCCATTGATTGGAAACATCTCTTAATCATTAATGAGTTGGTTTCTCTTTGTCCTTTAAGTTCTTTTGGCGATTGATTGGAAACAAGTGTTAATCATTAATGAATTGGTTTCTCTTTGTCCTTTAAGTTCTTTTGGCGATTGATTGGAAACATGTCTTAATCATTAATTAATTGGTTTCTCTTTGTCCTTTAAGTTCTTTTGGCCATTGATTGGAAACAAGTCTTAATCATTAATGAAATGGTTTCTCTTTATCCTTTAAGTTCTTTTGGCAATAAATTGGAAACATGCCTTAATCCTTAATGAATTGGTTTCTCTTTGTCCTTTAAGTTCTTTTGGCCGTTGATTGGAAACATGTCTTAATCATTAATGAATTGGTTTCTCTTTATCCTTTAAGTTCTTTTGGCCATAGATTGGAAACATGTCTTAATCATTAATGAATTGGTTTCTCTTTGTCCTTTAAGTTCTTTTGGCCATTGATTGGAAACAAGTCTTAATCATTAATGAATTGGTTTCTCTTTGTCCTTTAAGTTCTTTTGGCGATTGATTGGAAACATGTCTTAATCATTAATAAATTGGTTTCTCTTTGTCCTTTAAGTTCTTTTGGCCATTGATTGGAAACAAGTCTTAATCATTAATGAATTGGTTTCTTTTTGTCCTTTAAGTTCTTTTGGCCATTGATTGGAAACATGTCTTAATCCTTAACGAATTGGTTTCTCTTTGTCCTTTAAGTTCTTTTGGCCATTGATTGGAAACAAGTCTTAATCGTTAATGAATTGGTTTTGTTTGTCCTTTTAGTTCTTTTGGCCGTTGATTGGAAACATGTCTTAATCATTAATGAATTGGTTTCTCTTTGTCCTTTAAGTTCTTTTGGCCATTGATTGGAAACAAGTCTTAATCATTAATGAAATGGTTTCTCTTTGTCCTTTTAGTTCTTTTGGCCATTGATTGGAAACATGTCTTAATCCGTAATGAATTGGTTTCTCTTTGTCCTTTAAGTTCTTTTGGCCATTGATTGGAAACAAGTCTTAATCATTAATGAATTGGTTTCTCTTTATCCTTTAAGTTCTTTTGGCCATTGATTGGAAACATGTCTTAATCCTAAATGAATTGGTTTCTCTTTGTCCTTTAAGTTCTTTTGGCCATTGATTGGAAACATGTCTTAATCATTAATGAATTGGTTTCTCTTTATCCTTTAAGTTCTTTTGGCCATAGATTGGAAACATGTCTTAATCCTAAATGAATTGGTTTCTCTTTGTCCTTTAAGTTCTTTCGGCCATTGATTGGAAACATGTCTTAATCATTAATGAATTGGTTTCTCTTTGTCCTTTAAGTTCTTTTGGCGATTGATTGGAAACATGTCTTAATCATTAATGAATTGGTTTCTCTTTGTCCTTTAAGTTCTTTCGGCCATTGATTGGAAACATGTCTTAATCATTAATGAATTGGTTTCTCTTTGTCCTTTAAGTTCTTTTGGCCATTGATTGGAAACATGTCTTAATCCTTAATGAATTGGTTTCTCTTTGTCCTTTAAGTTCTTTTGGCCATTGATTGGAAACATGTCTTAATCATTAATGAATTGGTTTCTCTTTGTCCTTTAAGTTCTTTCGGCCATTGATTGGAAACATGTCTTAATCATTAATGAATTGGTTTCTCTTTGTCCTTTAAGTTCTTTTGGCGATTGATTGGAAACAAGTCTTAATCATTAATGAATTGGTTTCTCTTTATCCTTTAAGTTCTTTTGGCGATTGATTGGAAACATGTCTTAATCATTAATGAATTGGTTTCTCTTTGTCCTTTAACTTATTTCGGCCATTGATTGGAAACAAGTCTTATTCATTAATGAATTGGTTTCTTTTTGTCCTTTAAGTTCTTTTGGCCATTGATTGGAAACATGTCTTAATCCTTAATGAATTGGTTTCTCTTTGTCCTTTAAGTTCTTTTGGCCGTTGATTGGAAACATGTCTTACTCATTAATGAATTGGTTTCTCTTTATCCTTTAAGTTCTTTTGGCCATAGATTGGAAACATGTCTTAATCCTAAATGAATTGGTTTCTCTTTGTCCTTTAAGTTCTTTCGGCCATTGATTGGAAACAAGTCTTAATCATTAATGAATTGGTTTCTCTTTGTCCTTTAAGTTCTTTTGGCCATTGATTGGAAACAAGTCTTAATCATTAATGAATTGGTTTCTCTTTGTCCTTTTAGTTCTTTTGGCCATTGATTGGAAACATGTCTTAATCATTAATGAATTGGTTTCTCTTTGTCCTTTAAGTTCTTTTGGCCATTGATTGGAAACAAGTCTTAATCATTAATGAATTGGTTTCTCTTTATCCTTTAAGTTCTTTTGGCGATTGATTGGAAACATGTCTTAATCATTAATGAATTGGTTTCTCTTTGTCCTTTAAGTTCTTTTGGCTATTGATTGGAAACAAGTCTTAATCATTAATGAATTGGTTTCTCTTTGTCCTTTTAGTTCTTTTGGCCATTGATTGGAAACATGTCTTAATCATTAATGAATTGGTTTCTCTTTGTCCTTTAAGTTCTTTTGGCCATTGATTGGAAACATGTCTTAATCATTAATGAATTGGTTTCTCTTTGTCCTTTAAGTTCTTTTGGCCATAGATTGGAAACATGTCTTAATCATTAATGAATTGGTTTCTCTTTGTCCTTTAAGTTCTTTTGGCGATTGATTGGAAACAAGTCTTAATCATTAATGAATTGGTTTCTCTTTGTCCTTTAAGTTCTTTTGGCGATTGATTGGAAACATGTCTTAATCATTAATGAATTGGTTTCTCTTTGTCCTTTAACTTATTTCGGCCATTGATTGGAAACAAGTCTTATTCATTAATGAATTGGTTTCTTTTTGTCCTTTAAGTTCTTTTGGCCATTGATTGGAAACATGTCTTAATCATTAATGAATTGGTTTCTCTTTGTCCTTTAAGTTCTTTTGGCCATTGATTCGAAACAAGTCTTAATCATTAATGAATTGGTTTCTCTTTGTCCTTTAAGTTCTTTTGGCCGTTGATTGGAAACATGTCTTAATCATTAATGAATTGGTTTCTCTTTGTCCTTTAAGTTCTTTTGGCCATTGATTGGAAACATGTCTTAATCCTTAATGAATTGGTTTCTCTTTGTCCTTTAAGTTCTTTTGGCCATTGATTGGAAACATGTCTTAATCATTAATGAATTGGTTTCTCTTTGTCCTTTAAGTTCTTTTGGCCATTGATTGGAAACAAGTCTTAATCATTAATGAATTGGTTTCTCTTTGTCCTTTAAGTTCTTTTGGCCGTTGATTGGAAACATGTCTTAATCATTAATGAATTGGTTTCTCTTTGTCCTTTAAGTTCTTTTGGCCATTGATTGGAAACATGTCTTAATCATTAATGAATTGGTTTCTCTTTGTCCTTTAAGTTCTTTTGGCCATTGATTGGAAACAAGTCTTAATCATTAATGAATTGGTTTCTCTTTGTCCTTTAAGTTCTTTTGGCCATTGATTGGAAACAAGTCTTAATCATTAATGAATTGGTTTCTCTTTGTCCTTTAAGTTCTTTTGGCCATTGATTGGAAACAAGTCTTAATCATTAATGAATTGGTTTCTCTTTGTCCTTTAAGTTCTTTTGGCCATTGATTGGAAACAAGTCTTAATCATTAATGAAATGGTTTCTCTTTGTCCTTTAAGTTCTTTTGGCCATTGATTGGAAACATGTCTTAATCATTAATGAATTGGTTTCTCTTTGTCCTTTAAGTTCTTTTGGCCATTGATTGGAAACATGTCTTAATCATTAATGAATTGGTTTCTCTTTGTCCTTTAAGTTCTTTTGGCCATTGATTGGAAACATGTCTTAATCATTAATGAATTGGTTTCTCTTTGTCCTTTAAGTTCTTTTGGCCATTGATTGGAAACATGCCTTAATCATTAATGAATTGGTTTCTCTTTGTCCTTTAAGTTCTTTTGGCGTTGATTGGAAACATGTCTTAATCATTAATGAATTGGTTTCTCTTTGTCCTTTAAGTTCTTTTGGCGATTGATTGGAAACAAGTCTTAATCATTAATGAATTGGTTTCTCTTTGTCCTTTAAGTTCTTTTGGCCATTGATTGGAAACATGTCTTAATAATTAATGAATTGGTTTCTCTTTGTCCTTTAAGTTCTTTTGGCCATTGATTGGAAACAAGTCTTAATCATTAATGAATTGGTTTCTCTTTGTCCTTTAAGTTCTTTTGGCCATTGATTGGAAACATGTCTTAATCCTTAACGAATTGGTTTCTCTTTGTCCTTCTTTTGGCCATTGATTGGAAACAAGTCTTAATCGTTAATGAATTGGTTTTGTTTGTCCTTTTAGTTCTTTTGCCGTTGATTGGAAACACGTCTTAATCATTAATGAATTGGTTTCTCTTTGTCCTTTAAGTTCTTTTGGCCATTGATTGGAAACAAGTCTTAATCATTAATGAATTGGTTTCTCTTTGTCCTTTAAGTTCTTTTGGCCATTGATTGGAAACATGTCTTAATCCGTAATGAATTGGTTTCTCTTTGTCCTTTAAGTACTTTTGGCCATTGATTGGAAACAAGTCTTAATCATTGATGAATTGGTTTCTCTTTATCCTTTAAGTTCTTTTGGCCATAGATTGGAAACATGTCTTAATCCTAAATGAATTGGTTTCTCTTTGTCCTTTAAGTTCTTTTGGCCATTGATTGGAAACATGTCTTAATCCTTAATGAATTGGTTTCTCTTTGTCCTTTAAGTTCTTTTGGCCGTTGATTGGAAACATGCCTTAATCATTAATGAATTGGTTTCTCTTTGTCCTTTAAGTTCTTTTGGCGTTTGATTGGAAACATGTCTTAATCATTAATTAATTGGTTTCTCTTTGTCCTTTAAGTTCTTTTGGCCATTGATTGGAAACAAGTCTTAATCATTAATGAATTGGTTTCTCTTTGTCCTTTAAGTTCTTTTGGCCATTGATTGGAAACATGTCTTAATCCTTAATGAATTGGTTTCTCTTTGTCCTTTAAGTTCTTTTGGCCATTGATTGGAAACATGTCTTAATCCTTAATGAATTGGTTTCTCTTTGTCCTTTAAGTTCTTTTGGCCATTGATTGGAAACAAGTCTTAATCATTAATGAATTGGTTTCTCTTTATCTTTTAAGTTCTTTCGGCTATTGATTGGAAACAAGTCTTAATCATTAATGAATTGGTTTCTCTTTGTCCTTTAAGTTCTTTTGGCCATAGATTGGAAACATGTCTTAATCCTAAATGAATTGGTTTCTCTTTGTCCTTTAAGTTCTTTCGGCCATTGATTGGAAACATGTCTTAATCATTAATGAATTGGTTTCTCTTTGTCCTTTAAGTTCTTTTGGCGATTGATTGGAAACAAGTCTTAATCATTAATGAATTGGTTTCTCTTTGTCCTTTAAGTTCTTTTGGCCATTGATTGGAAACATGTCTTAATCATTAATTAATTGGTTTCTCTTTGTCCTTTAAGTTCTTTTGGCCATTGATTGGAAACAAGTCTTAATCATTAATGAATTGGTTTCTCTTTGTCCTTTAAGTTCTTTTGGCCATTGATTGGAAACATGTCTTAATCATTAATGAATTGGTTTCTCTTTATCCTTTAAGTTCTTTTGGCCATTGATTGGAAACAAATCTTAATCGTTAATGAATTGGTTTCTTTTTGTCCTTTAAGTTCTTTTGGCCATTGATTGGAAACAAGTCTTAATCATTAATGAATTGGTTTCTCTTTGCCCTTTAAGTTCTTTTGGCCGTTGATCTTAATCATTAATGAATTGGTTTCTCTTTGTCCTTTTAGCTCTGTCGGCTATTGATTGGAAACAAGTCTTAATCATTAATGAATTGGTTTCTCTTTGTCCTTTAAGTTCTTTTGGCCATTGATTGGAAACATGTCTTAATCATTAATGAATTGGTTTCTCTTTGTCCTTTAAGTTCTTTTGGCCATTGATTGGAAACAAGTCTTAATCATTAATGAATTGGTTTCTCTTTGTCCTTTAAGTTCTTTTGGCCATTGATTGTAAACATGTCTTAATCCTTAATGAATTGGTTTCTCTTTGTCCTATAAGTTCTTTCGGCCATTGATTGGAAACAAGTCTTAATCATTAATGAATTGGTTTCTCTTTGTCCTTTATGTTCTTTTGGCCATTGATTGGAAACATGTCTTAATCATTAATGAATTGGTTTCTCTTTATCCTTTAAGTTCTTTTGGCCATTGATTGGAAACATGTCTTAATCCTTAATGAATTGGTTTCTCTTTGTCCTTTAAGTTCTTTTGGCCATTGATTGGAAACATGTCTTAATCATTAATGAATTGGTTTCTCTTTGTCCTTTAAGTTCTTTTGGCCATTGATTGGAAACAAGTCTTAATCATTAATGAATTGGTTTCTCTTTGTCCTTTAAGTTCTTTTGGCGATTGATTGGAAACAAGTCTTAATCATTAATGAATTGGTTTCTCTTTGTCCTTTAAGTTCTTTTGGCTATTGATTGGAAACAAGTCTTAATCATTAATGAATTGGTTTCTCTTTGTCCTTTAAGTTCTTTTGGCCATTGATTGGAAACAAGTCTTAATCATTAATGAATTGGTTTCTCTTTGTCCTTTAAGTTCTTTTGGCCATTGATTGGAAACAAGTCTTAATCATTAATGAAATGGTTTCTCTTTGTCCTTTTAGTTCTTTTGGCCATTGATTGGAAACATGTCTAAATCCGTAATGAATTGGTTTCTCTTTGTCCTTTAAGTTCTTTTGGCCGTTGATTGGAAACATGTCTTAATCACTAATGAATTGGTTTCTCTTTGTCCTTTAAGTTCTTTTGGCCATTGATTGGAAACAAGTCTTAATCATTGATGAAATGGTTTCTCTTTGTCCTTTAAGTTCTTTTGGCCATTGATTGGAAACATGTCTTAATCATTAATGAATTGGTTTCTCTTTTTCCTTTAAGTTCTTTTGGCCATTGATTGGAAACAAGTCTTAATCATTAATGAAATGGTTTCTCTTTGTCCTTTTAGTTCTTTTGGCCATTGATTGGAAACATGTCTTAATCCGTAATGAATTGGTTTCTCTTTGTCCTTTAAGTTCTTTTGGCCATTGATTGGAAACAAGTCTTAATCATTAATGAATTGGTTTCTCTTTGTCCTTTAAGTTCTTTTGGCCATTGATTGGAAACATGTCTTAATCATTAATGAATTGGTTTCTCTTTATCCTTTAAGTTCTTTTGGCCATTGATTGGAAACATGTCTTAATCCTAAATGAATTGGTTTCTCTTTGTCCTTTAAGTTCTTTCGGCCATTGATTGGAAACAAGTCTTAATCATTAATGAATTGGTTTCTCTTTGTCCTTTAAGTTCTTTTGGTGATTGATTGGAAACATGTCTTAATCATTAATTAATTGGTTTCTCTTTGTCCTTTAAGTTCTTTTGGCCATTGATTGGAAACAAGTCTTAATCATTAATGAATTGGTTTCTTTTTGTCCTTTAAGTTCTTTTGGCCATTGATTGTAAACATGTCTTAATCCTTAATGAATTGGTTTCTCTTTGTCCTATAAGTTCTTTCGGCTATTGATTGGAAACAAGTCTTAATCATTAATGAATTGGTTTCTCTTTGTCCTTTAAGTTCTTTTGGCCGTTGATTGGAAACATGTCTTAATCATTAATGAATTGGTTTCTCTTTATCCTTTAAGTTCTTTTGGCCATAGATTGGAAACATGTCTTAATCTTAAATGAAGTTGTTTCTCTTTGCCCTTTAAGTTCTTTCGACCATTGATTGGAAACATGTCTTAATCATTAATGAATTGGTTTCTCTTTGTCCTTTAAGTTCTTTTGGCGATTGATTGGAAACAAGTCTTAATCATTAATGAATTGGTTTCTCTTTGTCCTTTAAGTTCTTTTGGCGATTGATTGGAAACATGTCTTAATCATTAATGAATTGGTTTCTCTTTGTCCTTTAAGTTCTTTTGGCCATTGATTGGAAACATGTCTTAATCCTTAATGAATTGGTTTCTCTTTGTCCTTTAAGTTCTTTTGGCCATTGATTGGAAACAAGTCTTAATCATTAATGAAATGGTTTCTCTTTGTCCTTTTATTCCTTTTGGCCATTGATTGGAAACAGGTCTAAATCAGTAATGAATTGGTTTCTCTTTGTCCATTAAGTTCTTTTGGCCGTTGATTGGAAACATGTCTTAATCACTAATGAATTGGTTTCTCTTTGTCCTTTAAGATCTTTTGGCCATTGCTTGGAAACAAGTCTTAATCATTAATTAAATGGTTTCTCTTTGTCCTTTTAGTTCTTTTGGCCATTGATTGGAAACATGTCTTAATCCTTAATGAATTGGTTTCTCTTTGTCCTTTAAGTTCTTTTGGCCATTGATTGGAAACAAGTCTTAATCATTAATGAATTGGTTTCTTTTTGTCCTTTAAGTTCTTTTGGCCATTGATTGTAAACATGTCTTAATCCTTAATGAATTGGTTTCTCTTTGTCCTATAAGTTCTTTCGGCCATTGATTGGAAACAAGTCTTAATCATTAATGAATTGGTTTCTCTTTGTCCTTTATGTTCTTTTGGCCGTTGATTGGAAACATGTCTTAATCATTAATGAATTGGTTTCTCTTTGTCCTTTAAGTTCTTTTGGCCATTGATTGGAAACAAGTCTTAATCATTAATGAATTGGTTTCTCTTTGTCCTTTAAGTTCTTTTGGCCATTGATTGTAAACATGTCTTAATCATTAATTAATTGGTTTCTCTTTGTCCTTTAAGTTCTTTTGGCCATTGATTGGAAACATGTCTTAATCATTAATGAATTGGTTTCTCTTTGTCCTTTAAGTTCTTTTGGCCATTGATTGGAAACATGTCTTAATCATTAATGAATTGGTTTCTCTTTGTCTTTTAAGTTCTTTTGGCGATTGATTGGAAACAAGTCTTAGTCATTACTGAATTGGTTTCTCTTTGTCTTTTAAGTTCTTTTGGCGATTGATTGGAAACATGTCTTAATCATTAATTAATTGGTCTCTCTTTGTCCTTTAAGTTCTTTTGGCCATTGATTGGAAACAAGTCTTAATCATTAATGAATTGGTTTCTTTTTGTCCTTTAAGTTCTTTTGGCCATTGATTGGAAACATGTCTTAATCCTTAACGAATTGGTTTCTCTTTGTCCTTTAAGTTCTTTTGGCCATTTATTGGAAACAAGCCTTAATCGTTAATGAATTGGTTTTGTTTGTCCTTTAAGTTCTTTTGGCCGTTGATTGGAAACATGTCTTAATTATTAATGAATTGGTTTCTCTTTGTCCTTTAAGTTCTTTTGGCCATTGATTGGAAACAAGTCTTAATCATTAATGAAATGGTTTCTCTTTGTCCTTTTAGTTCTTTTGGCTATTGATTGGAAACATGTCTTAATCCGTAATGAATTGGTTTCTCTTTGTCCTTTAAGTTCTTTTGGCCATTGATTGTAAACATGTCTTAATCATTAATTAATTGGTTTCTCTTTGTCCTTTAAGTTCTTTTGGCCATTGATTGGAAACAAGTCTTAATCATTAATGAATTGGTTTCTCTTTGTCCTTTAAGTTCTTTTGGCCATTGATTGTAAACATGTCTTAATCCTTAATGAATTGGTTTCTCTTTGTCCTATAAGTTCTTTCGGCTATTGATTGGAAACAAGTCTTAATCATTAATGAATTGGTTTCTCTTTGTCCTTTATGTTCTTTTGGCCGTTGATTGGAAACATGTCTTAATCATTAATGAATTGGTTTCTCTTTATCCTTTAAGTTCTTTTGGCCATAGATTGGAAACATGTCTTAATCCTAAATGAATTGGTTTCTCTTTGTCCTTTAAGTTCTTTCGGCCATTGATTGGAAACATGTCTTAATCATTAATGAATTGGTTTCTCTTTGTCCTTTAAGTTCTTTTGGCGATTGATTGGAAACAAGTCTTAATCATTAATGAATTGGTTTCTCTTTGTCCTTTAAGTTCTTTTGGCGATTGATTGGAAACATGTCTTAATCATTAATGAATTGGTTTCTCTTTATCCTTTAAGTTCTTTTGGCGATTGATTGGAAACATGTCTTAATCATTAATTAATTGGTTTCTCTTTGTCCTTTAAGTTTTTTCAGCCATTTATTGGAAACAAGTCTTAATCGTTAATGAATTGGTTTTGTTTGTCCTTTTAGTTCTTTTGCCCATTGATTGGAAACAAGTCTTAATCATTAATGAAATGGTTTCTCTTTGTCCTTTTAGTTCTTTTGGCCATTGATTGGAAACATGTCTTAATCCGTAATGAATTGGTTTCTCTTTGTCCTTTAAGTTCTTTTTGCCATTGTTTGGAAAATGAATTGGTTTCTCTTTGTCCTGTAAGTTCTTTCGGCCATTGATTGGAAACAAGTCTTAATCATTAATGAATTGGTTTCTCTTTGTCCTTTAAGTTCTTTTGGCGATTGATTGGAAACATGTCTTAATCATTAATTAATTGGTTTCTCTTTGTCCTTTAAGTTCTTTTGGCCATTGATTGGAAACAAGTCTTAATCATTAATGAATTGGTTTCTTTTTGTCCTTTAAGTTCTTTTGGCCATTGATTGTAAACATGTCTTAATCCTTAATGAATTGGTTTCTCTTTGTCCTATAAGTTCTTTCGGCTATTGATTGGAAACAAGTCTTAATCATTAATGAATTGGTTTCTCTTTGTCCTTTAAGTTCTTTTGGCCGTTGATTGGAAACATGTCTTAATTATTAATGAATAGGTTTCTCTTTATCCTTTAAGTTCTTTTGGCCATAGATTGGAAACATGTCTTAATCATTAATGAATTGGTTTCTCTTTGTCCTTTAAGTTCTTTTGGCGATTGATTGGAAACAAGTCTTAATCATTAATGAATTGGTTTCTCTTTGTCCTTTAAGTTCTTTTGGCCATTGATTGGAAACAAGTCTTAATCATTAATGAAATGGTTTCTCTTTGTCCTTTTAGTGCTTTTGGCCATTGATTGGAAACATGTCTAAATCAGTAATGAATTGGTTTCTCTTTATCCATTATGTTCTTTTGGCCGTTGATTGGAAACATGTCTTAATCACTAATGAATTGGTTTCTCTTTGTCCTTTAAGTTCTTTTGGCCATTGACTGGAAACAAGTCTTAATCATTGATGAAATGGTTTGTCTTTGTCCTTTTAGGTCTTTTGGCCATTGATTGAAAACATGTCTTAATCCGTAATGAATTGGTTTCTCTTTGTCCTTTAAGATCTTTTGGCCATTGCTTGGAAACAAGTCTTAATCATTAATTAAATGGTTTCTCTTTGTCCTTTTAGTTCTTTTGGCCATTGATTGGAAACATGTCTTAATCCTTAATGAATTGGTTTCTCTTTGTCCTATAAGTTGTTTCGGCTATTGATTCGAAACAAGTCTTAATCATTAATGAATTGGTTTCTCTTTGTCCTTTAAGTTCTTTTGGCCGTTGATTGGAAACATGTCTTAATCATTAATGAATTGGTTTCTCTTTATCCTTTAAGTTCTTTTGGCCATAGATTGGAAACATGTCTTAATCCTAAATGAATTGGTTTCTCTTTGTCCTTTAAGTTCTTTCGGCCATTGATTGGAAACAAGTCTTAATCATTAATGAATTGGTTTCTCTTTGTCCTTTAAGTTCTTTTGGCGATTGATTGGAAACATGTCTTAATCATTAATTAATTGGTTTCTCTTTGTCCTTTAAGTTCTTTTGGCCATTGATTGGAAACAAGTCTTAATCATTAATGAATTGGTTTCTTTTTGTCCTTTAAGTTCTTTTGGCCATTGATTGTAAACATGTCTTAATCCTTAATGAATTGGTTTCTCTTTGTCCTATAAGTTCTTTCGGCTATTGATTGGAAACAAGTCTTAATCATTAATGAATTGGTTTCTCTTTGTCCTTTAAGTTCTTTTGGCCGTTGATTGGAAACATGTCTTAATCATTAATGAATTGGTTTCTCTTTATCCTTTAAGTTCTTTTGGCCATAGATTGGAAACATGTCTTAATCTTAAATGAAGTTGTTTCTCTTTGCCCTTTAAGTTCTTTCGACCATTGATTGGAAACATGTTGATGTAGAAACCCCATGGATATAAGGATCCAGAAACCCCAGGCACACACTTTGATAGAAAACAAGATATAGAATAAAGACCCTCCCTACTAAACCCCCAAGAAACCTGTCCTTGGAAACGTAGATAACAGGGAAAAGATAGAAAGTTCTGCATCTCACAGAACAAAATGTAGAAATTCTGCATCACACAGAATAAAGTGTAGAAATTCTGCATCACACAGAATAAAGTGAGGAAGACCTCACAACTGTATTGGTAATCAAACCATGATCAAAACTATATGATAATATTCTCTATAGGCCAAGTTGCCTATTTATACATAAATCCTAAAAATAGAAATTATCTTGTCCTATCTAGAAGATCTGATTTGAAACTAAAATTTAAAAATTAAAGATATGATTCTATTCTAAAAGATTTATTCCTAGCTAATTTAAATCAGATTTGATCTTTATAGATTAGATCATATTTGATTTAAATCCTAAAAGATAAACTGAATCAATTTAAATCTAAATAAATCTAGACTAAGTCAAAACAAATAAAAATGAATCTAAACACAATCTAAACATATTTTCAACATAATCAAATTACTTGCTCCCCAAGTTACTTTAATTAAGCTTGATTCCTTGATCTCCAAGTAACTTGAAATGAGCTCTTGGATTGCTTGATCTCCAAGGCAGAACTAACTTGCTAGAAACAAGCTCTTTTGCAATGTTGAAAAGACCAAATTACCCTCTTGAGCACGTATCATTCTCCCTCTCTTCAAAAAGATTCGTCCTCGAATCTTGCCTTTGTAATTTTCAAAGACATCCCACTAAGAACCTGCAATTGAAGAACCCCACTAACACTCTCTCCTCTTTTTTTTTTTTCTTTTTTTTTCTCTCTCTTTTTTTTTTCTTTTTCCTTTTTCTTTTTTTTTTTCGCTTTTTTTTCCTTCTTTTTTTTTTCTTTCTTTTTTTTTTGTTTTTTTTTTCTTTTTTGAACTGAATATACCTCAAATACAAAAAAAAAAAAAATGTGGACAAAGTAGACACAACAACTAAGGAAACGAGACTCAAAACGCAAAGAAAAAAAACTAGGGAAATAAAATTAACAAAGTGGAAAGGAAATAAAAAAACAAAGGATAGTAAACATAGGGTTTCTCCTACTAGACCTCTAAGAAACCTGTTCTTAGCAACCTAGGTCACCGGAAAAGGATTTTCCTACTAGACCTCTATGAAACCTGTCCATAGCAACCTAGATCAAAGGAAAGAATTTCCCTACTAGACCTTCAAAGAACCTGTCCTTGACAACCTAGATCAAAGGGAAAAAAAAATTATGCCTATAATCCTCACCTTTTCTGATTTCTTCTCCTTTTTTTTTTCTTTTTTTTTTTTTTTTTTTTTTTAATTTCAACTAGTAACAAAGATTGAAAACAAAACAAGGGAAACACAAAGATGGAACAAAGATATGACTGCAGGACAAAAAGGAGAGAATGCAAAAAACACGAAAAACAAGAACGCAAACGGACAAGAAAAGAAGACAAAAAACAAACGTAAAAGACAAAGATAGATAAATAGGAATTTATCTAGACCTTGCTCTGATACCAAATGATGAAAAGGAGGAACCCCATGGATATAAAGATCCAGAAACCCCAGGCAATATGGATAAAGTAGACATAACAATTAAGGAAACAAGACTCAAAACATAAAGAAAAAAAAACTAGGGAAATAAAATTAATAAAGTGGAAACGAAATAGAAACAAAGGATAGTAAACATAGGGTTTTCCTACTAGACCTCTAAGAAACCTGTTCTTAGCAACCTAGGTCACCGGAAAAAGATTTTCCTACTAGACCTCTATGAAACCTGTCCATAGCAACCTAGATCAAAGGAAATAATTTCCCTACTAGACCTTCAAAGAACCTGTCCTTGACAACCTAGATCAAAAGGAAAAAAATTATGCTTATAATCCTTATCTTTTCTGATTTCTTCTCCTTTTTTTTTTTCTTTTTTTTTTTGGATCTAAACTAACAACAAAAAGATAAATACCAGGTAGAGAAGAAACATAGAGATGGATAAAGATGTGACAGCAACACAAAAGGATAGAATGCACAAATACAAAAAAACAAGAATGCTAACGGACAAGAAAAGAAGTTAAAAGATAAACATAAAAGACAAAGATAGATAAATAGGAATTTATCTAGACCTTGCTCTGATACCAAATGATGAGGAGGAACCCCATGGATATAAAGATCCCGAGCCATAGTTACTTCCATGTCCTCTTCAATGTTGGCTTTAATCATGAGCATTTCCATCTCCTTGTGGTAATCTTCTACTGACTTGGAGCCTTGAATGAGCCTATGCAATTTTTGGTGCACTTCCCTATAGTAGTGGGAAGGAACAAATCTCTTCTTCATTATCCTCTTCATCTCATCCCAAGTTTCTATGGGGTATTCCCCATTTCTCCTTCTGGACTTAACTAGCTCATCCCACCAAATTAGAGCATAATCAGAAAATTCCACAGCAGCCAATTTGACCTTCTTCTCTTCAGAATAATTATGACAAGCAAAAATCATCTCCACCTTTCTTTCCCACTCTAAATAAGCTTCAGCATCATTCCTACCCTTGAATGGTGGTATCTGCATCTTGATAGCATTAATGTTGCTATCCCAAGCTCTATTTCTAGTTCTCCTATTTCTAGCTGAATCAAATTCATCAGACTCCTCCCCAGATAGCTCATGGTTGGAATCATGGTGACGTCGATTCCTCAAATCAACCCGTCTACTACCTCTGGACATGCTTTGTGTCATCTCCTTTCTCCATTCATCCATCTCATCAAGTCTATCATTCAACTTCTGAAATTGACTAGTGAAAGCTTGGTACATGACCTTCATGTCAAGTATCACACCAGGTTCCGCTTCATAATTTTCTTTTCCTTCCTTCCTTGAGTTGTTAGCCATTGAACAACCTGCAAAATATTAATAAAAGAAAAAGGACCTCACAAGCACTCTCTCACGTGTTTGCACTCAAAATTGGGTACGCTCGTGTTTTCACTCAATTCTTGGCTTTTACCCTCTTTTGTGCTCACCACTCTTGCCTTTTACCACTCTTGATCACTTTAGAATGTTGCACTTCAGAAATTAAATGAAATCAAGCAAGGCAAATCCACAAGTAATATTAAGATCAGAATTGATGCCAAGGATTACCAAGAGAAACTCAAGTTTAAGACTCAGAATGGGTTACTTAATTTGCAAGGAAAAAAAAAGACACACAACTAAGGATTACTTAGACTCCAAGGAACTTAAGATAACACAAAATCTGGTGTAAATCAACTAAATCTGATATAAATCAGATTTAAAATTCGAAATTTAAATTCCAAGGGAAGACAAGATATGTAATCTGATTTGAATCAAAACTGAATCTAGACACAATCCTTTTGAATTTGAAACAAAAGATAATGCAATCTGATGTGAATCAGAACTAAATCTGAATATAATCCTTTCAATCTTTTCTAATTTCCCCTCCTTTTTTTTTTTTCGTCCTTTTTTTTTTCGTTTTTTTTTTTTTTGCACCTTTTTTTTTTTTTTTTTTTTTAATTTCAACTAGTAACAAAGATTGAAAACAAAACAAGGGAAACACAAAGATGGAACAAAGATATGACTGCAGCACAAAAGGAGAGAATGCAAAAACACGAAAAACAAGAACGCAAACGGATTTATTCCTAGCTAATTTAAATCAGATTTGATCTTTATAGATTAGATCATATTTGATTTAAATCCTAAAAGATAAACTGAATCAATTTAAATCTAAATAAATCTAGACTAAGTCAAAACAAATAAAAATGAATCTAAACACAATCTAAACATATTTTCAACATAATCAAATTACTTGCTCCCCAAGTTACTTTAATTAAGCTTGATTCCTTGATCTCCAAGTAACTTGAAATGAGCTCTTGGATTGCTTGATCTCCAAGGCAGAACTAACTTGCTAGAAACAAGCTCTTTTGCAATGTTGAAAAGACCAAATTACCCTCTTGAGCACGTATCACATGTCTTAATCATTAATGAATTGGTTTCTCTTTGTCCTTTAAGTTCTTTTGGCGATTGATTGGAAACAAGTCTCGATCATTAATGAATTGGTTTCTCTTTGTCCTTTAAGTTCTTTTGGCGATTGATTGGAAACATGTCTTAATCATTAATGAATTGGTTTCTCTTTGTCCTTTAAGTTCTTTTGGCCATTGATTGGAAACATGTCTTAATCCTTAATGAATTGGTTTCTCTTTGTCCTTTAAGTTCTTTTGGCCATTGATTGGAAACAAGTCTTAATCATTAATGAATTGGTTTCTCTTTGTCCTTTTAGTTCTTTTGGCCATTGATTGGAAACATGTCTTAATCATTAATGAATTGGTTTCTCTTTGTCCTTTAAGTTCTTTTGGCCATTGATTGGAAACATGTCTTAATCATTAATGAATTGGTTTCTCTTTGTCCTTTAAGTTCTTTTGGCCATTGATTGGAAACAAGTCTTAATCATTAATGAAATGGTTTCTCTTTGTCCTTTTAGTTCTTTTGGCCATTGATTGGAAACATGTCTTAATCATTAATGAATTGGTTTCTCTTTGTCCTTTAAGTTCTTTTGGCCATTGATTGGAAACAAGTCTTAATCATTAATGAATTGGTTTCTTTTTGTCCTTTAAGTTCTTTTGGCCATTGATTGTAAACATGTCTTAATCCTTAATGAATTGGTTTCTCTTTGTCCTATAAGTTCTTTCGGCCATTGATTGGAAACAAGTCTTAATCATTAATGAATTGGTTTCTCTTTGTCCTTTAAGTTCTTTTGGCCATTGATTGGAAACATGTCTTAATCATTAATGAATTGGTTTCTCTTTGTCCTTTAAGTTCTTTTGGCCATTGATTGGAAACATGTCTTAATCATTAATGAATTGGTTTCTCTTTGTCCTTTAAGTTCTTTTGGCCATTGATTGGAAACATGTCTTAATCATTAATGAATTGGTTTCTCTTTGTCCTTTAAGTTCTTTTGGCCATTGATTGGAAACAAGTCTTAATCATTAATGAATTGGTTTCTCTTTGTCCTTTAAGTTCTTTTGGCCATTGATTGGAAACATGTCTTAATCATTAATGAAATGGTTTCTCTTTGTCCTTTAAGTTCTTTTGGCCATTGATTGGAAACATGTCTTAATCATTAATGAATTGGTTTCTCTTTGTCCTTTAAGTTCTTTTGGCCATTGATTGGAAACAAGTCTTAATCATTAATGAATTGGTTTCTCTTTGTCCTTTAAGTTCTTTTGGCCATTGATTGGAAACATGTCTTAATCATTAATGAATTGGTTTCTCTTTGTCCTTTAAGTTCTTTTGGCCATTGATTGGAAACAAGTCTTAATCATTAATGAATTGGTTTCTCTTTGTCCTTTTAGTTCTTTTGGCCATTGATTGGAAACATGTCTTAATCCGTAATGAATTGGTTTCTCTTTGTCCTTTAAGTTCTTTTGGCCATTGATTGGAAACAAGTCTTAATCATTAATGAATTGGTTTCTCTTTGTCCTTTAAGTTCTTTTGGCCATTGATTGGAAACATGTCTTAATCATTAATGAATTGGTTTCTCTTTGTCCTTTAAGTTCTTTTGGCCATTGATTGGAAACATGTCTTAATCCTAAATGAATTGGTTTCTCTTTGTCCTTTAAGTTCTTTCGGCCATTGATTGGAAACAAGTCTTAATCATTAATGAATTGGTTTCTCTTTGTCCTTTAAGTTCTTTTGGCCATTGATTGGAAACATGTCTTAATCATTAATTAATTGGTTTCTCTTTGTCCTTTAAGTTCTTTTGGCCATTGATTGGAAACAAGTCTTAATCATTAATGAATTGGTTTCTCTTTGTCCTTTAAGTTCTTTTGGCCATTGATTGTAAACATGTCTTAATCCTTAATGAATTGGTTTCTCTTTGTCCTATAAGTTCTTTCGGCCATTGATTGGAAACAAGTCTTAATCATTAATGAATTGGTTTCTCTTTGTCCTTTAAGTTCTTTTGGCCATTGATTGGAAACATGTCTTAATCATTAATGAATTGGTTTCTCTTTGTCCTTTAAGTTCTTTTGGCCATTGATTGGAAACATGTCTTAATCCTAAATGAATTGGTTTCTCTTTGTCCTTTAAGTTCTTTCGGCCATTGATTGGAAACATGTCTTAATCATTAATGAATTGGTTTCTCTTTGTCCTTTAAGTTCTTTTGGCCATTGATTGGAAACAAGTCTTAATCATTAATGAATTGGTTTCTCTTTGTCCTTTAAGTTCTTTTGGCCATTGATTGGAAACATGTCTTAATCATTAATGAATTGGTTTCTCTTTGTCCTTTAAGTTCTTTTGGCCATTGATTGGAAACATGTCTTAATCATTAATGAATTGGTTTCTCTTTGTCCTTTAAGTTCTTTTGGCCATTGATTGGAAACAAGTCTTAATCATTAATGAATTGGTTTCTCTTTGTCCTTTAAGTTCTTTTGGCGATTGATTGGAAACATGTCTTAATCATTAATGAATTGGTTTCTCTTTATCCTTTAAGTTCTTTTGGCGATTGATTGGAAACATGTCTTAATCATTAATGAATTGGTTTCTCTTTGTCCTTTAAGTTCTTTTGGCCATTGATTGGAAACAAGTCTTAATCATTAATGAATTGGTTTCTCTTTGTCCTTTTAGTTCTTTTGGCCATTGATTGGAAACATGTCTTAATCATTAATGAATTGGTTTCTCTTTGTCCTTTAAGTTCTTTTGGCCATTGATTGGAAACAAGTCTTAATCATTAATGAATTGGTTTCTTTTTGTCCTTTAAGTTCTTTTGGCCATTGATTGGAAACATGTCTTAATCCTTAATGAATTGGTTTCTCTTTGTCCTATAAGTTCTTTCGGCTATTGATTGGAAACAAGTCTTAATCATTAATGAATTGGTTTCTCTTTGTCCTTTAAGTTCTTTTGGCCATTGATTGGAAACATGTCTTAATCATTAATGAATTGGTTTCTCTTTGTCCTTTAAGTTCTTTTGGCCATTGATTGGAAACATGTCTTAATCCTAAATGAATTGGTTTCTCTTTGTCCTTTAAGTTCTTTCGGCCATTGATTGGAAACATGTCTTAATCATTAATGAATTGGTTTCTCTTTGTCCTTTAAGTTCTTTTGGCCATTGATTGGAAACAAGTCTTAATCATTAATGAATTGGTTTCTCTTTGTCCTTTAAGTTCTTTTGGCCATTGATTGGAAACATGTCTTAATCATTAATGAATTGGTTTCTCTTTGTCCTTTAAGTTCTTTTGGCCATTGATTGGAAACATGTCTTAATCCTTAATGAATTGGTTTCTCTTTGTCCTTTAAGTTCTTTTGGCCATTGATTGGAAACAAGTCTTAATCATTAATGAATTGGTTTCTCTTTGTCCTTTTAGTTCTTTTGGCCATTGATTGGAAACATGTCTTAATCATTAATGAATTGGTTTCTCTTTGTCCTTTAAGTTCTTTTGGCCATTGATTGGAAACATGTCTTAATCATTAATGAATTGGTTTCTCTTTGTCCTTTAAGTTCTTTTGGCCATTGATTGGAAACAAGTCTTAATCATTAATGAATTGGTTTCTCTTTGTCCTTTAAGTTCTTTTGGCCATTGATTGGAAACATGTCTTAATCATTAATGAATTGGTTTCTCTTTGTCCTTTAAGTTCTTTTGGCCATTGATTGGAAACAAGTCTTAATCATTAATGAATTGGTTTCTCTTTGTCCTTTAAGTTCTTTTGGCCATTGATTGGAAACATGTCTTAATCCTTAATGAATTGGTTTCTCTTTGTCCTTTAAGTTCTTTTGGCCATTGATTGGAAACAAGTCTTAATCATTAATGAATTGGTTTCTCTTTGTCCTTTAAGTTCTTTTGGCCATTGATTGGAAACATGTCTTAATCATTAATGAATTGGTTTCTCTTTGTCCTTTAAGTTCTTTTGGCCATTGATTGGAAACATGTCTTAATCCTAAATGAATTGGTTTCTCTTTGTCCTTTAAGTTCTTTCGGCCATTGATTGGAAACATGTCTTAATCATTAATGAATTGGTTTCTCTTTGTCCTTTAAGTTCTTTTGGCCATTGATTGGAAACAAGTCTTAATCATTAATGAATTGGTTTCTCTTTGTCCTTTAAGTTCTTTTGGCCGTTGATTGGAAACATGTCTTAATCATTAATGAATTGGTTTCTCTTTGTCCTTTAAGTTCTTTTGGCCATTGATTGGAAACAAGTCTTAATCATTAATGAATTGGTTTCTCTTTGTCCTTTAAGTTCTTTTGGCCATTGATTGGAAACATGTCTTAATCATTAATGAATTGGTTTCTCTTTGTCCTTTAAGTTCTTTTGGCCATTGATTGGAAACATGTCTTAATCCTTAATGAATTGGTTTCTCTTTGTCCTTGAAGTTCTTTGGCCATTGATTGGAAACATGTCTTAATCATTAATGAATTGGTTTCTCTTTGTCCTTTAAGTTCTTTTGGCCATTGATTGGAAACAAGTCTTAATCATTAATGAATTGGTTTCTCTTTGTCCTTTAAGTTCTTTTGGCCATTGATTGGAAACAAGTCTTAATCATTAATGAATTGGTTTCTCTTTGTCCTTTAAGTTCTTTTGGCCATTGATTGGAAACATGTCTTAATCCGTAATGAATTGGTTTCTCTTTGTCCTTTAAGTTCTTTTGGCCATTGATTGGAAACATGTCTTAATCATTAATGAATTGGTTTCTCTTTGTCCTTTAAGTTCTTTTGGCCATTGATTGGAAACAAGTCTTAATCATTAATGAATTGGTTTCTCTTTGTCCTTTAAGTTCTTTTGGCCATTGATTGGAAACATGTCTTAATCCGTAATGAATTGGTTTCTCTTTGTCCTTTAAGTTCTTTTGGCCATTGATTGGAAACAAGTCTTAATCATTAATGAATTGGTTTCTCTTTGTCCTTTTAGTTCTTTTGGCCATTGATTGGAAACATGTCTTAATCCGTAATGAATTGGTTTCTCTTTGTCCTTTAAGTTCTTTCAGTCACTGATTGGAAACAAGTCTTAATCATTAATGAATTGGTTTCTCTTTGTCCTTTACGTTTTTTTGGCCATTGATTGGAAACATGTCTTAATCATTAATGAATTTGTTTCTCTTTGTCCTTTAAGTTCTTTTGGCCATTGATTGGTAACATGTCTTAATCGTTAATGAATTGGTTTTTCTTTGTCCTTTTAGTTCTTTTGGCCGTTGATTGGAAACATGTCTTAATCATTAATGAATTGGTTTCTCTTTGTCCTTTAAGTTCTTTTGGCCATTGATTGGAAACATGTCTTAATCATTAATGAATTGGTTTCTCTTTGTCCTTTAAGTTCTTTTGGCCATTGATTGGAAACATGTCTTAATCATTAATGAATTGGTTTCTCTTTGTCCTTTAAGTTCTTTTGGCCATTGATTGGAAACAAGTCTTAATCATTAATGAATTGGTTTCTCTTTGTCCTTTCCGTTCTATTGGCCATTGATTGGAAACAAGTCTTAATCATTAATGAATTGGTTTCTCTTTGTCCTTTAAGTTCTTTTGGCCATTGATTGGAAACATGTCTTAATCATTAATGAATTGGTTTCTCTTTGTCCTTTAAGTTCTTTTGGCCATTGATTGGAAACAAGTCTTAATCATTAATGAATTGGTTTCTCTTTGTCCTTTATGTTCTTTTGGCCATTGATTGGAAACATGTCTTAATCATTAATGAATTGGTTTCTCTTTGTCCTTTAAGTTCTATTGGCCATTGATTGGAAACATGTCTTAATCATTAATGAAATGGTTTCTCTTTGTCCTTTAAGTTCTTTTGGCCATTGATTGGAAACATGTCTTAATCATTAATGAATTGGTTTCTCTTTGTCCTTTAAGTTCTTTTGGCCATTGATTGGAAACAAGTCTTAATCATTAATGAATTGGTTTCTCTTTGTCCTTTAAGTTCTTTTGGCCATTGATTGGAAACATGTCTTAATCATTAATGAATTGGTTTCTCTTTGTCCTTTAAGTTCTTTTGGCCATTGATTGGAAACAAGTCTTAATCATTAATGAATTGGTTTCTCTTTGTCCTTTAAGTTCTTTTGGCCATTGATTGGAAACATGTCTTAATCCTTAATGAATTGGTTTCTCTTTGTCCTTTAAGTTCTTTTGGCCATTGATTGGAAACAAGTCTTAATCATTAATGAATTGGTTTCTCTTTGTTCTTTAAGTTCTTTTGGCCATTAATTGGAAACATGTCTTAATCCTTAATGAATTGGTTTCTCTTTGTCCTTTAAGTTCTCTTGGCCATTGATTGGAAACAAGTCTTAATCATTAATGAGTTGGTTTCTCTTTGTCCTTTAAGTTCTTTTGGCCATTGATTGGAAACATGTCTTAATCCATAATGAATTGGTTTCTCTTTGTCCTTTAAGTTCTTTTGGCCATTGATTGGAAACAAGTCTTAATCATTAATGAATTGGTTTCTCTTTGTCCTTTAAGTTCTTTTGGCCATTGATTGGAAACATGTCTTAATCATTAATGAATTGGTTTCTCTTTGTCCTTTAAGTTCTTTTGGCCATTGATTGGAAACATGTCTTAATCATTAATGAATTGGTTTCTCTTTGTCCTTTAAGTTCTTTTGGCCATTGATTGGAAACAAGTCTTAATCATTAATGAATTGGTTTCTCTTTGTCCTTTAAGTTCTTTTGGCCATTGATTGGAAACAAGTCTTAATCATTAATGAATTGGTTTCTCTTTGTCCTTGAAGTTCTTTTGGCCATTGATTGGAAACATGTCTTAATCATTAATGAATTGGTTTCTCTTTGTTCTTTAAGTTCTTTTGGCCATTGATTGGAAACATGTCTTAATCATTAATGAATTGGTTTCTCTTTGTCCTTTAAGTTCTTTTGGCCATTGATTGGAAACATGTCTTAATCCGTAATGAATTGATTTTGCTTTGTCCTTTAAGTTCTTTTGGCCATTGATTGGAAACATGTCTTAATCATTAATGAATTGGTTTCTCTTTGTCCTTTAAGTTCTTTTGGCCATTGATTGGAAACATGTCTTATTAGTAATGAATTGGTTTCTCTTTGTCCTTTAAGTTCTTTTGGCCATTGATTGGAAACAAGTCTTAATCATTAATGAATTGGTTTCTCTTTGTCCTTTAAGTTCTTCTGGCCATTGATTGGAAACATGTCTTAATCATTAGTGAATTGGTTTCTCTTTGTCCATTAAGTTCTTTAGGCCATTGATTGGAAACATGTCTTAATCATTAATGAATTGGTTTCTCTTTGTCCTTTAAGTTCTTTTGGCCATTGATTGGAAACATGTCTTAATCCTTAATGAATTGGTTTCTCTTTGTCCTTTAAGTTCTTTTGGCCATTGATTGGAAACAAGTCTTAATCATTAATGAATTGGTTTCTCTTTGTCCTTTAAGTTCTTTTGGCCATAGATTGGAAACATGTCTAAATCAGTAATGAATTGGTTTCTCTTTGTCCTTTAAGTTCTTTTGGCCGTTGATTGGAAACATGTCTTAATCATTAATGAATTGGTTTCTCTTTGTCCTTTAAGTTCTTTTGGCCATTGATTGGAAACAAGTCTTAATCATTAATGAAATGGTTTCTCTTTGTCCTTTAAGTTCTTTTGGCCATTGATTGGAAACATGTCTTAAACATTAATGAATTGGATTCTCTTTGTCCTTTCAGTTCTTTTGGCCATTGATTGTAAACATGTCTTAATACTAATGAATTGGTTTCTCTTTGTCCTTTAAGTTCTTTTGGCCATTGATTGGAAACAAGTCGTAATCATTAATGAATTGGTTTCTCTTTGTCCTTTAAGTTCTTTTGGCGATTGATTGGAAACATGTCTTAATCATTAATGAATTGGTTTCTCTTTGTCCTTTAAGTTCTTTTCGCCATTGATTGGAAACATGTCTTAATCATTAATGAATTGGTTTCTCTTTGTCCTTTAAGTTCTTTTGGCCATTGATTGGAAACATGTCTTAATCATTAATGAATTGGTTTCTCTTTGTCCTTTAAGTTCTTTTGGCCATTGATTGGAAACAAGTCTTAATCATTAATGAATTGGTTTCTCTTTGTCCTTTAAGTTCTTTTGGCCATTGATTGGAAACATGTCTTAATCATTAATGAATTGGTTTCTCTTTGTCCTTTAAGTTCTTTTGGCCATTGATTGGAAACAAGTCTTAATCATTAATGAATTGGTTTCTCTTTGTCCTTTCAGTTCTTTTGGCCATTGATTGGAAACATGTCATAATCATTAATGAATTGGTTTCTCTTTGGCCTTTAAGTTCTTTTGGCCATTGATTGGAAACATGTCTTAATCATTAATGAATTGGTTTCTCTTTGTCCTTTAAGTTCTTTTGGCCATTGATTGGAAACAAGTCTTAATCATTAATGAATTGGTTTCTCTTTGTCCTTTAAGTTCTTTTGGCCATTGATTGGAAACATGTCTTAATCATTAATGAATTGGTTTCTCTTTGTCCTTTAAGTTCTTTCGGCCATTGATTGGAAACAAGTCTTAATCATTAACGAATTGGTTTCTCTTTGTCCTTTAAGTTCTTTTGGCCGTTGATTGGAAACATGTCTTAATCATTAATGAATTGGTTTCTCTTTGTCCTTTAAGTTCTCTTGGCCATTGATTGGAAACAAGTCTTAATCATTAATGAATTGGTTTCTCTTTGTCCTTTAAGTTCTTTTGGCCATTGATTGGAAACATGTCTTAATCATTAATGAATTGATTTCTCTTTGTCCTTTAAGTTCTTTCGGCCATTGATTGGAAACAAGTCTTAATCATTAATGAATTGGCTTCTCTTTGTTCTTTAAGTTCTTTTGGCCATTGATTGGAAACATGTCTTAATCATTATTGAATTGGTTTCTCTTTGTCCTTTAAGTTCTTTTGGCCATTGATTGGAAACAAGTCTTAATCATTAATGAATTGGTTTCTCTTTGTCCTTTAAGTTCTTTTGGCCATTGATTGGAAACATGTCTTAATCATTAATGAATTGGTTTGTCTTTATCCTTTAAGTTCTTTTGGCCTATGATTGGAAACATCTCTTAATCCTTAATGAATTGGTTTCTCTTTGTCCTTTAAGTTCTTTTGGCCATTGATTGGAAACATGTCCTAATCCTTAATGAATTGGTTTCTCTTTGTCCTTTAAGTTCTTTTGGCCATCGATTGGAAACATGTCCTAATCGTTAATGAATTGGTTTCTCTTTGTCCTTTAAGTTCTTTTGGCCATTGATTGGAAACAAGTCTTAATCATTAATGAATTGGTTTCTCTTTGTCCTTTAAGTTCTTTTGGCCATTGATTGGAAACATGTCTTAATCATTAATGAATTGGTTTCTCTTTGTCCTTTAAGTTCTTTTGGCCATTGATTGGAAACATGTCTTAATCCTTAATGAATTGGTTTCTCTTTGTCCTTTAAGTTCTTTTGGCCATTTATTGCAAACATGTCTTAATCATTAATGAATTGGTTTCTCTTTGTCCTTCAAGTTCTTTTGGCCATTGATTGGAAACATGTCTTAATCATTAATGAATTGGTTTCTCTTTGTCCTTTAAGTTCTTAGGGCCATTGATTGGAAACAAATCTTAATCATTAATGAATTGGTTTCTCTTTGTCCTTTAAGTTCTTTTGGCCATTGATTGGAAACATGTCTTAATCCTTAATGAATTGGTTTCTCTTTGTCCTTAAGTTCTTTGGGCCAATGATTGGAAACAAGTCTTGATCATTAATGAATTGGTTTCTCTTCGTCCTTTAAGTTCTTTTGGCCATTGATTGGAAACATGTCTTAATCATTAATGAATTGGTTTCTCTTTGTCCTTTAAGTTCTTTTGGCCAATGATTGGAAACATGTCTTAATCATTAATGAATTGGTTTCTCTTTGTCCTTTAAGTTCTTTTGGCCATTGATTGGAAACATGTCTTAATCATTAATGAATTGGTTTCTCTTTGTCCTTTAAGTTCTTTTGGCCATTGATTGGAAACAAGTCTTAATCATTAATGAATTGGTTTCTCTTTGTCCTTTAAGTTCTTTTGGCCAATGATTGGAAACATGTCTTAATCATTAATGAATTGGTTTCTCTTTGTCCTTTAAGTTCTTTTGGCCATTGATTGGAAACAAGTCTTAATCATTAATGAATTGGTTTCTCTTTGTCCTTTAAGTTCTTTTGGCCATTAATTGGAAACATGTCTTAATCTGTAATGAATTGGTTTCTCTTTGTCCTTTAAGTTCTTTTGGCCATTGATTGGAAACATGTCTTAATCATTAATGAATTGGTTTCTCTAGGTCCTTTAAGTTCTTTTGGCCCTTGATTGGAAACATGTCTAAATCCTTAACGAATTGGTTTCTCTTTGTCCTTTAAGTTCTTTTGGCCATTGATTGGAAACAAGTCTTAATCATTAATGAATTGGTTTCTCTTTGTCCTTTAAGTTCTTTTGGCCATTGATTGGAAACATGTCTTAATCATTAATGAATTGGTTTCTCTTTGTCCTTTAAGTTCTTTCGGCCATTGATTGGAAACATGTCTTAATCATTAATGAATTGGTTTCTCTTTGTCCTTTAAGTTCTTTTGGCCATTGATTGGAAACATGTCTTAATCAGTAATGAATTGGTTTCTGTTTGTCCTTTCCGTTCTATTGGACATTGATTGGAAACATGTCTTAATCATTAATGAATTGGTTTCTCTTTGTCCTTTAAGTTCTTTTGGCCATTGATTGGAAACAAGTCTTAATCATTAATGAATTGGTTTCTCTTTGTCCTTTAAGTTCTTTTGGCCATTGATTGGAAACATGTCTTAATCATTAATGAATTGGTTTCTCTTTGTCCTATAAGTTCTTTTGGCCATTGATTGGAAACATGTCTTAATCATTAATGAATTGGTTTCTCTTTGTCTTTTAAGTTCTTTTGGCCATTGATTGGAAACATGTCTTAATCATTAATGAATTGGTTTCTCTTTGTCCTTTAAGTTCTTTTGGCCATTGATTGGAAACAAGTCTTAATCATTAATGAATTGGTTTCTCTTTGTCCTTTAAGTTCTTTTGGCCATTGATTGGAAACATGTCTTAATCATTAATGAATTGGTTTCTCTTTGTCCTTTAAGTTCTTTTGGCCATTGATTGGAAATAAGTCTTAATCATTAATGAATTGGTTTCTCTTTGTCCTTTAAGTTCTTTTGGCCATTGATTGGAAACATGTCTTAATCATTAATGAATTAGTTTCTCTTTGTCCTTTAAGTTCTTTTGGCCATTGATTGGAAACATGTCTGAATCATTAATGAATTGGTTTCTCTTTGTCCTTTAAGTTCTTTTGGCCATTGATTGGAAACAAGTCTTAATCATTAATGAATTGGTTTCTCTTTGTCCTTTAAGTTCTTTTGGCCATTGATTGGAAACATGCCTTAATCATTAATGAATTGGTTTCTCTTTGTCCTTTAAGTTCTTTTGGCCATTGATTGGAAACAAGTCTTAATCATTAATGAATTGGTTTCTCTTTGTCCTTTAAGTTCTTTTGGCCATTGATTGGAAACATGTCTTAATCATTAATGAATTGGTTGCTCTTTGTCCTTGAAGTTCTTTGGCCATTGATTGGAAACATGTCTTAATCATTAATGAATTGGTTTCTCTTTGTCCTTTAAGTTCTTTTGGCCATTGATTGGAAACAAGTCTTAATCATTAATGAATTGGTTTCTCTTTGTCCTTTAAGTTCTTTTGGCCATTGATTGGAAACATGTCTTAATCATTAATGAATTGGTTTCTCTTTGTCCTTTAAGTTCTTTTGGCCATTGATTGGAAACATGTCTTAATCATTAATGAATTGGTTGCTCTTTGTCCTTGAAGTTCTTTGGCCATTGATTGGAAACATGTCTTAATCATTAATGAATTGGTTTCTCTTTGTCCTTTAAGTTCTTTTGGCCATTGATTGGAAACAAGTCTTAATCATTAATGAATTGGTTTCTCTTTGTCCTTGAAGTTCTTTTGGCCATTGATTGGAAACATGTCTTAATCCGTAATGAATTGGTTTCTCTTTGTCCTTTAAGTTCTTTTAGCCAGTGATTGGAAACAAGTCTTAATCATTAATGAATTGGTTTCTCTTTGTCCTTTAAGTTCTTTTGGCCATTGATTGGAAACATGTCTTAATCATTAATGAATTGGTTTCTCTTTGTCCTTTAAGTTCTTTTGGCCATTGATTGGAAACATGTCTTAATCATTAATGAATTGGTTTCTCTTTGTCCTTTGAGTTCTTTTGGCCATTGATTGGAAACATGTCTTAATCATTAATGAATTGGTTTCTCTTTGTCCTTTAAGTTGTTTTGGCCATTGATTGGAAACATGTCTTAATCATTAATGAATTGGTTTCTCTTTGTCCTTGAAGTTCTTTCGGCCATTGATTGGAAACAAGTCTTAATCATTAATGAATTGGTTTCTCTTTGTCCTTTAAGTTCTTTTGGCCATTGATTGGAAACATGTCTTAATCCTTAATGAATTGGTTTCTCTTTGTCCATTAAGTTCTTTTGGCCATTGATTGGAAACATGTCTTAATCATTAATGAATTGGTTTCTCTTTGTCCTTTAAGTTCTTTTGGCCATTGATTGGAAACATGTCTTAATCATTAATGAATTGGTTTCTCTTTGTCCTTTAAGTTCTTTCGGCCATTGATTGGAAACATGTCTTAATCATTAATGAATTGGTTTCTCTTTGTCCTTTAAGTTCTTTGGCCATTGATTGGAAACAAGTCTTAATCATTAATGAATTGGTTTCTCTTTGTCCTTTAAGTTCTTTTGGCCATTGATTGGAAACATGTCTTAATCCTTAATGAATTGGTTTCTCTTTGTCCTTTAAGTTCTTTTGGCCATTGATTGGAAACAAGTCTTAATCATTAATGAATTGGTTTCTCTTTGTTCTTTAAGTTCTTTTGTCCATTGATTGGAAACATGTCTTAATCTTTAATGAATTGGTTTGTCTTTGTCCTTTAAGTTCTTTAGGCCATTGATTGGAAACGTGTCTTAATCCTTAATGAATTGGTTTCTCTTTGTCCTTTAAGTTCTTTTGGCCATTGATTGGAAACATCTCTTAATCCTTAATGAATTGGTTTCTCCTTGTCCTTTAAGTTCTTTTGGCCATTCATTGGAAACAAGTCTTAATCATTAATGAATTGGTTTCCCTTTGTCCTTTAAGTTCTTTTGGCCATTGATTGGAAACATGTCTTTATCCTTAATGAATTGGTTTCTCTTTGTCCTTTAAGTTCTTTTGGCCATTGATTGGAAACAAGTCTTAATCATTAATGAATTGGTTTCTCTTTGTCCTTTAAGTTCTTTTGGCCATTGATTGGAAACATGTCTTAATCATTAATGAATTGGTTTCTCTTTGTCCTATAAGTTCTTTTGGCCATTGATTGGAAACATGTCTTAATCATTAATGAATTGGTTTCTCTTTGTCCTTTAAGTTCTTTTGGCCATTGATTGGAAACATGTCTAAATCATTAATGAATTGGTTTCTCTTTGTCCTTTAAGTTCTTTTGGCCATTGATTGGAAACATGTCTTAATCATTAATGAATTGGTTTCTCTTTGTCCTTTAAGTTCTTTTGGCCATTGATTGGAAACATGTCTTAATCATTAATGAATTGGTTTCTCTTTGTCCTTTAAGTTCTTTTGGCCATTGATTGGAAACAAGTCTTAATCATTAATGAAATGGTTTCTCTTTGTCCTTTTAGTTCTTTTGGCCATTGATTGGAAACATGTCTTAATCCGTAATGAATTGGTTTCTCTTTGTCCTTTAAGTTCTTTTGGCCATTGATTGGAAACAAGTCTTAATCATTAATGAATTGGTTTCTCTTTGTCCTTGAAGTTCTTTTGGCCATTGATTGGAAACATGTCTTCATCTGTAATGAATTGGTTTCTCTTTGTCCTTTCCGTTCTATTGGCCATTGATTAGAAACAAACATGTCTTAATCCTTAATGAATTGGTTTCTCTTTGTCCTTTTAGTTCTTTTGGCCATTGATTGGAAACATGTCTTAATCATTAATGAATTGGTTTCTCTTTGTCCTTTAAGTTCTTTCGGCCATTGATTGGAAACATGTCTTAAACCGTAATGAATTGATTTCTCTTTGTCCTTTAAGTTCCTTTGGCCATTGATTGGAAACATGTCTTAATCATTAATGAATTTGTTTCTCTTTGTCCTTTAAGTTCTTTTGGCCATTGATTGGTAACATGTCTTAATCGTTAATGAATTGGTTTCTCTTTGTCCTTTAAGTTCTTTTGGCCATTGATTGGAAACATGTCTTAATCCGTAATGAATTGGTTTCTCTTTGTCCTTTAAGTTCTTTTGGCCATTGATTGGTAACATGTCTTAATCATTAATGAATTGGTTTCTCTTTGTCCTTTAAGTTCTTTTGGCCATTGATTGGAAACATGTCTTAATCATTAATGAATTGGTTTCTTTTTGTCCTTTAAGTTCTTTTGGCCATTGATTGGAAACATGTCTTAATCATTAATGAATTGGTTTCTCTTTGTCCTTTAAGTTCTTTTGGCCATTGATTGGAAACATGTCTTAATCATTAATGAATTGGTTTCTCTTTGTCCTTTAAGTTCTTTTGGCCATTGATTGGAAACATGTCTTAATCATTAATGAATTGGTTTCTCTTTGTCCTTGAATTCCTTTGGCCATTGATTGGAAACAAGTCTTAATCATTAATGAATTGGTTTCTCTTTGTCCTTTAAGTTCTTTTGGCCGTTGATTGGAAACATGTCTTAATCATTAATGAATTGGTTTCTCTTTGTCCTTTAAGTTCTTTTGGCCATTGATTGGAAACATGTCTTAATCATTAATGAATTGGTTTCTCTTTGTCCTTTAAGTTCTTTTGGCCATTGATTGGAAACAAGTCTTAATCATTAATGAATTGGTTTCTCTTTGTCCTTTAAGTTCTTTTGGCCATTGATTGGAAACATGTCTTAATCATTAATGAATTGGTTTCTCTTTGTCCTTTAAGTTCTTTTGGCCATTGATTGCAAACATGTCTTAATCATTAATGAATTGGTATCTTTTTGGCCATTGATTGGAAACATGTCTTAATCATTAACGAATAGGATTCTCTTTGTCCTTTAAGTTCTTTTGGCCATTGATTGTAAACATGTCTTAATCATTAATGAATTGGTTTCTCTTTGTCCATTAAGTTCTTTTGGCCATTGATTGGAAACATGTCTTAATCCTTAATGAATTGGTTTCTCTTTGTCCATTAAGTCTTTTGGCCATTGATTGGAGACAAGTCTTAATCATTAATGAATTGGTTTCTCTTTGTCCTTTAAGTTCTTTTGGCCATTGATTGGAAACATGTCTTAATCCTTAATGAATTGGTTTCTCTTTGTCCTTTAAGTTCTTTTGGCCATTGATTGGAAACATGTCTTAATCATTAATCAATTGGTTTCTCTTTGTCCTTGAAGTTCTTTTGGCCATTGATTGGAAACAAGTCTTAATCATTAATGAATTGGTTTCTCTTTGTCCTTTAAGTTCTTTTGGCCATTGATTGGAAACATGTCTTAATCATTAATGAATTGGTTTCTCTTTGTCCTTTAAGTTCTTTTGGCCATTGATTGGAAACATGTCTTAATCATTAATGAATTGGTTTCTCTTTGACCTTTAAGTTCTTTTGGCGATTGATTGGAATCATGTCTTAATCATTAATGAATTGGTTTCTCTTTGTCCTTTAAGTTCTTTTGGCCATTGATTGGAAACAAGTCTTAATCATTAATGAATTGGTTTCTCTTTGTCCTTTAAGTTCTTTTGGCCATTGATTGGAAACATGTCTTAATCATTAAAGAATTGGTTTCTCTTTGTCCTTGAAGTTCTTTGGCCGTTGATTGGAAACAAGTCTTAATCATTAATGAAATGGTTTCTCTTTGTCCTTTAAGTTCTTTTGGCCATTGATTGGAAACATGTCTTAATCATTAATGAATTGGTTTCTCTTTGTCCTTTAAGTTCTTTTGGCCATTGATTGGAAACATGTCTTAATCATTAATGAATTGGTTTCTCTTTGTCCTTTAAGTTCTTTTGGCCATTGATTGGAAACATGTCTTAATCCTTAATGAATTGGTTTCTCTTTGTCCTTTAAGTTCTTTGGCCGTTGATTGGAAACAAGTCTTAATCATTAATGAATTGGTTTCTCTTTGTCCTTTGAGTTCTTTTGGCCATTGATTGGAAACATGTCTTAATCATTAATGAATTGGTTTCTCTTTGTCCTTTAAGTACTTTTGGCCATTGATTGGAAACAAGTCTTAATCATTAATGAATTGGTTTCTCTTTGTCCTTTAAGTTCTTTTGGCCATTGATTGGAAACATGTCTTAATCCTTAATGAATTGGTTTCTCTTTGTCCTTTAAGTTCTTTTGGCCATTGATTGGAAACATGTCTTAATCATTAATGAATTGGTTTCTCTTTGTCCTTTAAGTTCTATTGGCTATCGATTGGAAACAAGTCTTAATCATTAATGAATTGGTTTCTCTTTGTCCTTTAAGTTCTTTTGGCCATTGATTGGAAACATGTCTTAATCATTAATGAATTGGTTTCTCTTTGTCCTTTAAGTTCTTTTGGCCATTGATTGGAAACAAGTCTTAATCATTAATGAATTGGTTTCTCTTTGTCCTTTAAGTTCTTTTGGCCATTGATTGGAAACATGTCTTAATCATTAATGAATTGGTTTCTCTTTGTCCTTTAAGTTCTTTTGGCCATAGATTGGAAACATGTCTTAATCATTAATGAATTGGTTTCTCTTTGTCCTTTAAGTTCTTTTGGCCATTGATTGGAAACATGTCTTAATCATTAATGAAATGGATTCTCTTTGTCCTTTTAGTTCTTTTGGCCACTGATAGGAAACATGGCTTAATCATTAATGAATTGGTTTCTCTTTGTCCTTTAAGTTCTTTCGGCCATTGATTGGAAACAAGTCTTAATCATTAATGAATTGGTTTCTCTTTGTCCTTTAAGTTCTTTTGGCGATTGATTGGAAACATGTCTTAACCATTAATGAATTGGTTTCTCTTTATCCTTTAAGTTCTTTTGGCGATTGATTGGAAACATGTCTTAATCATTAATTAATTGGTTTCTCTTTGTCCTTTAAGTTTTTGAGCCATTGATTGGAAACATGTCTTAATAATTAATGAATTGGTTTCTCTTTGTCCTTTAAATTCTTTTGGCCGTTTATTGGAAACATGTCTTAATCATTAATGAATTGGTTTCTTTGTCCTTTAAGTTCTTTCGGCCATTGATTGGAAACATGTCTTAATCATTAACGAATAGGTTTCTCTTTGTTCTTTCAGTTCTTTTGGCCATTGATTGGAAACATGTCTTAATCATTAATGAATTGGTTTCTCTTTGTCCTTTCAGTTCTTTTGGCCATTGATTGGAAACATGTCTTAATCATTAATGAATTGGTTTCTCTTTGTCCTTTAAGTTCTTTTGGCCATTGATTGGAAACATGTCTTAATCATTAATGAATTGGTTTCTCTTTGTCCTTTAAGTTCTTTTGGCCATTGATTGGAAACATGTCTTAATCATTAATGAATTGGTTTCTCTTTGTCCTTTAAGTTCTTTTGGCCGTTGATTGGAAACATGTCTTAATCATTAATGAATTGGTTTCTCTTTGTCCTTGAAGTTCTTTGGCCATTGATTGGAAACAAGTCTTAATCATTAATGAAATGGTTTCTCTTTGTCCGTTTAGTTCTTTTGGCCATTGATTGGAAACATGTCTTAATCTGTAATGAATTGGTTTCTCTTTGTCCTTTAAGTTCTTTTGGCCATTGATTGGAAACAAGTCTTAATCATTAATGAATTGGTTTCTCTTTGTCCTTTAAGTTCTTTTGGCCATTGATTGGAAACATGTCTTAATCATTAATGAATTGGTTTCTCTTTGTCCTTTAAGTTCTTTCAGCCATTGATTGGAAACATGTCTTAATCAATAATGAATTGGTTTCTCTTTATCCTTTAAGCTCTTTTGGCCATTGATTGGAAGCATGTCTTAATCATTAATGAATTGGTTTCTCTTTGTCCTTGAAGTTCTTTTGGCCATTGATTGGAAACATGTCTTAATCATTAATGAATTGGTTTCTCTTTGTCCTTTAAGTTCTTTTGGCCATTGATTGGAAACAAGTCTTAATCATTAATGAATTGGTTTCTCTTTGGCCTTTAAGTTCTTTGGCCATTGATTGGAAACATGTCTTAATCATTAATGAATTGGTTTTTCTTTGTCCTTTAAGTTCTTTTGGCCATTGATTGGAAACATGTCTTAATCATTAATGAATTGGTTTCTCTTTGTCCTTTAAGTTCTTTTGGCCATTGATTGGAAACAAGCCTTAATCATTAATGAATTGGTTTCTCTTTGGCCTTTAAGTTCTTTGGCCATTGATTGGAAACATGTCTTAATCATTAATGAATTGGTTTCTCTTTGTCCTTTAAGTTCTTTTGGCCATTGATTGGAAACATGTCTTAATCCTTAATGAATTGGTTTCTCTTTGTCCTTTAAGTTCTTTTGGCCATTGATTGGAAACAAGTCTTAATCATTAATGAATTGGTTTCTCTTTGTCCTTTAAGTTCTTTTGGCCATTGATTGGAAACATGTCTTAATCATTAATGAATTCGTTTCTCTTTGTCCTTTAAGTTCTTTTGGCCATTGATTGGAAACAAGTCTTAATCATTAATGAATTGGTTTCTCTTTGTCCTTTAAGTTCTTTTGGCCATTGATTGGAAACATGTCTTAATCATTAATGAATTGGTTTCTCTTTGTCCTTTAAGTTCTTTCGGCCATTGATTGGAAACAAGTCTTAATCATTAATGAATTGGTTTCTCTTTGTCCTTTAAGTTCTTTTGGCCATTGATTGGAAACATGTCTTAATCATTAATGAATTGGTTTCTCTTTGTCCTTTAAGTTCTTTTGGCCATTGATTGGAAACAGGTCTTAATCATTAATGAATTGGTTTCTCTTTGTCCTTTAAGTTCTTTTGGCCATTGATTGGAAACATGTCTTAATCATTAATGAATTGGTTTCTCTTTGTCCTTTAAGTTCTTTTGGCCATTGATTGGAAACATGTCTTAATCATTAATGAATTGGTTTCTCTTTGTCCTTGAAGTTCTTTTGGCCATTGATTGGAAACATGTCTTAATCATTAATGAATTGGTTGTTCTTTGTCCTCTAAGTTCTTTCGGCCGTTGATTGGAAACAAGCCTTAATCATTAATGAATTGGTTTCTCTTTGTCCTTTAAGTTCTTTCGGCCATTGATTGGAAACATGTCTTAATCATTAATGAATTGGTTTCTCTTTGTCCTTTAAGTTCTTTTGGCCATTGATTGGAAACAAGTCTTAATCATTAATGAATTGGTTTCTCTTTGTCCTTTAAGTTCTTTTGGCCGTTGATTGGAAACATGTCTTAATCATTAATGAATTGGTTTTTCTTTGTCCTTTAAGTTCTTTTGGCCATTGATTGGAAACAAGTCTTAATCATTAATGAATTGGTTTCTCTTTGTCCTTTAAGTTCTTTTGGCCATTGATTGGAAACATGTCTTAATCATTAATGAATTGGTTTCTCTTTGTCCTTTAAGTTCTTTTGGCCATTGATTGGAAACATGTCTTAATCATTAATGAATTGGTTTCTCTTTGTCCTTTAAGTTCTTTGGCCATTGATTGGAAACATGTCTTAATCATTAATGAATTGGTTTCTCTTTGTCCTTTAAGTTCTTTTGGCCATTGATTGGAAACATGTCTTAATCATTAATGAATTGGTTTCTCTTTGTCCTTTAAGTTCTTTTGGCCGTAGATTGGAAACATGTCTTAATCATTAATGAATTGGTTTCTCTTTGTCCTTTAAATTCTTTTGGCCGTTTATTGGAAACATGTCTTAATCATTAATGAATTGGTTTCTTTGTCCTTTAAGTTCTTTCGGCCATTGATTGGAAACATGTCTTAATCATTAATGAATTGGTTTCTCTTTGTCCTTTAAGTTCTTTTGGCCATTGATTGGAAACATGTCTTAATCATTAATGAATTGGTTTCTCTTTGTCCTTTAAGTTCTTTTGGCCATTGATTGGAAACATGTCTTAATCATTAATTAATTGGTTTCTCTTTGTCCTTTAAGTTCTTTTGGCCATTGATTGGAAACAAGTCTTAATCATTAATGAATTGGTTTCTCTTTGTCCTTTAAGTTCTTTTGGCCATTGATTGGAAACATGTCTTAATCATTAATGAATTGGTTTCTCTTTGTCCTTTAAGTTCTTTCGGCCATTGATTGCAAACATGTCTTAATCATTAATGAATTGGTTTCTTTTTGGCCATTGATTGGAAACATGTCTTAATCATTAACGAATAGGTTTCTCTTTGTCCTTTAAGTTCTTTTGGCCATTGATTGGAAACATGTCTTAATCATTAATGAATTGGTTTCTCTTTGCCCTATAAGTTCTTTCGCCATTGATTGGAAACAAGTCTAAATCATTAATGAATTGGTTGCTCTGTGTCCTTGAAGTTCTTTGGCCATTGATTGGAAACATGTCTTAATCATTAATGAATTGGTTTCTCTTTGTCCTTTAAGTTCTTTTGGCCATTGATTGGAAACAAGTCTTAATCATTAATGAATTGGTTTCTCTTTGTCCTTTAAGTTCTTTTGGCCATTGATTGGAAACATGTCTTAATCTGTAATGAATTGGTTTCTCTTTGTCCTTTAAGTTCTTTTGGCCAATGATTGGAAACAAGTCTTAATCATTAATGAATTGGTTTCTCTTTGTCCTTTAAGGTCATTTGGCCATTGATTGGAAACATGTCTTAATCATTAATGAATTGGTTTCTCTTTGTCCTTTAAGTTCTTTTGGCCATTGATTGGAAACAAGTCTTAATCATTAATGAATTGGTTTCTCTTTGTCCTTTAAGTTCTTTTGGCCATTGATTGGAAACATGTCTTAATCATTAATGAATTGGTTTCTCTTTGTCCTTTAAGTTCTTTTGGCCATTGATTGGAAACATGTCTCAATCATTAATGAATTGGTTTCTCTTTGTCCTTTAAGTTCTTTTGGCCATTGATTGGAAACATGTCTCAATCATTAATGAATTGGTTTCTCTTTGTCCTTTAAGTTCTTTTGGCCATTGATTGGAAACAAGTCTTAATCATTGATGAATTGATTTCTCTTTGTCCTTTAAGTTCTTTTGGCCATTGATTGGAAACATGTCTTAATCCATGGTGAATTGGTTTCTCTTTGTCCTTTAAGTTCTTTTGGCCATTGATTGGAAACATGTCTTAATCCTTAATGAATTGGTTTCTCTTTGTCCTTTAAGTTCTTTTGGCCATTGATTGGAAACATGTCTTAATCATTAATGAATTGGTTTCTCTTTGTCCTTTAAGTTCTTTGGCCATTGATTGGAAACAAGTCTTAATCATTAATGAATTGGTTGCTCTTTGTCCTTGAAGTTCTTTGGCCGTTGATTGGAAACATGTCTTAATCATTAATGAATTGGTTTCTCTTTATCCTTGAAGGTCTTTTGGCCATAGATTGGAAACATGTCTTAATCATTAATGAATTGGTTGCTCTTTGTCCTTGAAGTTCTTTGGCCATTGATTGGAAACATGTCTTAATCATTAATGAATTGGTTTCTCTTTGTCCTTGAAGTTCTTTGGCCATTGATTGGAAACATGTCTTAATCATTAATGAATTGGTTTCTCTTTGTCCTTTAAGTTCTTTTGGCCATTGATTGGAAACAAGTCTTAATCAATAATGAATAGGTTTCTCTTTGTCCTTGAAGTTCTTTGGCCATTGATTGGAAACATGTCTTAATCATTAATGAATTGGTTTCTCTTTGTCCATTAAGTTCTTTTGGCCATTGATTGGAAACATGTCTTAATCATTAATGAATTGGTTGCTCTTTGTCCTTGAAGTTCTTTGGCCATTGATTGGAAACATGTCTTAATCATTAATGAATTGGTTTCTCTTTGTCCTTGAAGTTCTTTGGCCATTGATTGGAAACAAGTCTTAATCATTAATGAATTGGTTTCTCTTTGTCTTTTAAGTTCTTTTGGCCATTGATTGGAAACATATCTTAATCGTTAATGAATTGGTTTCTCTTTGTCCTTTAAGTTCTTTTGGCCATTGATGTCTTAATCATTAATGAATTGGTTTCTCTTTGTCCTTAAAGTTCTTTTGGCCGTTGATTGGAAACATGTCTTAATCATTAATGAATTGGTTTCTCTTTGTCCTTTAAGTTCTTTTGGCCATTGATTGGAAACATGTCTTAATCCGTAATGAATTGGTTTCTCTTTGTCCTTTAAGTTCTTTTGGCCATTGATTGGAAACATGTCTTAATCATTAATGAATTGGTTTCTCTTTGTCCTTTAAGTTCTTTTGGCCATTGATTGGAAACAAGTCTTAATCATTAATGAATTGGTTTCTCTTTGTCCTTTAAGTTCTTTTGGCCATTGATTGGAAACAAGTCTTAATCATTAATGAATTGGTTTCTCTTTGTCCTTTACGTTCTTTTGGCCGTTGATTGGAAACATGTCTTAATCATTAATGAATTGGTTTCTCTTTGTCCTTGAAGTTCTTTGGCCATTGATTGGAAACAAGTCTTAATCATTAATGAAATGGTTTCTCTTTGTCCTTTAAGTTCTTTTGGCCATTGATTGGAAACATGTCTTAATCATTAATGAATTGGTTTCTCTTTGTCCTTTAAGTTCTTTTGGCCATTGATTGGAAACATGTCTTAATCTGTAATGAATTGGTTTCTCTTTGTCCTTTCTGTTCTATTGGCCATTGATTGGAAACAAGTCTTAATAATTAATGAATTGGTTTCTCTTTGTCCTTGAAGTTCTTTCGGCCATTGATTGGAAACAAGTCTTAATCATTAATGAATTGGTTTCACTTTGTCCTTGAAGTTCTTTGGCCATTGATTGGAAACAAGTCTTAATCATTAATGAAATTGTTTCTCTTTGTTCTTTAAGTTCTTTTGGCCAATGATTGGAAACATGTCTTAATCATTAATGAATTGGTTTCTCTTTGTCCTTTAAGTTCTTTTAGCCAGTGATTGGAAACAAGTCTTAATCATTAATGAATTGGTTTCTCTTTGTCCTTTCAGTTCTATTGGCCATTGATTGGAAACAAGTCTTAATCATTAATGAATTGGTTTCTCTTTGTCCTTTAAGTTCTTTCGGCCATTGATTGGAAACAAGTCTTAATCATTAATGAATTGGTTTCTCTTTGTCCTTTAAGTTCTTTTGGCCATTGATTGGAAACATGGCTTAATCATTAATGAATTGGTTTCTCTTTGTCCTTTAAGTTCTTTTGGCCATTGATTGGAAACATGTCTTAATCATTAATGAATTGGTTTCTCTTTGTCCTTTAAGTTCATTTGGCCATTGATTGTAAACATGTCTTAATCCTTAATGAATTAGTTTCTCTTTGTCCTTTAAGTTCTTTTGACCATTGATTGGAAACACTTAATCATTAATGAATTGGTTTCTCTTTGTCCTTTAAGTTCTTTTGGCCATTGATTGGAAACATGTCTTAATCATTAATTAATTGGTTTCTCTTTGTCCTTTAAGTTCTTTTGGCCATTGATTGGAAACATGTCTTAATCATTAATGAATTGGTTTCTTTTTGGCCATTGATTGGAAACATGTCTTAATCATTAACGAATAGGATTCTCTTTGTCCTTTAAGTTCTTTTGGCCATTGATTGGAAACATGTCTTAATCATTAATGAATTGGTTTCTCTTTGTCCTTTAAGTTCTTTTGGCCATAGAATGGAAACATGTCTTAATCCTAAATGAATTGGTTTCTCTTTGTCCTTTAAGTTCTTTCGGCCATTGATTGCAAACATGTCTTAATCATTAATGAATTGGTTTCTTTTTGGCCATTGATTGGAAACATGTCTTAATCATTAACGAATAGGTTTCTCTTTGTCCTTTAAGTTCTTTTGGCCATTGATTGGAAACATGTCTTAATCATTAATGGATTGGTTTCTCTTTGTCCTTTAAGTTCTTTTGGCGATTGATTGGAAACATGTCTTAATCATTAATGAATTGGTTTCTCTTTGTCCTTTAAGTTCTTTTGGCGATTGATTGGAAACAAGTCTTAATCATTAATGAATTGGTTTCTCTTTGTCCTTTAAGTTCTTTTGGCGATTGATTGGAAACATGTCTTAATCATTAATGAATTGGTTTCTCTTTGTTCTTTAAGTTCTTTTGGCCATTGATTGGAAACATGTCTTAATCATTAATGAATTGGTTTCTCTTTGTCCTTTAAGTTCTTTTGGCCATAGATTGGAAACATGTCTTAATCATTAATGAATTGGTTGCTCTTTGTCCTTGAAGTTCTTTGGCCATTGATTGGAAACATGTCTTAATCATTAATGAATTGGTTTTCTTTGTCCTTAAGTTCTTTTGGCCAATGATTGGAAACATGTCTTAATCATTAATGAATTGGTTTCTCTTTGTCCTTTAAGTTCTTTCGGCCATTGATTGGAAACAAGTCTTAATCATTAATGAATTGGTTTCTCTTTGTCCTTTAAGTTCTTTTTGCCGTTGATTGGAAACATGTCTTAATCATTAACGAATAGGTTTCTCTTTGTCCTTTAAGTTCTTTTGGCCATTGATTGGAAACAAGCCTTAATCGTTAATGAATTGGTGTTGTTTGTCCTTTAAGTTCTTTTGGCCATAGATTGGAAACGTGTCTTAATCATAAATGAATTGGTTTCTCTTTGTCCTTTAAGTTCTTTCGGCCATTGATTGGAAACATGTCTTAATCATTAATGAATTGGCTTCTCTTTGTCCTTTAAGTTCTTTTGGCGATTGATTGGAAACAAGTCTTAATCATTAATGAATTGGTTTCTCTTTGTCCTTTAAGTTCTTTTGGCCATTGATTGGAAACATGTCTTAATCATTAATGAATTGGTTTCTTTGTCCTTTAAGTTCTTTTACCATTGATTGGAAATAAGTCTTAATCATTAATGAATTGGTTTCTCTTTGTCCTTTAAGTTCTTTTGGCGATTGATTGGAAACATGTCTTAATCATTAATGAATTGGTTTCTCTTTGTCCTACCAGTTCTTTTGTCCAAGGATTGGAAACATGTCTTAATCATTAATGAATTGGTTTCTCTTTGTCCTTTAAGTTCTTTTGGCCATTGATTGGAAACATGTCTTAATCATTAATGAATTGGATTCTCTTTGTCCTTTAAGTTCTTTTGGCCATTGATTGGAAACAAGTCTTAATCATTAATGAATTGGTTTCTCTTTGTCCTTTAAGTTCTTTTGGCCATTGATTGGAAACATGTCTTAATCATTAATTAATTGGTTTCTCTTTGTCCTTTAAGTTCTTTTGGCCATTGATTGGAAACATGTCTTAATCATTAATGAATTGGTTGTTCTTTGTCCTTTAAGTTCTTTTGGCCATTGATTGGAAACATGTCTTAATCCTTAATGAATTGGTTTCTCTTTGTCCATTAAGTTCTTTGGCCATTGATTGGAAACATGTCTTAATCATTAATGAATTGGTTTCTCTTTGTCCATTAAGTTCTTTTGGCCATTGATTGGAAACATGTCTTAATCATTAATGAATTGGTTTCTAAGTTCTTTTGGCCATTGATTGGAAACATGTCTTAATCATTAATGAAATGGTTTCTCTTTGTCCTTTAAGTTCTTTTGGCCATTGATTGGAAACATGTCTTAATCCGTAATGAATTGGTTTCTCTTTGTCCTTTAAGTTCTTTTGGCCTTTGATTGGAAACAAGTCTTAATCATTAATGAATTGGTTTCTTTTCGTCCTTTAAGTTCTTTTGGCCGTTGATTGGAAACAAGTCTTAATCATTAATGAATTGGTTTCTCTTTGTCCTTTAAGTTCTTTTGGCCGTTGATTGGAAACATGTCTTAATCATTAATGAATTGGTTTCTCTTTGTCCTTTAAGTTCTTTTGGCCATAGATTGGAAACATGTCTTAATCATTAACGAATAGGTTTCTCTTTGTCCTTTAAGTTCTTTTGGCCATTGATTGGAAACATGTCTTAATCATTAATGAATTGGTTTCTCTTTGTCCTTTAAGTTCTTTCGGCCATTGATTGGAAACAAGTCTTAATCATTAATGAATTGGTTTCTCTTTGTCCTTTAAGTTCTTTCAGCCATTGATTGGAAACATGTCTTAATCATTAATGAATTGGTTTCTCTTTGTCCTTTAAGTTCTTTTGGCCATTGATTGGAAACATGTCTTAATCATTAATGAATTGGTTGCTCTTTGTCCTTGAAGTTCTTTGGCCATTGATTGGAAACATGTCTTAATCATTAATGAATTGGTTTCTCTTTGTCCTTTAAGTTCTTTTGGCCATTGATTGGAAACATGTCTTAATCATTAATGAATTGGTTTCTCTTTGTCCTTGAAGTTCTTTGGCCATTGATTGGAAACATGTCTTAATCATTAATGAATTGGTTGCTCTTTGTCCTTGAAGTTCTTTGGCCATTGATTGGAAACATGTCTTAATCATTAATGAATTGGTTTCTCTTTGTCCATTAAGTTCTTTTGGCCATTGATTGGAAACATGTCTTAATCATTAATGAATTGGTTTCTCTTTGTCCTTTAAGTTCTTTTGGCCATTGATTGGAAACATGTCTTAATCATTAATCAATTGGTTTCTCTTTGTCCTTTAAGTTCTTTTGGCCATTGATTGGAAACATGTCTTAATCCTTAATGAATTGGTTTCTCTTCGTCCTTTAAGTTCTTTTGGCCATTGATTGGAAACATGTCTTAATCCTTAATGAATTGATTTCTCTTCGTCCTTTAAGTTCTTTTGGCCATTGATTGGAAACATGTCTTAATCATTTATCAATTGATTTTTCTTTGTCCTTTAAGTTCTTTCGGCCATTGATTGCAAACAAGTCTTAATCATTAATGAATTGGTTTCTCTTTGTCCTTTACGTTCTTTTGGCCGTTGATTGGAAACATATCTGAATCATTAATGAATTGGTTTCTCTTTGTCCTTTAAGTTCTTTTGGCCATTGATTGGAAACATGTCTTAATCATTAATGAATTGGTTTATCTTTGTCCTTTAAGTTCTTTTGGCCATTGATTGGAAACATGTCTTAATCATTAATGAATTGGTTTCTCTTTGTCCTTTAAGTTCTTTTGGCCATTGATTGGAAACATGTCTTAATCCGTAATGAATTGGTTTCACTTTGTCCTTTAAGTTCTTTTGACCGTTGATTGGAAACATATCTTAATCAGTAATGAATTGGTTTCTCTTTGTCCTTGAAATTCTTTTGGCCATTGATTGGAAACATGTCTTAATCATTAATGAATTGGTTGTTCTTTGTCCTTTAAGTTCATTTGGCCATTGATTGGAAACATGTCTTAATCATTAATGAATTGGTTGCTCTTTGTCCTTGAAGTTCTTTGGCCATTGATTGGAAACATGTCTTAATCATTAATGAATTGGTTTCTCTTTGTCCTTTAAGTTCTTTTGGCCATTGATTGGAAACATGTCTTAATCATTAATGAATTGGTTTCTCTTTGTCCTTTAAGTTCTTTTGGCCATTGATTGGAAACATGTCTTAATCCTTAATGAATTGGTTTCTCTTTGTCCTTTAAGTTCTTTTGGCCGTTGATTGGAAACATGTCTTAATCATTAATGAATTGGTTTCTCTTTGTCCTTTAAGTTCTTTTGGCCATTGATTGGAAACAAGTCTTAATCATTAATGAATTGGTTTCTCTTTGTCCTTTAAGTTCTTTTGGCCATTGATTGGAAACATGTCTTAATCATTAATTAATTGGTTTCTTGTCCTTGAAGTTCTTTGGCCATTGATTGGAAACATGTCTTAATCATTAATGAATTGGTTTCTCTTTGTCCATTAAGTTCTTTTGGCCATTGATTGGAAACATGTCTTAATCATTAATGAATTGGTTTCCCTTTGTCCTTTAAGTTCTTTTGGCCATTGATTGGAAACATGTCTTAATCATTAATGAATTGGTTTCTCTTTGTCCTTGAAGTTCTTTCGGCCATTGATTGGAAACAAGTCTTAATCATTAATGAATTGGTTTCTCTTTGTCCTTTAAGTTCTTTTGGCCATTGATTGGAAACATGTCTTAATCATTAATGAATTGGTTTCTCTTTGTCCTTTAAGTTCTTTTGGCCTTTGATTGGAAGTATGTCTTAATCCTTAATGAATTGGTTTCTCTTTGTCCTTTAAGTTCTTTTGGCCATTGATTGGAAACATGTCTTAATCATTAATGAATTGGTTTCTCTTTGTCCTTTAAGTTCTTTTGGCCATTGATTGGAAACAAGTCTTAATCATTAATGAATTGGTTTCTCTTTGTCCTTTAAGTTCTTTTGGCCATTGATTGGAAACATGTCTTAATCATTAATGAATTGGTTTCTCTTTATCTTTTAAGTTCTTTTGGCCTTTGATTGGAAACATCTCTTAATTCTTAATGAATTGGTTTCTCTTTGTCCTTTCAGTTCTTTGGCCATTGATTGGAAGCATGTCTTAATCATTAATGAATTGGTTTCTCTTTGTCCTTTAAGTTCTTTTGGCCATTGATTGGAAACATGTCTTAATCATTAATGAATTGGTTTCTCTTTGTCCTTTTAGTTCTTTTGGCCATTGATTGGAAACATGTCTTAATCCGTAATGAATTGGTTTCTCTTTGTCCTTTAAGTTCTTTTGGCCATTGATTGGAAACATGTCTTAATCATTAATGAATTGGTTTCTCTTTGTCCTTTAAGTTCTTTTGGCCATTGATTCGAAACAAGTCTTAATCATTAATGAATTGGTTTCTTCTTGTCCTTTAAGTTCTTTTGGCCATTGATTGGAAACATGTCTTAATCCTTAACGAATTGGTTTCTTTGTCCTTTAAGTTCTTTTGGCCATTGATTGGAAACATGTCTTAATCATTAATGAATTGGTTTCTCTTTGTCCTTTAAGTTCTTTTGGCCATTGATTGGAAACATGTCTTAATCATTAATGAATTGGTTTCTCTTTGTCCTTTAAGTTCTTTCGGCCATTGATTGGAAACATGTCTTAATCATTAATGAATTGGTTTCTTTTTGGCCATTGATTGGAAACATGTCTTAATCATTAATGAATTGGTTTCTCTTTGTCCTTTAAGTTCTTTTGGCCATTGATTGGAAACAAGTCTTAATCATTAATGAATTGGTTTCTCTTTGTCCTTTAAGTTCTTTTGGCCATTGATTGGAAACATGTCTTAATCATTAATGAATTGGTTTCTCTTTGTCCTTTAAGTTCTTTCGGCCATTGATTGGAAACAAGTCTTAATCATTAATGAATTGGTTTCTCTTTGTCCTTTAAGTTCTTTTGGCCATTGATTGGAAACATGTCTTAATCATTAATGAATTGGTTTCTCTTTGTCCTTTAAGTTCTTTTGGCCGTTGATTGGAAACATGTCTTAATCATTAATGAATTGGTTTCTCTTTGTCCTTTAAGTTCTTTTGGCCATTGATTGGAAACATGTCTTAATCATTAATGAATTGGTTTCTCTTTGTCCTTTAAGTTCTTTCGCCATTGATTGGAAACAAGTCTTAATCATTAATGAATTGGTTTCTCTTTGTCCTTTAAGTTCTTTTGGCCATTGATTGGAAACATGTCTTAATCCTAAATGAATTGGTTTCTCTTTGTCCTTTAAGTTCTTTCGGCCATTGATTGGAAACAAGTCTTAATCATTAATGAATTGGTTTCTCTTTGTCCTTTAAGTTCTTTGGCCATTGATTGGAAACATGTCTTAATCATTAATTAATTGGTTTCTCTTTGTCCTTTAAGTTCTTTTGGCCATTGATTGGAAACATGTCTTAATCATTAATGAATTGGTTTCTCTTTGTCCTTTAATGATGATAGGAACCCCGTGGATATAAAGATCCAGAAACCCCAGGCACACACTTTGATAGAAAACAAGATGTAGAATAAAGACCCTCCCTACTAAACCCCCAAGAAACCTGTCCTTGGAAACGTAGATAACAGGGAAAAGATAGAACAGAAATTGATTGAATATCACAAGGAACTTACCTTAGGATGAATTCTCTCAATTTCTTGATGCAACAAGCAAAGCAAATCACTCACCTCACTTGCACACAAAGGAACTGTTTTCTTGAAAGAAAACAAAACAGAATTTCAATTAATCAAAAACTGCTAAACAATGTGTTCATTGAGGTATTTATAACCTCTTACACTAGGTTAGACACTTAAACTAAGTCCAAGCCCAATAAGAAGTGTTTTGATACTAAATAATGTGAATTGGGTTGGATAAAACATAAAACATAAAACATGGGCTAAATAAAATAACTAAAAGTTTAGATGTCCTAAATACTTAAACTAACTAATTAAGACCAAAATAGGATAATGGCCCAATATGGCCAAAATAAGCTTCTAAGCCCAATTCGCAGCAAATAACAAGATCTTGGGTTGTCCATTAGTATGAGTTGGCATCTTGGTCTCCTTGGCCCATTCTTGATACATCTCTTCCACAATTGATTTAGCCAAGTTTCCAAAGTCTTCTCTTAACCTCTTTGCTCTTGCTCGTGTGATTGGTCCTACTGGCATGGTAAAATCTCCATCTTGGCCCCTTGTGCTAGAATGTCCAATTTGTCCTTCGGAGCACGTATCATTCCCTCCCTCCTCAAAAAGATTCGTCCTCGAATCTGCATCCATATCAAAAGGAGAAAGGTCAGAAACATTAAAAGTAGTTGAAACATTATACTCACCCGGAAGGTCAATCTTGTAAGCATTATCATTGATCCTCTCCAATACTTGAAATGGACCATCACCCCTTGAGTCAAGTTTAGATTTCCTATGAGTAGGAAACCTATCCTTCCTTAAATGAATCCAAACCCAATCACCAGGTTCAAAGACAACTTGTTTGCGGCCCTTGTTAACTCTTTGAGCCGTCACCTTGTTTTTCTTTTCAATCAACTCATGTGCCTTCAAGTGCATTGCTTTAACCTTCTCAGCCTTCTCATCACCATCTAAGCTAACAAGATCACTCAAAGGTAAAGGCATCAAGTCTAAAACAGTTAAAGGATTAAAGCCATACACAAGCTCAAAAGGAGAAAACCCTGTAGAAGAATGAATGGTTCTATTATATGCAAACTCAATGAAAGGCAAACAATCTTCCCAAGTTTTCAAATTCTTACCAACAACTACACGCAATAAAGTCCCTAAAGTCCTATTCACCACTTCAGTTTGACCATCAGTTTGTGGGTGACAAGTAGTAGAATATAACAATTTAGTTCCTAACTTACCCCACAACACTTTCCAAAAATGACTCAGGAACTTCACATCACGATCAGAAACAATGGTCCTAGGGACACCATGTAAACGCACCACTTCTCTAAAGAACAAATCAGCAATGTTTGTTGCATCATCAGTTTTATGGCATGCAATAAAGTGAGCCATTTTACTAAATCTGTCTACTACAACAAAAATGTTGTCTCTACCTTTCCTAGTTCTAGGCAATCCAAGCACAAAATCCATAGATATATCAACCCACGGATGAGTAGGCAGGCAAGGGTGTGTATAAACCATGTGGCATAGACTTAGATTTAGCCTGTTTACATGCAATGCATTTAGCACAAATTCTTTCGACATCTTTTTGCATGTGTGGCCAATAAAAATGCTCAGATAATACATCTAAAGTTTTATGCACACCAAAATGACCCATTAAACCACCACTATGTGATTCTCTAACAAGCAACTCTCTAACAGAGCAAACAGGTACACAAATCCTATTACCACGAAACAGAAAACCTTCATGCTTATAGAATTTGTTAAATGCACCATGTTCACATGCAGCATAAATATCAGAGAAATCAGAATCAGTAGCATACAATTCTTTCAAATGCTCAAATCCTAACAACTTAGTGGTAAGTGTAGTGATTAAAGCATACCTTCTAGATAAAGCATCAGCAACCACATTCTCTTTCCCTTGCTTATAAGAGATCACATATGGAAAAGTCTCAATAAACTCAACCCATTTAGCATGCCTCTTATTCAGCTTACCTTGTCCCTTTATGCTTGAGAGATTCATGATCAAGTATGAATCACTAACTCTTTGGACAGCAAGTAGTGTTGCCACACCTCTAAGGCCCGAACTAAAGCATATAGCTCTTTGTCATAGGTTGAGTACCTAAGTTGAGCTCCATTCAGCTTCTCACTGAAGAATGCAATGGGACGTTTTTCCTGCATCAAAACAGCACCTATACCAATCCCAGAAGCATCACATTCTATTTCAAAGGTTTTATCAAAATTAGGCAAAACAAGAATAGGAGCAGAACACAATTTATCTTTCAAAGTATTAAAAGCAAGTTCTTGTTCCTTTCCCCATTTAAACCCAACATCCTTTTTAATAATTTCAGTCAATGGAGCAGCAATGGTAGAGAAGTTTTTCACAAATCTTCTATAAAATCCAGCTAAACCATGAAAACTCCTTACCTCATAAGCACTTTTAGGCGTTGGCCATTCTTGAATAGCCTTCACCTTCTCCTCATCAACCTCAATACCATGAGCACTCACAATAAAACCAAGGAAAACAACTTTATCAATGCAAAAGGTGCACTTTTTAAGGTTGGCAAATAACTTTTCCTTCCTAAGCACATCTAAAACAGCCCTAACATGTGATATATGATCATCCAAACATTGGCTATAAATCAGAATATCATCAAAATAAACAACCACAAATTTCCCCAAAAATTCCCTCAAAACATGGTTCATTAAACGCATGAAAGTACTAGGTGCATTAGTTAACCCAAACGGCATAACCAACCACTCATAAAGACCATATTTTGTTTTAAATGCAGTCTTCCATTCATCCCCTGGTTTCATTCTAATTTGGTGATACCCACTTTTCAAATCAATTTTAGTAAATATGCATGCACCATTTAACTCATCAAGCATGTCATCTAACCTAGGGATAGGATGGCGATACTTTACCGTTATCTTGTTGACCGCACGATAATCCACACACATCCTCCAAGTGCCATCTTTCTTTGGAACCAACAAACTGAACGGCACATGGACTCATGCTTTCCCTTACATACCCTTTAGCTAGCTGATCATCCACTTGCCTTTGAAGCTCCTTTGTCTCCTCAAGATTACTTCTATAGGCTGGTCTATTTGGAATACTAGCTCCAGGCACAAAATCAATTTGGTGCTCAATCTCTCTCAATGGTGGCAATCCACTTGGCACCTCACTAGGGAACACGTCCTCAAACTCTTGCAACAAAGAAAGAAAACAACTAGGCAAATTTGGGTTAAGTTCAGTTTCAGAGAGTAAAATCTCCTTAAACCGAATCATAATCAAAGCTTTCTTGCCTAACAAAGCACTTTTCAAATCTCTCTCTTTTGCATAAAAACATGATTTCCTCTCACTCTCTTCATTTTTCTCACTCTTCTCTTTCTTTTCACTCTTTTTTTTCTTTGCATTTTTTTCACCTCTCTCTTTCTTTTCTTTATTTTCTCTCACCATTGGGCCTTGTTCTTTATTCTTTTCTCTCATGGCCTCGTTTTTCTCTTTTTTTTTTTCCTCACTTCCCAAATTCCCCACAAAAGTTTGTTGAAGCTTCATTTGGTCAAGATACACCTCCTTGGGTGATAATGGTGCAAGAGTGATCTTGTGGCCATTATACTCAAAGGAATACCTATTCTTGTACCCATCATGTAGCACACGCCTATCAAATTGCCATGGTCTCCCCAACAACAAATGACTAGCCTGCATGGGTACTACATCACACACTACTTCATCACTATACTTCCCAATGGAGAATGCAACCACAACTTGTCCGTAACTTTCACTTCCCCACTATTATTCAACCATTGCAACCTATATGGATTAGGATGCTTATCATGCTGCAATCCCAACTTCTCCACTAAGGTGGTACTAGCAACATTGGTGCAACTTCCACCATCAATAATCAAACTGCACACCTTTCCACCAACCAAACATCTAGTGTGAAAGATGTTCTCTCTTTGCTCTAGACTATCCTCCTTAACCTGCATATTCAAAGCACGACTAGCAACAAGAGACTCACCATGCACAGCATATTCAACATTCTCATCATTATCGTAATTCTCTAATGGTGGCATATCATCACTACCATCGACTTACCATCATCATCAGATTCAGATACAACTTCAACTCCCTAATGACCATTGTTCTCTTGTTCGCAATTAGATGCATAATGGCCCAAACCGTGGGCACTTGAAGCATTTAACATCTCTATGCCTAGAAGTAGCAGATGAAGAAGATGAATTAGAGGTACCTTTCTTCTTGGCCATGTCTAGTCCCTTCTCCTTGGGGTTTGAGTCCTTATTCTTCTTTGTGTCCTCATACTTAGACCATTTTGAACCCCACTTTGAGTTGGAATTTGAAAATGCCTTAGCTGCCCTTCTTTGATTTTGCTGTTTCTCCACCTTCATTGCCATGCTAACCAAATCCTCCATCTCCACATAATGGTGTAATTCTACCACATCTGCAATCTCCTTGTTCAAACCACCTATAAA
>CM062522.1:35822638-35897127 GCA_031439585.1 Pterocarpus macrocarpus | reverse complement strand
TCAATGAGAAACTTGTTTCCAATCAATAAAGGACAAAGCCAAAAGCTTAAAGGACAAAAGAAATTAAACTTAAATGGCCAAAAGAACTTAAAGGACAAAGATAAACCAATTCATTAACTTAAAGGACAAAGAGAAACCAATTCATTACGGATTAAGACATGTTTCCAATCAATGGCCAAAAGAACTAAAAGGACAAAGAGAAACCATTTTATTAATGATTAAGACTTGTTTCCAATCAATGGGAAACAAATTCATTAATGATTAAGACGTGTTTCCAATCAACGGCCAAAAGAACTAAAAGGACAAACAAAACCAATTCATTAACGATTTAGACATGTTTCCAATCAATGGGCAAAAGAACTTAAAGGACAAAGAGAAACCAATTCGTTAAGGATTAAGACATGTTTCCAATCAATGGCCAAAAGAACTTAAAGGACCAAAAGAAACCAATTCATTAATGATTAAGACTTGTTTCCAATCAATGGCCGAAAGAACTTAAAGGACAAAGAGAAACCAATTAATTAATGATTAAGACATGTTTCCAATCAATCGCCAAAAGAACTTAAAGGACAAAGAGAAACCAATTCATTAATGATTAAGACTTGTTTCCAATCAATCGCGAAAAGAACTTAAAGGACAAAGAGAAACCAATTCATTAATGATTAAGACATGTTTGCAATCAATGGCCGAAAGAACTTAAAGGACAAAGAGAAACCAATTAATTAATGATTAAGATATGTTTCCAATCAATCGCCAAAAGAACTTAAAGGACAAAGAGAAACCAATTCATTAATGATTAAGACTTGTTTCCAATCAATCGCCAAAAGAACTTAAAGGACAAAGAGAAACCAATTCATTAATGATTAAGACATGTTTGCAATCAATGGCCGAAAGAACTTAAAGGACAAAGAGAAACCAATTCATTTAGGATTAAGACATGTTTCCAATCGATGGCCAAAAGAACTTAAAAGATAAAGAGAAACCAATTCATTAATGATTAAGACATGTTTCCAATCAACGGCCAAAAGAACTTAAAGGACAAAGAGAAACCAATTCATTAATGATTAAGACTTGTTTCCAATCAATGGCCGAAAGAACTTAAAGGACAAAGAGAAACCAATTAATTAATGATTAAGACATGTTTCCAATCAATCGCCAAAAGAACTTAAAGGACAAAGAGAAACCAATTCATTAATGATTAAGACTTGTTTCCAATCAATCGCCAAAAGAACTTAAAGGACAAAGAGAAACCAATTCATTAATGATTAAGACTTGTTTAAAGGACAAAGAGAAGCCAATTCATTAATGATTAAGACATGTTTCCAATCAATCGCCAAAAGAACTTAAAGGACAAAGAGAAACCAATTCATTAATGATTAAGACATGTTTCAAATCAACGGCCAAAAGAACTAAAAGGACAAACAAAACCAATTCATTAACGATTAAGACTTGTTTCCAATCAATAGCCAAAAGAACTTAAAGGACAAAAAGAAACCAATTCATTAATGATTAAGACTTGTTTCCAATCAATGGCTGAAAGAACTTAAAGGACAAAGAGAAACCAATTAATTAATGATTAAGACATGTTTCCAATCAATCGCCAAAAGAACTTAAAGGACAAAGAGAAACCAATTCATTAATGATTAAGACTCGTTTCCAATCAATGGCCGAAAGAACTTAAAGGACAAAGAGAAACCAATTCATTAATGATTAAGACTTGTTTAAAGGACAAAGAGAAACCAATTAATTAATGATTAAGACATGTTTCCAATCAATCGCCAAAAGAACTTAAAGGACAAAGAGAAACCAATTCATTAATGATTAAGACTTGTTTCCAATCAATGGCCAAAAGAACTTAAAGGACAAAGAGAAACCAATTCATTACGGATTAAGACATGTTTCCAATCAATGGCCAAAAGAACTAAAAGGACAAAGAGAAACCATTTCATTAATGATTAAGACTTGTTTCCAATCAATGGCCGAAAGAACTTAAAGGACAAAGAGAGACCAATTAATTAATGATTAAGACGTGTTTCCAATCAATCGCCAAAAGAACTTAAAGGACAAAGAGAAACCAATTCATTAATGATTAAGACATATTTCCAATCAATGGCCAAAAGAACTAAAAGGACAAAGAGAAACCATTTCATTAATGATTAAGACTTGTTTCCAATCAATGGGAAACCAATTCATTAATAATTAAGACGTGTTTCCAATCAACGGCCAAAAGAACTAAAAGGACAAACAACACCAATTCATTAACGATTAAGACTTGTTTCCAATCAATGGCCAAAAGAACTTAAAGGACAAAGAGAAACCTATTCGTTAAGGATTAAGACATGTTTCCAATCAATGGCCGAAAGAACTTAAAGGACAAAAAGAAACCAATTCATTAATGATTAAGACTTGTTTCCAAACAATGGCCGAAAGAACTTAAAGGACAAAGAGAGACCAATTAATTAATGATTAAGACGTGTTTCCAATCAATCGCCAAAAGAACTTAAAGGACAAAGAGAAACCAATTCATTAATGATTAAGACTTGTTTCCAATCAATAGCCAAAAGAACTTAAAGGACAAAGAGAAACCAATTCATTAATGATTAAGACATGTTTCCAATCAATGGTCGAAAGAACTTAAAGGACAAAGAGAAACCAATTCATTTAGGATTAAGACATGTTTCCAATCTATGGCCAAAAGAACTTAAAGGATAAAGAGAAACCAATTCATTAATGATTAAGACTTGTTTCCAATCAATGGCCAAAAGAACTTAAAGGATAAAGAGAAACCAATTCATTAATGATTAAGACTTGTTTCCAATCAATGGCCAAAAGAACTTAAAGGACAAAGAGAAACCAATTCATTACGGCTTAAGACATGTTTCCAATCAATGGCCAAAAGAACTAAAAGGACAAAGAGAAACCATTTCATTAATGATTAAGACTTGTTTCCAATCAATGGCCAAAAGAACTTAAAGGACAAAGAGAAACCAATTCATTAATGATTAAGACATGTTTCAAATCAACGGCCAAAAGAACTAAAAGGACAAACAAAACCAATTCATTAACGATTAAGACTTGTTTCCAATCAATGGCTGAAAGAACTTAAAGGACAAAGAGAAACCAATTAATTAATGATTAAGACTTGTTTCCAATCAATCGCCAAAAGAACTTAAAGGACAAAGAGAAACCAATTCATTAATGATTAAGACATGTTTCCAATCAATGGCTGAAAGAACTTAAAGGACAAAGAGAAACCAATTCATTTAGGATTAAGACATGTTTACAATCAATGGCCAAAAGAACTTAAAGGAGAAAAAGAAACCAATTCATTAATGATTAAGACTTGTTTCCAATCAATGGCCGAAAGAACTTAAAGGACAAAGAAAGACCAATTAATTAATGATTAAGACTTGTTTCCAATCAATGGCCAAAAGAACTTAAAGGACAAAGAGAAACCAATTCATTAATGATTAAGACTTGTTTCCAATCAATCGCCAAAAGAACTTAAAGGACAAAGAGAAACCAATTCATTAATGATTAAGACATGTTTGCAATCAATGGCCGAAAGAACTTAAAGGACAAAGAGAAACCAATTCATTTAGGATTAAGACATGTTTCCAATCTATGGCCAAAAGCTTAAAGGACAAAGAGAAACCAATTCATTAATGATTAAGACATGTTTCCAATCAATGGCCAAAAGAACTTAAAGGACAAAGAGAAACCAATTAATTAATGATTAAGACATGTTTCCAATCAATCGCCAAAAGAACATAAAGGACAAAGAGAAACCAATTCATTAATGATTAAGACTTATTTCCAATCAATGGCCGAAAGAAGTTAAAGGACAAAGAGAAACCAATTCATTTAGGATTAAGACATGTTTCCAATCTATGGCCAGAAGAACTTAAAGGACAAAGAGAAACCAATTCATTAATGATTAAGACTTGTTTCCAAGCAATGGCCAAAAGAACTTAAAGGACAAAGAGAAACCAATTCTGATGAAAGGAGGCCCGTGGATATAAAGATCCAGAAACCCCAGGCACACACTTTGATAGAAAACAAGATATAGAATAAAGACCTTCCCTACTAAACCCCCAAGAAACCTGTCCTTGGAAACGTAGATAACAGGGAAAAGATAGAAAGTTCTGCATCTCACAGAACAAAATGTAGAAATTCTGCATCACACAGAATAAAGTGTAGAAATTACATCACATTGAGAATAAAGTGAGGAAAACCTCACAACTGTATTGGTAATCAAACCATGATCAAAACTATATGATAATTCTCTTTGTCTATAGGCCAAGTTGCCTATTTATACATAAATCCTAAAAATGGAAATTATCTAATCCAATCTAAAAGATTTGATTTGAAACTAAAACTTAAAATTAAAGATATGATTCTATTCTAAAAGATTTATTCCTAACTAATTTAAATCATATTTGATCTTTATAGATTAGATCAGATTTGATTTAAATCTTAAAAGATAAACTAATTTAATTTAAATCTAAATAAATCTAGACTAAGTCAAAACAAATCAAAAAAGAATCTAGCTACAATCTAAACATATCTCCAACATGATCAGATTGCTTGCTCTTCAAGTTACTTTAATTATGCTTGATTCCTTGATTTCCAAGTAACTTGAAATAAGCTCTTGGTTTGCTTGATCTCCAAGGAAGAATCAACTTGCTAGAAACAAACTCTTTACCAGTGTTGGAATAACCAAAATACCCTCTTGAGCACGTATCATTCTCCCCCTCTTCAAAAAAGATTCGTCCTCGAATCTTGCTTTTGTAATCTTCAAAGTCATCTCCACCATTATCTTCCCTTCGAAAAGCCATCTAAGAACCTGAAAATGAAGAACCTCACTAACACTCTATTCTCTTTTTTTTTTATCCTCTTTTTTTTTCTCTCTCTCTTTTTTTTTTCCTTCTTTCTTTTTCTTTTTTTTTTCGATTTTTTTTCCTTCTTTTTTTCCTTTTTTTTTTTTTTTTAACTGAATATACCTCAAATACAAAAAAAAAAAAAATGTGGACAAAGTAGACACAACAATTAAGGAAACGAGACTCAAAACGCAAAGAAAAAAAATTAGGGAAATAAAATTAACAAAGTGGAAACGAAATAGAAACAAAGGATAGTAAACATAGGGTTTTCCTACTAGACCTCTAAGAAACCTGTTCTTAGCAACCTAGGTCACCGAAAAAGGATTTTCCTACTAGACCTCTATGAAACCTGTCCATAGCAACCTAGATCAAAGGAAAGAATTTCCCTACTAGACCTTCAAAGAACATGTCCTTGACAACCTAGATCAACGGGAAAAGAAATTATGCTTATAATCCTCACTTTTTTCTGATTTCTTCTCCTTTTTTTTCCCTTTTTTTTTTTGGATCTAAACTAACTATAGAAAGACAAATGCCACATAGAGAAGAAACATAAGGACAGATAAAGACGCGACAGCAAAACAAAAGGATAGAACGCACAAACACAAAAAAAAAAAAATAAAGCTAAAGGACAAGAAAAGAAGACAAAAGATGAACGTAAAAGATAAAGATAGATAAATAGGAATTTATCTAGACCTTGCTCTAATACCAAATGATGATAGAGGAAAGGAACCCCGTGGATATAAGGATCCAGAAACCCCAGGTACATATTTTGATAGAAAACAAGATATAGAATAAAGACCCTCCCTACTAAACCCCCAAGAAACTTTGTCCTTGGAAACGTAGATACTGAGGAAATCCCTACTAAACCCCCAAGAAACCTGTCCTTGGAAACGTAGATAATCGGGAATAGATAGAAAATTCTGCATCTCACAGAACAAAATGTAGAAATTCTGCATCACACAGAATAAAGTGTAGAAATTCTGCATCACACAGAATAAAGTGAGGAAAACCTCACAACTGTATTGGTAATCAAACCATGATCAAAACTATATGATAATTCTCTTTGTCTATAGGCCAAGTTGCCTATTTATACATAAATCCTAAAAATGGAAATTATCTAATCCAATCTAAAAGATTTGATTTGAAACTAAAACTTAAAATTAAAGATATGATTCTATTCTAAAAGATTTATTCCTAACTAATTTAAATCATATTTGATCTTTATAGATTAGATCAGATTTGATTTAAATCTTAAAAGATAAACTAATTTAATTTAAATCTAAATAAATCTAGACTAAGTCAAAACAAATCAAAAAGAATCTAGCTACAATCTAAACATATCTCCAACATGATCAGATTGCTTGCTCTTCAAGTTACTTTAATTATGCTTGATTCCTTGATTTCCAAGTAACTTGAAATAAGCTCTTGGTTTGCTTGATCTCCAAGGAAGAATCAACTTGCTAGAAACAAACTCTTTACCGGTGTTGGAATAACCAAAATACCCTCTTGAGCACGTATCATTCTCCCTCTTCAAAAAGATTAGTCCTCGAATCTTGCCTTTGTAATCTTCAAAGTCATCTCCACCATTATCTTCCCTTCGTGAAGCCATCTAAGAACCTGAAAATGAAGAACGTCACTAACACTCTGCTCTCTTATTTTTTTCCTTTTTTTTTCTCTCTCTTTTTTTTTTCCTTTTTCCTTTTTCTTTTTTTTTCACTTTTTTTTTCTTTTTTTTTTTTTTTTTTTTTTTTTTTTCTTTTTGAACTGAATATACCTCAAATACAAAAAAAAAAAAAAATGTGGACAAAGTAGACACAACAATTAAGGAAACGAGACTCAAAACGCAAAGAAAAAAAAAACTAGGGAAATAAAATTAACAAAGTGGAAACGAAATAGAAACAAAGGATAGTAAACATAGGGTTTTCCTACTAGACCTCTAAGAAACCTGTTCTTAGCAACCTAGGTCACCGAAAAAGGATTTTCCTACTAGACCTCTATGAAACCTGTCCATAGCAACCTAGATCAAAGGAAAGAATTTCCCTACTAGACCTTCAAAGAACATGTCCTTGACAACCTAGATCAAAGGAAAATAAAATTATGCTTATAATCCTCACTTTTTTCTGATTTCTTCTCCTTTTTTTTCCCTTTTTTTTTTTGGATCTAAACTAACTATAGAAAGACAAATGCCACATAGAGAAGAAACATAAGGACAGATAAAGACGCGACAGCAAAACAAAAGGATAGAACGCACAAACACAAAAAAAAAAAAAATAAAGCTAAAGGACAAGAAAAGAAGACAAAAGATGAACGTAAAAGATAAAGATAGATAAATAGGAATTTATCTAGACCTTGCTCTAATACCAAATGATGATAGAGGAAAGGAACCCCGTGGATATAAGGATCCAGAAACCCCAGGTACATATTTTGATAGAAAACAAGATATAGAATAAAGACCCTCCCTACTAAACCCCCAAGAAACCTGTCCTTGGAAACGTAGATAACAGGGAAATCCCTACTAAACCCCCAAGAAACCTGTCCTTGGAAACGTAGATAATCGGGAATAGATAGAAAATTCTGCATCTCACAGAACAAAATGTAGAAATTCTGCATCACACAGAATAAAGTGTAGAAATTCTGCATCACACAGAATAAAGTGAGGAAAACCTCACAACTGTATTGGTAATCAAACCATGATCAAAACTATATGATAATTCTCTTTGTCTATAGGCCAAGTTGCCTATTTATACATAAATCCTAAAAATGGAAATTATCTAATCCAATCTAAAAGATTTGATTTGAAACTAAAACTTAAAATTAAAGATATGATTCTATTCTAAAAGATTTATTCCTAACTAATTTAAATCATATTTGATCTTTATAGATTAGATCAGATTTGATTTAAATCTTAAAAGATAAACTAATTTAATTTAAATCTAAATAAATCTAGACTAAGTCAAAACAAATCAAAAAAGAATCTAGCTACAATCTAAACATATCTCCAACATGATCAGATTGCTTGCTCTTCAAGTTACTTTAATTATGCTTGATTCCTTGATTTCCAAGTAACTTGAAATAAGCTCTTGGTTTGCTTGATCTCCAAGGAAGAATCAACTTGCTAGAAACAAACTCTTTACCAGTGTTGGAATAACCAAAATACCCTCTTGAGCACGTATCAAATTCATTACGGCTTAAGACATGTTTCCAGTCAATGGCCAAAAGAACTAAAAGGACAAAGAGAAACCATTTCATTAATGATTAAGACATGTTTCCAATCAATGGCCAAAAGAACTTAAAGGACAAAGAGAAACCAATTCATTAATGATTAAGACATGTTTCCAATCAACGGCCAAAAGAACTAAAAGGACAAACAAAACCAATTCATTAACGATTAAGACTTGTTTCCAATCAATGGCTGAAAGAACTTAAAGGACAAAGAGAAACCAATTAATTAATGATTAAGACATGTTTCCAATCAATCGCCAAAAGAACTTAAAGGACAAAGAGAAACCAATTCATTAATGATTAAGACTTGTTTCCAATCAATCGCCAAAAGAACTTAAAGGACAAAGAGAAACCAATTCATTAAGGATTAAGACATGTTTCCAATCAATGGCCAAAAGAACTTAAAGGACAAAGAGAAACCAATTCATTTAGGATTAAGACATGTTTACAATCAATGGCCAAAAGAACTTAAAGGACAAAAAGAAACCAATTCATTAATGATTAAGACTTGTTTCCAATCAATGGCCGAAAGAACTTAAAGGACAAAGAGAAACCAATTCATTAATGATTAAGACATGTTTCCAATCAATGGCCGAAAGAACTTAAAGGACAAAGAGAAACCAATTCATTTAGGATTAAGACATGTTTCCAATCTATGGCCAAAAGAACTTAAAGGATAAAGAGAAACCAATTCATTAATGATTAAGACTTGTTTCCAATCAATGGCCAAAAGAACTTAAAGGACAAAGAGAAACCAATTCATTAATGATTAAGACATGTTTCCAATCAATGGCCAAAAGAACTAAAAGGACAAAGAGAAACCAATTCATTAATGATTAAGACTTGTTTCCAATCAATGGCCAAAAGAACTTAAAGGACAAAGAGAAACCAATTCATTAATGATTAAGACATGTTTCCAATCAATGGCCAAAAGAACTAAAAGGACAAAGAGAAACCAATTCATTAATGATTAAGACATGTTTCCAATCAATGGCCAAAAGAACTTAAAGGACAAAGAGAAACCAATTCATTAAGGATTAAGACATGTTTCCAATCAATGGCCAAAAGAACTTAAAGGACAAAAAGAAACCAATTCATTAATGATTAAGACTTGTTTCCAATCAATGGCCGAAAGAACTTAAAGGACAAAGAGAAACCAATTAATTAATGATTAAGACATGTTTCCAATCAATCGCCAAAAGAACTTAAAGGACAAAGAGAAACCAATTCATTAATGATTAAGACTTGTTTCCAATCAATGGCCAAAAGAACTTAAAGGACAAAGAGAAACCAATTCATTAATGATTAAGACATGTTTCCAATCAATGGCCAAAAGAACTTAAAGGACAAAGAGAAACCAATTAATTAATGATTAAGATATGTTTCCAATCAATCGCCAAAAGAACTTAAAGGACAAAGAGAAACCAATTCATTAATGATTAAGACTTGTTTCCAATCAATCGCCAAAAGAACTTAAAGGACAAAGAGAAACCAATTCATTAATGATTAAGACATGTTTCCAATCAATGGCCGAAAGAACTTAAAGGACAAAGAGAAACCAATTCATTTAGGATTAAGACATGTTTCCAATCAATGGCCAAAAGAACTTAAAGGACAAAGAGAAACCAATTCATTAATGATTAAGACATGTTTCCAATCAATGGCCAAAAGAACTTAAAGGACAAAGAGAAACCAATTCATTAATGATTAAGACTTGTTTCCAATCAATGGCCAAAAGAACTTAAAGGACAAAGAGAAACCAATTAATTAATGATTAAGACATGTTTCCAATCAATCGCCAAAAGAACTTAAAGGACAAAGAGAAACCAATTCATTAATGATTAAGACTTGTTTCCAATCAATCGCCAAAAGAACTTAAAGGACAAAGAGAAACCAATTCATTAATGATTAAGACATGTTTCCAATCAATGGCCAAAAGAACTTAAAGGACAAAGAGAAACCAATTCATTAATGATTAAGACATGTTTCCAATCAATCGCCAAAAGAACTTAAAGGACAAAGAGAAACCAATTCATTAATGATTAAGACATGTTTCCAATCAATGGCCAAAAGAACTAAAAGGACAAAGAGAAACCAATTCATTAACGATTAAGACTTGTTTCCAATCAATGGCCAAAAGAACTTAAAGGACAAAGAGAAACCAATTCATTAATGATTAAGACTTGTTTCCAATCAATGGCCAAAAGAACTTAAAGGACAAAGAGAAACCAATTAATTAATGATTAAGACATGTTTCCAATCAATCGCCAAAAGAACTTAAAGGACAAAGAGAAACCAATTCATTAATGATTAAGACATGTTTCCAATCAATGGCCAAAAGAACTTAAAGGACAAAGAGAAACCAATTCATTAATGATTAAGACATGTTTCCAATCAATGGCCAAAAGAACTTAAAGGACAAAGAGAAACCAATTCATTAATGATTAAGACATGTTTCCAATCAATCGCCAAAAGAACTTAAAGGACAAAGAGAAACCAATTCATTAATGATTAAGACTTGTTTCCAATCAATGGCCAAAAGAACTTAAAGGACAAAGAGAAACCAATTCATTAATGATTAAGACATGTTTCCAATCAATGGCCAAAAGAACTTAAAGGACAAAGAGAAACCAATTCATTAATGATTAAGACTTGTTTCCAATCAATGGCCGAAAGAACTTAAAGGACAAAGAGAAACCAATTCATTAATGATTAAGACATGTTTCCAATCAATCGCCAAAAGAACTTAAAGGACAAAGAGAAACCAATTCATTAATGATTAAGACATGTTTCCAATCAATGGCCGAAAGAACTTAAAGGACAAAGAGAAACCAATTCATTAATGATTAAGACTTGTTTCCAATCAATGGCCAAAAGAACTTAAAGGACAAAGAGAAACCAATTCATTAATGATTAAGACATGTTTCCAATCAATGGCCAAAAGAACTTAAAGGACAAAGAGAAACCAATTCATTAATGATTAAGACTTGTTTCCAATCAATGGCCAAAAGAACTTAAAGGACAAAGAGAAACCAATTCATTAATGATTAAGACATGTTTCCAATCAATGGCCAAAAGAACTTAAAGGACAAAGAGAAACCAATTCATTAATGATTAAGACTTGTTTCCAATCAATGGCCAAAAGAACTTAAAGGACAAAGAGAAACCAATTAATTAATGATTAAGACATGTTTCCAATCAATCGCCAAAAGAACTTAAAGGACAAAGAGAAACCAATTCATTAATGATTAAGACATGTTTCCAATCAATGGCCGAAAGAACTTAAAGGACAAAGAGAAACCAATTCATTAATGATTAAGACATGTTTCCAATCAATGGCCAAAAGAACTTAAAGGACAAAGAGAAACCAATTCATTAATGATTAAGACATGTTTCCAATCAACGGCCAAAAGAACTTAAAGGACAAAGAGAAACCAATTCATTAATGATTAAGACTTGTTTCCAATCAATGGCCAAAAGAACTTAAAGGACAAAGAGAAACCAATTCATTAATGATTAAGACATGTTTCCAATCAATGGCCAAAAGAACTTAAAGGACAAAGAGAAACCAATTCATTAATGATTAAGACTTGTTTCCAATCAATGGCCAAAAGAACTTAAAGGACAAAGAGAAACCAATTCATTAATGATTAAGATTTGTTTCCAATCAATGGCCCTAAGAATTTAAAGGACAAAGAGAAACCAATTCATTAATGATTAAGACATGTTTCCAATCAATGGCCAAAAGAACTTAAAGGACAAAGAGAAACCAATTCATTAATGATTAAGACATGTTTCCAATCAATGGCCAATAGAACTTCAAGGACAAAGAGAAACCAATTCATTAATGATTAAGACTTGTTTCCAAACAATGGCCAAAAGAACTTAAAGGACAAAGAGAAACCAATTCATTAATGATTAAGACATATTTCCAATCAATGGCCAAAAGAACTTAAAGGACAAAAAGAAACCAATTCATTAACGATTAAGATTTGTTTCCAATCAATGGCCAAAAGAACTTAAAGGACAAAGAGAAACCAATTCATTAATGATTAAGACATGTTTCCAATCAATGGCCAAAAGAACTTAAAGGACAAAGAGAAACCAATTCATTAATGATTAAGACTTGTTTCCAATCAATGGCCAAAAGAACTTAAAGGACAAAGAGAAACCAATTCATTAATGATTAAGACATGTTTCCAATCAATCGCCAAAAGAACTTAAAGGACAAAGAGAAACCAATTCATTAATGATTAAGACATGTTTCCAATCAATGGCCGAAAGAACTTAAAGGACAAAGAGAAACCAATTCATTTAGGATTAAGACATGTTTCCAATCAATGGCCAAAAGAACTTAAAGGACAAAGAGAAACCAATTCATTAATGATTAAGACTTGTTTCCAATCAATGGCCAAAAGAACTTAAAGGACAAAGAGAAACCAATTAATTAATGATTAAGACTTGTTTCCAATCAATGGCCAAAAGAACTTAAAGGACAAAGAGAAACCAATTCATTAATGATTAAGACTTGTTTCCAATCAATCGCCAAAAGAACTTAAAGGACAAAGAGAAACCAATTCATTAATGATTAAGACATGTTTCCAATCAACGGCCAAAAGAACTTAAAGGACAAAGAGAAACCAATTCATTAATGATTAAGACATGTTTCCAATCAATGGCCAAAAGAACTTAAAGGACAAAGAGAAACCAATTCATTAATGATTAAGACATGTTTCCAATCAATGGCCAAAAGAACTTAAAGGACAAAGAGAAACCAATTCATTAATGATTAAGACATGTTTCCAATCAATCGCCAAAAGAACTTAAAGGACAAAGAGAAACCAATTCATTAATGATTAAGACTTGTTTCCAATCAATGGCCGAAAGAACTTAAAGGACAAAGAGAAACCAATTCATTTAGGATTAAGACATGTTTCCAATCAATGGCCAAAAGAACTTAAAGGACAAAGAGAAACCAATTCATTAATGATTAAGACTTGTTTCCAATCAATGGCCAAAAGAACTTAAAGGACAAAGAGAAACCAATTCATTAATGATTAAGACATGTTTCCAATCAATGGCCAAAAGAACTTAAAGGACAAAGAGAAACCAATTCATTAATGATTAAGACATGTTTCCAATCAATGGCCAAAAGAACTTAAAGGACAAAGAGAAACCAATTCATTAATGATTAAGACATGTTTCCAATCAATGGCCAAAAGAACTTAAAGGACAAAGAGAAACCAATTCATTAATGATTAAGACTTGTTTCCAATCAATGGCCAAAAGAACTTAAAGGACAAAGAGAAACCAATTAATTAATGATTAAGACATGTTTCCAATCAATCGCCAAAAGAACTTAAAGGACAAAGAGAAACCAATTCATTAATGATTAAGACTTGTTTCCAATCAATCGCCAAAAGAACTTAAAGGACAAAGAGAAACCAATTCATTAATGATTAAGACATGTTTCCAATCAATGGCCGAAAGAACTTAAAGGACAAAGAGAAACCAATTCATTAATGATTAAGACATGTTTCCAATCAATGGCCAAAAGAACTTAAAGGACAAAGAGAAACCAATTCATTAATGATTAAGACTTGTTTCCAATCAATGGCCAAAAGAACTTAAAGGACAAAGAGAAACCAATTCATTAATGATTAAGACATGTTTCCAATCAATGGCCAAAAGAACTTAAAGGACAAAGAGAAACCAATTCATTAATGATTAAGACTTGTTTCCAATCAATGGCCGAAAGAACTTAAAGGACAAAGAGAAACCAATTCATTACGGATTAAGACATGTTTCCAATCAACGGCCAAAAGAACTTAAAGGACAAAGAGAAACCAATTCATTAATGATTAAGACATGTTTCCAATCAATGGCCAAAAGAACTTAAAGGACAAAGAGAAACCAATTCATTAATGATTAAGACATGTTTCCAATCAATGGCCAAAAGAACTTAAAGGACAAAGAGAAACCAATTCATTAATGATTAAGACTTGTTTCCAATCAATGGCCAAAAGAACTTAAAGGACAAAGAGAAACCAATTCATTAATGATTAAGACATGTTTCCAATCAATCGCCAAAAGAACTTAAAGGACAAAGAGAAACCAATTCATTAATGATTAAGACTTGTTTCCAATCAATCGCCAAAAGAACTTAAAGGACAAAGAGAAACCAATTCATTAATGATTAAGACATGTTTCCAATCAATGGCCAAAAGAACTTAAAGGACAAAGAGAAACCAATTCATTAATGATTAAGACATGTTTCCAATCAATGGCCAAAAGAACTTAAAGGACAAAGAGAAACCAATTCATTAATGATTAAGACTTGTTTCCAATCAATGGCCAAAAGAACTTAAAGGACAAAGAGAAACCAATTCATTAATGATTAAGACATGTTTCCAATCAATGGCCAAAAGAACTTAAAGGACAAAGAGAAACCAATTCATTAATGATTAAGACATGTTTCCAATCAACGGCCAAAAGAACTTAAAGGACAAAGAGAAACCAATTCATTAATGATTAAGACATGTTTCCAATCAATGGCCAAAAGAACTTCAAGGGCAAAGAGAAACCATTTCATTAATGATTAAGACTTGTTTCCAATCAATGGCCAAAAGAACTTAAAGGACAAAGAGAAACCAATTCATTAATGATTAAGACATGTTTCCAATCAATGGCCAAAAGAACTTAAAGGACAAAGAGAAACCAATTCATTAATGATTAAGACTTGTTTCCAATCAATGGCCAAAAGAACTTAAAGGACAAAGAGAAACCAATTCATTAATGATTAAGACATGTTTCCAATCAATCGCCAAAAGAACTTAAAGGACAAAGAGAAACCAATTCATTAATGATTAAGACATGTTTCCAATCAATGGCCGAAAGAACTTAAAGGACAAAGAGAAACCAATTCATTAATGATTAAGACATGTTTCCAATCAATGGCCAAAAGAACTTAAAGGACAAAGAGAAACCAATTCATTAATGATTAAGACTTGTTTCCAATCAATGGCCGAAAGAACTTAAAGGACAAAGAGAAACCAATTCATTAATGATTAAGACATGTTTCCAATCAATGGCCAAAAGAACTTAAAGGACAAAGAGAAACCAATTCATTAATGATTAAGACATGTTTCCAATCAATGGCCAAAAGAACTTAAAGGACAAAGAGAAACCAATTCATTAATGATTAAGACTTGTTTCCAATTAATGTCCAAAAGAACTTAAAGGACAAAGAGAAACCAATTCATTAATGATTAAGACATGTTTCCAATCAACGGCCAAAAGAACGTAAAGGACAAAGAGAAACCAATTCATTAATGATTAAGACTTGTTTCCAATCAATGGCCACAAGAACTTAAAGGGCAAAGAGAAACCAATCCATTAATGATTAAGACATGTTTCTAATCAATGGCCAAAAGAACTTGAAGGACAAAGAGGAACCAATTCATTAATGATTGAGACATGTTTCCAATCTATGGTCAAAACAACTTAAAGGACAAAGAGAAACCAATTCATTAATGATTAAGACATGTTTCCAATCAATGGTCAAAAGAACTTAAAGGACAAAGAGAAACCAATTCATTAATGATTAAGACATGTTTCCAATCAATGGCCAAAAGAACTTAAAGGACAAAGACAAACCAATTCATTAATGATTAAGACTTGTTTCCAATCAATGGTCAAAAGAACTTAAAGGACAAAGAGAAACCAATTCATCACGGATTAAGATATGTTTCCAATCAATGGCCAAAATAACTTACAGGACAAAGAGAAACCATTTCATTAATGATGAAGACTTGTCTCCAATCAACGGCAAATAGAACTTAAAGCACAAAGAGAAACCAATTCGTTAAGGATTAAGACATGTTTCCGATCAAAGGCCAAAAGAACCTAAAGGACAAAGAGAAACCAATTCATTAATGATTAAGACATGTTTCCAATCAACGGCCAAAAGAACTTAAAGGACAAAGAGAAACCAATTCATTAATGATTAAGACATGTTTCCAATCAATGGCCAAAAGAACTTAAAGGACAAAGAGAAACCAATTCATTAATGATTAAGACATGTTTCCAATCAATGGCCAAAAGAACTTAAAGGATAAAGAGAAACCGATTCATTAATGATTAAGACATGTTTCCAATCAATGGCCAAAAGAACTTAAAGGACAAAGAGAAACCAATTCATTAATGATTAAGACATGTTTCCAATCAATGGCCAAAAGAACTTAAAGGACAAAGGGAAACCAATTCATTAATGATTAAGACATGTTTCCAATCAATCGCCAAAAGAACTTAAAGGACAAAGAGAAACCAATTCATTAATGATTAAGACATGTTTCCAATCAATGGCCGAAAGAACTTAAAGGACAAAGAGAAACCAATTCATTAATGATTAAGACTTGTTTCCAATCAATGGCCAAAAGAACTTAAAGGACAAAGAGAAACCAATTCATTAATGATTAAGACATGTTTCCAATCAATGGCCAAAAGAACTTAAAGGACAAAGAGAAACCAATTCATTAATGATTAAGACATGTTTCCAATCAATGGCCAAAAGAACTTAAAGGACAAAGAGAAACCAATTCATTAATGATTAAGACTTGTTTCCAATCAATGGCCAAAAGAACTTAAAGGACAAAGAGAAACCAATTCATTAATGATTAAGACATGTTTCCAATCAATGGCCAAAAGAACTTAAAGGACAAAGAGAAAGCAATTCATTAATGATTAAGACATGTTTCCAATCAATGGCCAAAAGAACATAAAGGACAAAGAGAAACCAATTCATTAATGATTAAGACATGTTTCCAATCAATGGCCAAAAGAACTTAAAGGACAAAGAGAAACCAATTCATTAATGATTAAGACATGTTTCCAATCAACGACGAAAAGAACTTAAAGGATAAAGAGAAACCAATTCATTAATGATTAAGACATGTTTCCAATCAATCGCCAAAAGAACTTAAAGGACAAAGAGAAACCAATTCATTAATGATTAAGACTTGTTTCCAATCAATGGCCAAAAGAACTTAAAGGACAAAGAGAAACCAATTCATTAATGATTAAGACATGTTTCCAATCAATGGCCAAAAGAACTTAAAGGACAAAGAGAAACCAATTCATTAATGATTAAGACATGTTTCCAATCAATGGCCAAAAGAACTTAAAGGACAAAGGGAAACCAATTCATTAATGATTAAGACATGTTTCCAATCAATGGCGAAAAGAACTTAATGGACAAAGAGAAACCAATTCATTAAGGATTAAGACATGTTTCCAATCAATGGCCAAAAGAACTTAAAGGACAAAGAGAAACCAATTGATTAATGATTAAGACATGTTTCCAATCAATGGCCAAAAGAACTTAAAGGACAAAGAGAAACCATTTCATTAATGATTAAAACTTGTTTCCAATCAACGGCGGAAAGAACTAAAAGGACAAAGGGAAACCAATTCATTAACGATTCAGACATGTTTCCAATCAATGGCCAAAAGAACTTAAAGGACAAAGAGAAACCAATTCATTAATGATTAAGACTTGTTTCCAATCAATGGCCAAAAGAACTTAAAGGACAAAGAGAAACCAATTCATTAATGATTAAGACATGATTCCAATCAATGGCCAAAAGAACTTAAAGGACAAAGAGAAACCAATTCATTACGGATTAAGACATGTTTCCAATCAATGGCCAAAAGAACTTAAAGGACAAAGAGAAACCAATTCTTTAAGGATTAAGACATGCTTCCAATAAAAGGCCAAAAGAACTTAAAGGACAAAGAAAAACCAATTCATTAATGATTAAGACTACATGTTTCTACTCAATGGCCGAGAGAACTTAATGTACAAAGAGACACAAATACATTAATGATTAAGACATGTTTCCAATCAATGGCCAAAAGAACTTAAAGGACAAAGAGAAACCAATTCATTAATGATTAAGACATGCTTCCAATCAACGGCCAAAAGAACTTAAAGGACAAAGTGAAACCAATTCATTAATGATTAAGACATGTTTCCAATCAATGGCCAAAAGAACTTAAAGGACAAAGAGAAACCAATTCATTAATGATTAAGACATGTTTCCAATCAATGGCCAAAAGAACTTAAAGGACAAAGAGAAACCAATTCATTAATGATTAAGACATGCTTCCAATCAACGGCCAAAAGAACTTAAAGGACAAAGGGAAACCAATTCATTAATGATTAAGACATGTTTCCAATCAATGGCCAAAAGAACTTAATGGACAAAGAGAAACCAATTCATTAAGGATTAAGACATGTTTCCAATCAATGGCCAAAAGAACTTAAAGGACAAAGAGAAACCAATTCATTAATGATTAAGACATGTTTCCAATCAATGGCCAAAAGAACTTAAAGGACAAAGAGAAACCAATTCATTAATGATTAAGACTTGTTTCCAATCAATGGCCAAAAGAACTTAAAGGACAAAGAGAAACCAATTCATTAATGATTAAGACATATTTCCAATCAATCGCCAAAAGAACTTAAAGGACAAAGAGAAACCAATTCATTAATGATTAAGACATGTTTCCAATCAATGGCCAAAAGAACTTAAAGGACAAAGAGAAACCAATTCATTAATGATTAAGACATGTTTCCAATCAATGGCCAAAAGAACTTAAAGGACAAAGAGAAACCAATTCATTAATGATTAAGACATGTTTCCAATCAACGGCCAAAAGAATTTAAAGGACAAAGAGAAACCAATTCATTAATGATTAAGACATGTTTCCAATCTACGGCCAAAAGAACTTAAAGGACAAAGAGAAACCAATTCATTAATGATTAAGACATGTTTCCAATCAATGGCCGAAAGAACTTAAAGGACAAAGAGAAACCAATTCATTAATGATTAAGACATGTTTCCAATCAACGGCCAAAAGAACATAAAGGACAAAGAGAAACCAATTCATTAATGATTAAGACATGTTTCCAATCAATGGCTGAAAGAACTTAAAGGACAAAGAGAAACCAATTCATTAATGATTAAGACATGTTTCCAATCAATCGCCAAAAGAACTTAAAGGATAAAGAGAAACCAATTCATTAATGATTAAGACATGTTTCCAATCAATCGCCAAAAGAACTTAAAGGACAAAGAGAAACCAATTCATTAATGATTAAGACATGTTTCCAATCAATGGCCAAAAGAACTTAAAGGACAAAGAGAAACCAATTCATTAATGATTAAGACATGTTTCCAATCAATGGCCAAAAGAACTTAAAGGACAAAGAGAAACCAATTCATTAATGATTAAGACATGTTTCCAATCAATGGCCAAAAGAACTTAAAGGACAAAGAGAAACCAATTCATTAATGATTAAGACATGTTTCCAATCAATGGCCAAAAGAACTTAAAGGACAAAGGGAAACCAATTCATTAATTATTAAGACATGTTTCCAATCAACGGCCAAAAGAACTTAAAGGACAAGGAGAAACCAACTCAATAACGATTAAGACTTGATTTCAATCAATAGCCGAAAGAACTTAAAGGACAAAGAGAAACCAATTCATTAAGGATTAAGACATGTTTCCAATCAATGGCCAAAACAACTTAAAGGACAAAGAGAAACCAATTCATTAATGATTAAGACATGTTTCCAATCAATGGCCAAAAGAACTTAAAGGACAAAGAGAAACCAATTCATTAATGATTAAGACACGTTTCCAATCAATGGCCAAAAGAACTTAAAGGACAAAGATAAACCAATTCATTAATGATTAAGACTTGTTTCCAATCAATGGCCAAAAGAACTTAAAGGACAAAGAGAAACCAATTCATTAATGATTAAGACATGTTTCCAATCAAAGGCCAAAAGAACTTAAAGGACAAAGAGAAACCAATTCATTAATGATTAAGACATGTTTCCAATCAATGGCCAAAAGAACTTAAAGGACAAAGAGAAACCAATTCATTAATGATTAAGGCTTGTTTCCAATCAATGGCCGAAAGAACTTATAGGACAAAGAACAACCAATTCATTAATGATTAAGACATGTTTCCAATCAATGGCCAAAAGAACTTAAAGGACAAAGAGAAACCAATTCATGAATGATTAAGACATGTTTCCAATCAAAGGCCAAAAGAACTTAAAGGACAAAGAGAAACCATTTCATTAATGATTAAGACATGTTTCCAATCAATGGCCAAAAGAACTTAAAGGACAAAGAGAAACCAATTCATTAATGATTAAGACATGTTTCCAATCAACGGCCAAAAGAACTTAAAGGACAAAGAGAAACCAATTCATTAATGATTAAGACATGCTTCCAATGAACGGCCAAAAGAACTTAAAGGATAAAGAGAAAGCAATTCATTAATGATTAAGACTTGTTTCCAATCAATGGCCAAAAGAACTAAAAGGACAAAGAGAAATCAATTCATTAATGATTAAGACATGTTTCCAATCAATGGCCAAAAGAACTTAAAGGACAAAGAGAAACCAATTCATTAATGATTAAGACTTGTTTCCAATCAATGGCCAAAAGAACTTCAAGGACAAAGAGAAACCAATTGATTAATGATTAAGACATGTTTCCAATCAATGGCCAAAAGACCTTAAAGGACAAAGAGAAACCAATTCATTAACGATTAAGACATGTTTCCAATCATTGGCCAAAAGAACTTAAAGGACAAAGGGAAACCAATTCATTAATGATTAAGACTTGTTTCCAATCAATGGCCAAAAGAACTTAAAGGACAAAGAGAAACCAATTCGTTAAGGATTAAGACATGTTTCCAATCAATGGCCAAAATAACATAAAGGACAAAGAGAAACCAATTCATTAAGGATTAAGACATGTTTCCAATCAATGGCCAAAAGAACTTAAAGGACAAAGAGAAACCAATTCATTAATGATTAAGACATGTTTCCAATCAATGGCCAAAAGAACTTAAAGGACAAAGAGAAACCAATTCATTAATGATTAAGACATGTTTCCAATCAATGGCCAAAAGAACTTAAAGGACAAAGAGAAACCAATTCATTAATGATTAAGACTTGTTTCCAATCAATGGCCAAAAGAACTTAAAGGACAAAGAGAAACCAATTCATTAAGGATTAAGACATGTTTCCAATCAATGGCCAAAAGAACTTAAAGGACAAAGAGAGACCATTTCATTAATGATTAAGACATGTTTCCAATCAATGGCCAAAAGAACTTAAAGGACAAAGAGAAACCAATTCATTAATGATTAAGACTTGTTTCCAATCAATGGCCAAAGAACTTCAAGGACAAAGAGAAACCAATTCATTAATGATTAAGACATGTTTCCAATCAACGGCCAAAAGAACTTAAAGGACAAAGAGAAACCAATTCATTAATGATTAAGACATGTTTCCAATCAATGGCCAAAAGAACTTAAAGGACAAAGAGAAACCAATTCATTAATGATTAAGACATGTTTCCAATCAATGGCCGAAAGAACTTAAAGGACAAAGAGAAACCAATTCATTTAGGATTAAGACATGTTTCCAATCAATGGCCAAAAGAACTTAAAGGACAAAGAGAAACCAATTCATTAATGATTAAGACATGTTTCCAATCAACGGCCAAAAGAACTTAAAGGACAAAGAGAAACCAATTCATTAATGATTAAGACATGTTTCCAATCAATGGCCGAAAGAACTTAAAGGACAAAGAGACTCCAATTCATTAATGATTAAGACATGTTTCCAATCAATGGCCAAAAGAACTTAAAGGACAAAGAGAAACCAATTCATTAATGATTAAGACATGTTTCCAATCAATGGCCAAAAGAACTTAAAGGACAAAGAGAAACCAATTCATTAATGATTAAGACATGTTTCCAATCAATGGCCGAAAGAACTTAAAGGACAAAGAGAAACCAATTCATTAATGATTAAGACATGTTTCCAATCAAAGGCCCAAAGAACTTAAAGGACAAAGAGAAACCAATTAATTAATGATTAAGACATGTTTCCAATCAATGGCCAAGAGAACTTCAAGGACAAAGAGAAACCAATTGATTAATGATTAAGACATGTTTCCAATCAATGGCCAAAAGAACTTAAAGGACAAAGAGAAACCAATTCATTAATGATTAAGACTTGTTTCCAATCAATGGCCAAAAGAACTTAAAGGACAAAGAGAAACCAATTCATTAATGATTAAGACATGTTTCCAATCAATGGCCAAAAGAACTTAAAGGACAAAGACAAACTAATTCATTAATGATTAAGACTTGTTTCCAATCAATGGCCAAAAGAACTTAAAGGACAAAGAGAAACCAATTCATTAATGATTAAGACATGTTTCCAATCAATGGCCAAAAGAACTTCAAGGACAAAGAGAAACCAATTCATTAATGATTAAGACATGTTTCCAATCAATGGCCAAAAGAACATAAAGGACAAAGAGAAACCAATTCATTAAGGATTAAGACATGTTTCCAATCAATGGCCAAAAGAACTTAAATGACAAAGAGAAACCAATTCATTAATGATTAAGACATGTTTCCAATCAATGGCCAAAAGAACTTAAAGGACAAAGACAAACCAATTCATTAATGTTTAAGACGTGTTTCCAATCAATGGACAAAAGAACTTAAAGGACAAAGAGAAACCAATTCATTAATGATTAAGACATGTTTCCAATCAATGGCCAAAAGAACTTAAAGGACAAAGAGAAACCATTTCATTAATGATTAAGACATGTTTCCAATCAATGGCCAAAAGAACTTAAAGGACAAAGAGAAACCAATTCATTAATGATTAAGACATGTTTCCAATCAATGGCCAAAAGAACTTAAAGGACAAAGAGAAACCAATTCATTAATGATTAAGACTTGTTTCCAATCAATGGCCAAAAGAACTTAAAGGACAAAGAGAAACCAATTCATTAATGATTAAGACATGTTTCCAATCAATGGCCAAAAGAACTTAAAGGACAAAGAGAAACCAATTCATTAATGATTAAGACTTGTTTCCAATCAATGGCCAAAAGAACTTAAAGGACAAAGAGAAACCAATTCATTACGGATTAAGACATGTTTCCAATCAACGGCCAAAAGAACTAAAAGGACAAAGAGAAACCATTTCATTAATGATTAAGACTTGTTTCCAATCAATGGCCAAAAGAACTTAAAGGACAAAGAGAAACCAATTCATTAATGATTAAGACTTGTTTCCAATCAATGGCCGAAAGAACTTAAAGGACAAAGAGAAACCAATTCATTAAGGATTAAGACATGTTTCCAATCAATGGCCAAAAGAACTTAAAGGACAAAGAGAAACCAATTCATTAATGATTAAGACATGTTTCCAATCAATGGCCAAAAGAACTTAAAGGACAAAGAGAAACCAATTCATTAATGATTAAGACATGTTTCCAATCAACGGCCAAAAGAACTTAAAGGACAAAGAGAAACCAATTCATTAATGATTAAGACTTGTTTCCAATCAATGGCCAAAAGAACTTAAAGGACAAAGAGAAACCAATTAATTAATGATTAAGACATGTTTCCAATATCTCGCCAAAAGAACTTAAAGGACAAAGAGAAACCAATTCATTAATGATTAAGACTTGTTTCCAATCAATGGCCAAAAGAACTTAAAGGACAAAGAGAAACCAATTCATTAATGATTAAGACTTGTTTCCAATCAATGGCCGAAAGAACTTAAAGGACAAAGAGAAACCAATTCATTAATGATTAAGACATGTTTCCAATCAACGGCCAAAAGAACTTAAAGGACAAAGAGAAACCAATTCATTAATGATTAAGACATGTTTCCAATCAATGGCCAAAAGAACTTAAAGGACAAAGAGAAACCAATTCATTAATGATTCAGACTTGTTTCCAATCAATGGCCGAAAGAACTTAAAGGACAAAGAGAAACCAATTCATTAATGATTAAGACTTGTTTCCAATCAATGGCCAAAAGAACTTAAAGGACAAAGAGAAACCAATTAATTAATGATTAAGACATGTTTCCAATCAATGGCCAAAAGAACTTAAAGGACAAAGAGAAACCAATTCATTAATGATTAAGACATGTTTCCAATCAATGGCCAAAAGAACTTAAAGGACAAAGAGAAACCAATTCATTAATGATTAAGACTTGTTTCCAATCAATGGCCAAAAGAACTTAAAGGACAAAGAGAAACCAATTCATTAATGATTAAGACATGTTTCCAATCAATCGCCAAAAGAACTTAAAGGACAAAGAGAAACCAATTCATTAATGATTAAGACTTGTTTCCAATCAATGGCCGAAAGAACTTAAAGGACAAAGAGAAACCAATTCATTAATGATTAAGACATGTTTCCAATCAATGGCCAAAAGAACTTAAAGGACAAAGAGAAACCAATTCATTAATGATTACGACTTGTTTCCGATCAATGGCCAAAAGAACTTAAAGGACAAAGAGAAACCAATTCATTAATGATTAAGACATGTTTCCAATCAATGGCCAAAAGAACTTAAAGGACAAAGAGAAACCAATTCATTAATGATTAAGACTTGTTTCCAATCAATGGCCAAAAGAACTTAAAGGACAAAGAGAAACCAATTAATTAATGATTAAGACTTGTTTCCAATCAATCGCCAAAAGAACTTAAAGGACAAAGAGAAACCAATTCATTAATGATTAAGACATGTTTCCAATCAATGGCCAAAAGAACTTAAAGGACAAAGAGAAACCAATTCATTTAGGATTAAGACATGTTTCCAATATATGGCCAAAAGAACTTAAAGGACAAAGAGAAACCAATTCATTAATGATTAAGACATGTTTCCAATCAATGGCCAAAAGAACTTAAAGGACAAAGAGAAACCAATTCATTAATGATTAAGACTTGTTTCCAATCAATGGCCAAAAGAACTTAAAGGACAAAGAGAAACCAATTCATTAATGATTAAGACTTGTTTCCAATCAATGGCCAAAAGAACTTAAAGGACAAAGAGAAACCAATTCATTAATGATTAAGACATGTTTCCAATCAATGGCCGAAAGAACTTAAAGGACAAAGAGAAACCAATTCATTTAGGATTAAGACATGTTTCCAATCAATGGCCAAAAGAACTTAAAGGACAAAGAGAAACCAATTCATTAATGATTAAGACATGTTTCCAATCAATGGCCAAAAGAACTTAAAGGACAAAGAGAAACCAATTCATTAATGATTAAGACATGTTTCCAATCAATCGCCAAAAGAACTTAAAGGACAAAGAGAAACCAATTCATTAATGATTAAGACTTGTTTCCAATCAATGGCCGAAAGAACTTAAAGGACAAAGAGAAACCAATTCATTTAGGATTAAGACATGTTTCCAATCAATGGCCAAAAGAACTTAAAGGACAAAGAGAAACCAATTCATTAATGATTAAGACTTGTTTCCAATCAATGGCCAAAAGAACTTAAAGGACAAAGAGAAACCAATTCATTAATGATTAAGACATGTTTCCAATCAACGGCCAAAAGAACATAAAAGGACAAAGAGAAACCAATTCATTAATGATTAAGACATGTTTCCAATCAATGGCCAAAAGAACTTAAAGGACAAAGAGAAACCAATTCATTAATGATTAAGACATGTTTCCAAATCAATGGCCAAAAGAACTTAAAGGACAAAGAGAAACCAATTCATTAATGATTAAGACTTGTTTCCAATCAATGGCCAAAAGAACTTAAAGGACAAAGAGAAACCAATTAATTAATGATTAAGACATGTTTCCAATCAATCGCCAAAAGAACTTAAAGGACAAAGAGAAACCAATTCATTAATGATTAAGACTTGTTTCCAATCAATGGCCAAAAGAACTTAAAGGACAAAGAGAAACCAATTCATTAATGATTAAGACATGTTTCCAATCAATGGCCGAAAGAACTTAAAGGACAAAGAGAAACCAATTCATTTAGGATTAAGACATGTTTCCAATCAATGGCCAAAAGAACTTAAAGGACAAAGAGAAACCAATTCATTAATGATTAAGACTTGTTTCCAATCAATGGCCAAAAGAACTTAAAGGACAAAGAGAAACCAATTCATTAATGATTAAGACATGTTTCCAATCAATGGCCAAAAGAACTAAAAGGACAAAGAGAAACCAATTCATTAATGATTAAGACATGTTTCCAATCAATGGCCAAAAGAACTTAAAGGACAAAGAGAAACCAATTCATTAATGATTAAGACTTGTTTCCAATCAATGGCCAAAAGAACATAAAGGACAAACAGAAACCAATTCATTAATGATTGAGACATGTTTCCAATCAATGACCAAAAGAACTTAAAGGACAAAGAGAAACCAATTCATTAATGATTAAGACATGTTTACAATCAATGGCCAAATGAACTTAAAGGACAAAGAGAAACCAATTCATTAATGATTAAGACTTGTTTCCAATCAATGGCCAAAAGAACTTAAAGGACAAAGAGAAACCAATTAATTAATGATTAAGACATGTTTCCAATCAATGGCCAAAAGAACTTAAAGGACAAAGAGAAACCAATTCATTAATGATTAAGACTTGTTTCCAATCAATGGCCAAAAGAACTTAAAGGACAAAGAGAAACCAATTCATTAATGATTAAGACATGTTTCCAATCAACGGCCAAAAGAACTTAAAGGACAAAGAGAAACCAATTCATTAATGATTAAGATATGTTTCCAATCAACGGCCAAAAGAACTTAAAGGATAAAGAGAAACCAATTCATTAATGATTAAGACTTGTTTCCCATCAATGGCCGAAAGAACTTAAAGGACAAAGAGAAACCAATTCATTTAGGATTAAGACATGTTTCCAATCTATGGCCAAAAGAACTTAAAGGACAAAGAGAAACCAATTCATTAATGATTAAGACATGTTTCCAATCAATGGCCAAAAGAACTTAAAGGACAAAGAGAAACCAATTCATTAATGATTAAGACTTGTTTCCAATCAATGGCCAAAAGAACTTAAAGGACAAAGAGAAACCAATTAATTAATGATTAAGACATGTTTCCAATCAATCGCCAAAAGAACTTAAAGGACAAAGAGAAACCAATTCATTAATGATTAAGACTTGTTTCCAATCAATCGCCAAAAGAACTTAAAGGACAAAGAGAAACCAATTCATTAATGATTAAGACTTGTTTCCAATCAATCGCCAAAAGAACTTAAAGGACAAAGAGAAACCAATTCATTAATGATTAAGACATGTTTCCAATCAATGGCGAAAAGAACTTAAAGGACAAAGAGAAACCAATTCATTTAGGATTAAGACATGTTTACAATCAATGGCCAAAAGAACTTAAAGGACAAAAAGAAACCAATTCATTAATGATTAAGACTTGTTTCCAATCAATGGCCAAAAGAACTTAAAGGACAAAGAGAAACCAATTCATTAATGATTAAGACATGTTTCCAATCAATGGCTGAAAGAACTTAAAGGACAAAGAGAAACCAATTCATTTAGGATTAAGACATGTTTCCAATCTATGGCCAAAAGAACTTAAAGGATAAAGAGAAACCAATTCATTAATGATTAAGACTTGTTTCCAATCAATGGCCAAAAGAACTTAAAGGACAAAGAGAAACCAATTCATTACGGATTAAGACATGTTTCCAATCAATGGCCAAAAGAACTAAAAGGACAAAGAGAAACCATTTCATTAATGATTAAGACTTGTTTCCAATCAATGGCCAAAAGAACTTAAAGGACAAAGAGAAACCAATTCATTAATGATTAAGACGTGTTTCCAATCAACGGCCAAAAGAACTAAAAGGACAAACAAAACCAATTCATTAACGATTTAGACATGTTTCCAATCAATGGGCAAAAGAACTTAAAGGACAAAGAGAAACCAATTCGTTAAGGATTAAGACATGTTTCCAATCAATGGCCAAAAGAACTTAAAGGACCAAAAGAAACCAATTCATTAATGATTAAGACTTGTTTCCAATCAATGGCCGAAAGAACTTAAAGGACAAAGAGAAACCAATTAATTAATGATTAAGACATGTTTCCAATCAATCGCCAAAAGAACTTAAAGGACAAAGAGAAACCAATTCATTAATGATTAAGACTTGTTTCCAATCAATGGCCAAAAGAACTTAAAGGACAAAGAGAAACCAATTCATTAATGATTAAGACATGTTTGCAATCAATGGCCGAAAGAACTTAAAGGACAAAGAGAAACCAATTAATTAATGATTAAGATATGTTTCCAATCAATCGCCAAAAGAACTTAAAGGACAAAGAGAAACCAATTCATTAATGATTAAGACTTGTTTCCAATCAATCGCCAAAAGAACTTAAAGGACAAAGAGAAACCAATTCATTAATGATTAAGACATGTTTGCAATCAATGGCCGAAAGAACTTAAAGGACAAAGAGAAACCAATTCATTTAGGATTAAGACATGTTTCCAATCTATGGCCAAAAGAACTTAAAGGATAAAGAGAAACCAATTCATTAATGATTAAGACATGTTTCCAATCAACGGCCAAAAGAACTTAAAGGACAAAGAGAAACCAATTCATTAATGATTAAGACTTGTTTCCAATCAATGGCCGAAAGAACTTAAAGGACAAAGAGAAACCAATTAATTAATGATTAAGACATGTTTCCAATCAATCGCCAAAAGAACTTAAAGGACAAAGAGAAACCAATTCATTAATGATTAAGACTTGTTTCCAATCAATCGCCAAAAGAACTTAAAGGACAAAGAGAAACCAATTCATTAATGATTAAGACATGTTTCCAATCAATGGCCAAAAGAACTTAAAGGACAAAGAGAAACCAATTCATTAATGATTAAGACATGTTTCCAATCAATCGCCAAAAGAACTTAAAGGACAAAGAGAAACCAATTCATTAATGATTAAGACATGTTTCAAATCAACGGCCAAAAGAACTAAAAGGACAAAGAGAAACCAATTCATTAACGATTAAGACTTGTTTCCAATCAATGGCCAAAAGAACTTAAAGGACAAAGAGAAACCAATTCATTAATGATTAAGACTTGTTTCCAATCAATGGCCAAAAGAACTTAAAGGACAAAGAGAAACCAATTAATTAATGATTAAGACATGTTTCCAATCAATCGCCAAAAGAACTTAAAGGACAAAGAGAAACCAATTCATTAATGATTAAGACTTGTTTCCAATCAATGGCCGAAAGAACTTAAAGGACAAAGAGAAACCAATTCATTAATGATTAAGACATGTTTCCAATCAATGGCCAAAAGAACTTAAAGGACAAAGAGAAACCAATTAATTAATGATTAAGACATGTTTCCAATCAATCGCCAAAAGAACTTAAAGGACAAAGAGAAACCAATTCATTAATGATTAAGACTTGTTTCCAATCAATGGCCAAAAGAACTTAAAGGACAAAGAGAAACCAATTCATTAATGATTAAGACATGTTTCCAATCAATGGCCAAAAGAACTTAAAGGACAAAGAGAAACCATTTCATTAATGATTAAGACTTGTTTCCAATCAATGGCCAAAAGAACTTAAAGGACAAAGAGAAACCAATTCATTAATGATTAAGACATGTTTCCAATCAATCGCCAAAAGAACTTAAAGGACAAAGAGAAACCAATTCATTAATGATTAAGACATGTTTCCAATCAATGGCCAAAAGAACTTAAAGGACAAAGAGAAACCAATTCATTAATGATTAAGACATGTTTCCAATCAATGGCCAAAAGAACTTAAAGGACAAAGAGAAACCAATTCGTTAATAATTAAGACGTGTTTCCAATCAGCGGCCAAAAGAACTAAAAGGACAAACAACACCAATTCATTAACGATTAAGGCTTGTTTCCAATCAATGGCCAAAAGAACTTAAAGGACAAAGAGAAACCAATTCATTAATGATTAAGACATGTTTCCAATCAATGGCCAAAAGAACTTAAAGGACAAAGAGAAACCAATTCATTAATGATTAAGACTTGTTTCCAAACAATGGCCGAAAGAACTTAAAGGACAAAGAGAGACCAATTAATTAATGATTAAGACTTGTTTTCAATCAATGGCCGAAAGAACTTGATACGTGCTCAAGAGGGTAATTTGGTAATTTCAACATTGCAAAAGAGCTTATTTTCGGCAAATTGGTTCTGTCTTGGAAATCAAGTAATCCAAGAGCTCATCTCAAGTTACTTGGAGATCAAGTAATCAAATTTAGTTAAAGTAACTTGGAGAGCAAGCAATCTGATCATAGTTGAAATATATTTAGATTGTATCTAGATTTGCCTTTGCTTTGTTTTGACTTATTTAGATTTAAATTGAATTAGTTTATCTATTAAGATTTAAATCAAATCTGATCTAATCTATAAAGATCAAATCTGATTTAAATTAGTTAGGAATAAGACTTTTAGAGTAGAATCATATCTTTAATTTTTAAATTTTAGTTTCAAATCAGATCTTTTAGATAGGACTAGATAATTTCTATTTTTAGGATTTATGTATAAATAGGCAACTTGGCCTATAGGGGAATATCATCATATAGTTTTGATCATGGTTTGACTATCAATACAGTTGTGAGGTTTTCCTCACTTTATTCTGTGTGATGCAGAATTTCTACAGTTTGTTCTGTGTGATGCAGAATTTTCTATCTATTCCCGATTATCTACGTTTCCAAGGACAGGTTTCTTGTGGGTTTAGTAGGATTTCCACATTATCTACGTTTCCAAGGACAGGTTTCTTGGGGGTTTAGTAGGGAGGGTCTTTATTCTATATCTTGTTTTCTATCAAAGTGTGTGCCTGGGGTTTCTGGATCTTTATATCCATGGGGTTCCTCCATCATCATTTGGTATCAGAGCAAGGTCTAGATAAATTCCTATTTATCTATCTTTGTCTTTTATGTTTATCTTTTGTCTTCTTTCCTTGTCCGTTTGTGTTCTTGTTTTTTTTTTGTATTTGTGCATTCTATCCTTTTGTCTTGCTGTTGCGTCTTTATCTATCTCTATGTTTCTTCTCTATCTTGCATTTGTCTTTATATTGTTAGTTTAGATCCAAAAAAAAAAAAAAAAGAAAAAAAAAGGAGAAGAAATCAGAAAAGGTGAGGATTATAGGCATAATTTTTTTTTTCCCTTTGATCTAGGTTGTCAAGGACAGGTTCTTTGAAGGTCTAGTAGGGAAATTCTTTCCTTTGATCTAGGTTGCTATGGACAGGTTTCATAGAGGTCTAGTAGGAAAATCCTTTTCCGGTGACCTAGGTTGCTAAGAACAGGTTTCTTAGAGGTCTAGTAGGAAAAACCCTATGTTTACTATCCTTTGTTTTTTTTATTTCGTTTCCACTTTGTTAATTTTATTTCCCTAGTTTTTTTTTTCTTTGCGTTTTGAGTCTCGTTTCCTTAATTGTTGTGTCTACTTTGTCCACATTTTTTTTTTTTTTTTTGCATTTGAGGTATATTTAGTCCAAAAATAAAAGAAAAAAAAACAAAAAAGAAAAGAAAAAAAAAGGAGGAAAAAAAAGCGAAAAAAAAAGAAAAAAGAATAAGGAAAAAAAAGAGAGAAAAAAAAAAGAGAGAGAGGAAAAAAAGAAAAAAAAAAAAGAGAGGAGAGTGTTAGTGAGGTTCTTCATTTGCAGGTTCTTAGATGGCTTCACGAAGGGAAAATAATGGTGGAGATGACTTTGAAGATTACGAAGGCAAGATTCGAGGACGAATCTTTTTGAAGAGGGGGAGAATGATACGTGCTCAAGAGGGTAATTTGGTAATTTCAACATTGCAAAAGAGCTTATTTTCGGCAAATTGGTTCTGTCTTGGAAATCAAGTAATCCAAGAGCTCATCTCAAGTTACTTGGAGATCAAGTAATCAAATTTAGTTAAAGTAACTTGGAGAGCAAGCAATCTGATCATAGTTGAAATATATTTAGATTGTATCTAGATTTGCCTTTGCTTTGTTTTGACTTATTTAGATTTAAATTGAATTAGTTTATCTATTAAGATTTAAATCAAATCTGATCTAATCTATAAAGATCAAATCTGATTTAAATTAGTTAGGAATAAGACTTTTAGAGTAGAATCATATCTTTAATTTTTAAATTTTAGTTTCAAATCAGATCTTTTAGATAGGACTAGATAATTTCTATTTTTAGGATTTATGTATAAATAGGCAACTTGGCCTATAGGGGAATATCATCATATAGTTTTGATCATGGTTTGACTATCAATACAGTTGTGAGGTTTTCCTCACTTTATTCTGTGTGATGCAGAATTTCTACAGTTTGTTCTGTGTGATGCAGAATTTTCTATCTATTCCCGATTATCTACGTTTCCAAGGACAGGTTTCTTGGGGGTTTAGTAGGGATTTATTCTATATCTACGTTTCCAAGGACAGGTTTCTTGGGGGTTTAGTAGGGAGGGTCTTTATTCTATATCTTGTTTTCTATCAAAGTGTGTGCCTGGGGTTTCTGGATCTTTATATCCATGGGGTTCCTATCATCAGAACTTAAAGGACAAAGAGAAACCAATTCATTAATGATTAAGACTTGTTTCCAATCAATAGCCAAAAGAACTTAAAGGACAAAGAGAAACCAATTCATTAATGATTAAGACATGTTTCCAATCAATGGCCGAAAGAACTTAAAGGACAAAGAGAAACCAATTCATTTAGGATTAAGACATGTTTCCAATCTATGGCCAAAAGAACTTAAAGGATAAAGAGAAACCAATTCATTAATGATTAAGACTTGTTTCCAATCAATGGCCAAAAGAACTTAAAGGATAAAGAGAAACCAATTCATTAATGATTAAGACTTGTTTCCAATCAATGGCCAAAAGAACTTAAAGGACAAAGAGAAACCAATTCATTACGGCTTAAGACATGTTTCCAATCAATGGCCAAAAGAACTAAAAGGACAAAGAGAAACCATTTCATTAATGATTAAGACTTGTTTCCAATCAATGGCCAAAAGAACTTAAAGGACAAAGAGAAACCAATTCATTAATGATTAAGACATGTTTCAAATCAACGGCCAAAAGAACTAAAAGGACAAACAAAACCAATTCATTAACGATTAAGACTTGTTTCCAATCAATGGCTGAAAGAACTTAAAGGACAAAGAGAAACCAATTAATTAATGATTAAGACTTGTTTCCAATCAATCGCCAAAAGAACTTAAAGGACAAAGAGAAACCAATTCATTAATGATTAAGACATGTTTCCAATCAATGGCCGAAAGAACTTAAAGGACAAAGAGAAACCAATTCATTTAGGATTAAGACATGTTTACAATCAATGGCCAAAAGAACTTAAAGGAGAAAAAGAAACCAATTCATTAATGATTAAGACTTGTTTCCAATCAATGGCCGAAAGAACTTAAAGGACAAAGAAAGACCAATTAATTAATGATTAAGACTTGTTTCCAATCAATGGCCAAAAGAACTTAAAGGACAAAGAGAAACCAATTCATTAATGATTAAGACTTGTTTCCAATCAATCGCCAAAAGAACTTAAAGGACAAAGAGAAACCAATTCATTAATGATTAAGACATGTTTGCAATCAATGGCCGAAAGAACTTAAAGGACAAAGAGAAACCAATTCATTTAGGATTAAGACATGTTTCCAATCTATGGCCAAAAGCTTAAAGGACAAAGAGAAACCAATTCATTAATCATGAAGACATGTTTCCAATCAATGGCCAAAAGAACTTAAAGGACAAAGAGAAACCAATTAATTAATGATTAAGACATGTTTCCAATCAATCGCCAAAAGAACATAAAGGACAAAGAGAAACCAATTCATTAATGATTAAGACTTATTTCCAATCAATGGCCGAAAGAAGTTAAAGGACAAAGAGAAACCAATTCATTTAGGATTAAGACATGTTTCCAATCTATGGCCAGAAGAACTTAAAGGACAAAGAGAAACCAATTCATTAATGATTAAGACTTGTTTCCAAGCAATGGCCAAAAGAACTTAAAGGACAAAGAGAAACCAATTCATTACGGCTTAAGACATGTTTCCAATCAATGGCCAAAAGAACTAAAAGGACAAAGAGAAACCATTTCATTAATGATTAAGACATGTTTCCAATCAATGGCCAAAAGAACTTATAGGACAAAGAGAAACCAATTCATTAATGATTAAGACATGTTTCAAATCAACGGCCAAAAGAACTAAAAGGACAAACAAAACCAATTCATTAACGATTAAGACTTGTTTCCAATCAATGGCTGAAAGAACTTAAAGGACAAAGAGAAACCAATTAATTAATGATTAAGACATGTTTCCAATCAATCGCCAAAAGAACTTAAAGGACAAAGAGAAACCAATTCATTAAGGATTAAGACATGTTTCCAATCAATGGCCAAAAGAACTTAAAGGACAAAGAGAAACCAATTCATTAAGGATTAAGACATGTTTACAATCAATGGCCAAAAGAACTTAAAGGACAAAAAGAAACCAATTCATTAAGGATTAAGACATGTTTACAATCAATGGCCAAAAGAACTTAAAGGACAAAGAGAAACCAATTCATTAATGATTAAGACTTGTTTCCAATCAATGGCCAAAAGAACTTAAAGGACAAAGAGAAACCAATTCATTAAGGATTAAGACATGTTTGCAATCAATGGCCGAAAGAACTTAAAGGACAAAGAGAAACCAATTCATTTAGGATTAAGACATGTTTCCAATCTATGGCCAAAGGAACTTATAGGATAAAGAGAAACCAATTCATTAATGATTAAGACTTGTTTCCAATCAATGGCCAAAAGAACTTAAAGGACAAAGAGAAACCAATTCATTACGGATTAAGACATGTTTCCAATCAATGGCCAAAAGAACTAAAAGGACAAAGAGAAACCATTTCATTAATGATTAAGACTTGTTTCCAATCAATGGCCAAAAGAACTTAAAGGACAAAGACAAACCAATTCATTAATGATTAAGACGTGTTTCCAATCAACGGCCAAAAGAACTAAAAGGACAAACAAAACCAATTCATTAACGATTAAGACATGTTTCCAATCAATGGCCAAAAGAACTTAAAGGACAAAGAGAAACCAATTCATTAATGATTAAGACTTGTTTCCAATCAATGGCCAAAAGAACTTAAAGGACAAAGAGAAACCAATTCATTAATGATTAAGACATGTTTCCAATCAATGGCCAAAAGAACTTAAAGGACAAAGAGAAACCAATTAATTAATGATTAAGACATGTTTCCAATCAATCGCCAAAAGAACTTAAAGGACAAAGAGAAACCAATTCATTAATGATTAAGACTTGTTTCCAATCAATCGCCAAAAGAACTTAAAGGACAAAGAGAAACCAATTCATTAATGATTAAGACATGTTTGCAATCAATGGCCGAAAGAACTTAAAGGACAAAGAGAAACCAATTCATTAATGATTAAGACATGTTTCCAATCAATGGCCAAAAGAACTTAAAGGACAAAGAGAAACCAATTCATTAATGATTAAGACTTGTTTCCAATCAATCGCCAAAAGAACTTAAAGGACAAAGAGAAACCAATTCATTAATGATTAAGACATGTTTGCAATCAATGGCCGAAAGAACTTAAAGGACAAAGAGAAACCAATTCATTAATGATTAAGACTTGTTTCCAATCAATGGCCAAAAGAACTTAAAGGATAAAGAGAAACCAATTCATTAATGATTAAGACATGTTTCCAATCAACGGCCAAAAGAACTTAAAGGACAAAGAGAAACCAATTCATTAATGATTAAGACTTGTTTCCAATCAATGGCCAAAAGAACTTAAAGGACAAAGAGAAACCAATTCATTAATGATTAAGACTTGTTTCCAATCAATCGCCAAAAGAACTTAAAGGACAAAGAGAAACCAATTCATTAATGATTAAGACATGTTTCCAATCAATGGCCAAAAGAACTTAAAGGACAAAGAGAAACCAATTCATTAATGATTAAGACATGTTTCCAATCAATGGCCAAAAGAACTTAAAGGACAAAGAGAAACCAATTCATTAATGATTAAGACTTGTTTCCAATCAATCGCCAAAAGAACTTAAAGGACAAAGAGAAACCAATTCATTAATGATTAAGACATGTTTGCAATCAATGGTCGAAAGAACTTAAAGGACAAAGAGAAACCAATTCATTAAGGATTAAGACATGTTTCCAATCAATGGCCAAAAGAACTTAAAGGACAAAGAGAAACCAATTCATTAATGATTAAGACTTGTTTCCAATCAATGGCCAAAAGAACTTAAAGGACAAAGAGAAACCAATTCATTAATGATTAAGACATGTTTCCAATCAATGGCCAAAAGAACTTAAAGGACAAAGAGAAACCAATTCATTAATGATTAAGACTTGTTTCCAATCAATGGCCAAAAGAACTTAAAGGACAAAGAGAAACCAATTCATTAATGATTAAGACTTGTTTCAAATCAATGGCCAAATGAACTTAAAGGACAAAGAACAACCAATTAATTAATGATTAAGACATGTTTCCAATCAATGGCCAAAAGAACTTAAAGGACAAAGAGAAACCAATTCATTAATGATTAAGACTTGTTTCCAATCAATGGCCAAAAGAACTTAAAGGACAAAGAGAAACCAATTCATTAATGATTAAGACATGTTTCCAATCAATGGCCAAAAGAACTTAAAGGACAAAGAGAAACCAATTCATTAATGATTAAGACTTGTTTCCAATCAATGGCCGAAAGAACTTAAAGGACAAAGAGAAACCAATTCATTAATGATTAAGACTTGTTTCCAATCAATCGCCAAAAGAACTTAAAGGACAAAGAGAAACCAATTCATTAATGATTAAGACATGTTTCCAATCAATGGCCAAAAGAACTTAAAGGACAAAGAGAAACCAATTCATTAATGATTAAGACTTGTTTCCAATCAATGGCCAAAAGAACTTAAAGGACAAAGAGAAACCAATTCATTAATGATTAAGACTTGTTTCCAATCAATGGCCAAAAGAACTTAAAGGACAAAGAGAAACCAATTCATTAATGATTAAGACTTGTTTCCAATCAATGGCCAAAAGAACTTAAAGGACAAAGAGAAACCAATTCATTTAGGATTAAGATATGTTTCCAATCTATGGCCCAAAAAACTTAAAGGACAAAGAGAAACCAATTCATTAATGATTAAGACTTGTTTCCAATCAATGGCCAAAAGAACTTAAAGGACAAAGAGAAACCAATTCATTAATGATTAAGACGTGTTTCCAATCAATGGCCAAAAGAACTTAAAGGACAAAGAGAAACCAATTCATTAATGATTAAGACTTGTTTCCAATCAATGGCCAAATGAACTTAAAGGACAAAGAGAAACCAATTCATTATTGATTAAGACATGTTTCCAATCAATGGCCAAAAGAACTTAAAGGACAAAGAGAAACCAATTCATTAATGATTAAGACATGTTTCCAATCAATGGCCAAAAGAACTTAAAGGACAAAGAGAAACCAATTCATTAATGATTAAGACTTGTTTCCAATCAATGGCCAAAAGAACTTAAAGGACAAAGAGAAACCAATTCATTAATGATTAAGACTTGTTTCCAATCAATGGCCAAAAGAACTTAAAGGACAAAGAGAAACCAATTCATTAAGGATTAAGACATGTTTCCAATCAATGGCCAAAAGAACTTAAAGGACAAAGAGAAACCAATTCATTAATGATTAAGACTTGTTTCCAATCAATGGCCAAAAGAACTTAAAGGACAAAGAGAAACCAATTAATTAATGATTAAGACATGTTTCAAATCAATGGCCAAAAGAACTAAAAGGACAAACAAAACCAATTCATTAACGATTAAGACTTGTTTCCAATCAATGGCCAAAAGAACTTAAAGGACAAAGAGAAACCAATTCATTAATGATTAAGACTTGTTTCCAATCAATGGCCAAAAGAACTTAAAGGACAAAGAGAAACCAATTCATTAATGATTAAGACATGTTTCCAATCAACGGCCAAAAGAACTTAAAGGACAAAGAGAAACCAATTCATTAATGATTAAGACATGTTTCCAATCAATGGCCAAAAGAACTTAAAGGACAAAGAGAAACCAATTCATTAATGATTAAGACTTGTTTCCAATCAATGGCCGAAAGAACTTAAAGGACAAAGAAAGAACAATTTATTAATGATTAAGACTTGTTTCCAATCAATGGCCAAAAGAACTTAAAGGACAAAGAGAAACCAATTCATTAATGATTAAGACATGTTTCCAATCAATGGCCAAAAGAACTTAAAGGACAAAGAGAAACCAATTCATTAATGATTAAGACATGTTTCCAATCAATGGCCAAAGAACTTCAAGGACAAAGAGAAACCAATTCATTAATGATTAAGACATGTTTCCAATCTATGGCCAAAAGAACTTAAAGGATAAAGAGAAACCAATTCATTAATGATTAAGACTTGTTTCCAATCAATGGCCAAAAGAACTGAAAGGATAAAAAGAAACCAATTCATTAATGATTACGACTTGTTTCCAATCAATGGCCAAAAGAACTTAAAGGACAAAGAGAAACCAATTAATTAATGATTAAGACATGTTTCCAATCAATCGCAAAAAGAACTTAAAGGATAAAGAGAAACCAATTCATTAATGATTAAGACTTGTTTCCAATCAATGGCCAAAAAAGAACTTAAAGGGCAAAGAGAAACCAATTCATTAATGATTAAGACTTGTTTCCAATCAATGGCCGAAAGAACTTAAAGGACAAAGAGAAACCAATTCATTAATGATTAAGACATGTTTCCAATCAATGGCCAAAAGAACTTAAAGGACAAAGAGAAACCAATTCATTAATGATTAAGACATGTTTCCAATCAAAGGCCGAAAGAATTTAAAGGACAAAGAGAAACCAATTCATTAATGATTAAGACATGTTTCCAATCTACGGCCAAAAGAACTTAAAGGACAAAGAGAAACCAATTCATTAATGATTAAGACATGTTTCCAATCAACGGCCAAAAGAACTTAAAGGACAAAGAGAAACCAATTCATTAATGATTAAGACTTGTTTCCAATCAATGGCCAAAGGAACTTAAAGGACAAAGAGAAACCAATTGATTAATGATTAAGACATGTTTCCAATCAATCGCCAAAAGAACTTAAAGGACAAAGAGAAACCAATTCATTAATGATTAAGACATGTTTCCAATCAATGGCCGAAAGAACTTAAAGGACAAAGAGAAACCAATTCATTAATGATTAAGACATGTTTCCAATCAATGGCCAAAAGAACTTAAAGGACAAAGAGAAACCAATTCATTAATGATTAAGACATGTTTCCAATCAATGGCGAAAAGAACTTAAAGGACAAAGAGAAACCAATTCATTAATGATTAAGACTTGTTTCCAATCAATGGCCAAAAGAACTTAAAGGACAAAGAGAAACCAATTCATTAATGATTAAGACTTGTTTCCAATCAATGGCCAAAAGAACTTAAAGGACAAAGAGAAACCAATTCATTAATGATTAAGACTTGTTTCCAATCAATGGCCAAAAGAACTTAAAGGACAAAGAAAAACCAATTCATTAATGATTAAGACATGTTTCCAATCAATGGCCAAAAGAACTTAAAGGACAAAGAGAAACCAATTCATTAATGATTAAGACTTGTTTCCAATCAATGGCCAAAAGAACTTAAAGGACAAAGAGAAACCAATTCATTAATGATTAAGACTTGTTTCCAATCAATGGCCAAAAGAACTTAAAGGACAAAGAGAAACCAATTCATTAATGATTAAGACTTGTTTCCAATCAATGGCCAAAAGAACTTAAAGGACAAAGACAAACCAATTCATTAAAGATTAAGACATGTTTCCAATCAATGGACAAAAGAACTTAAGGAACAAAGAGAAACCAATTCATTAATGATTAAGACTTGTTTCCAATCAATGGCCAAAAGAACTTAAAGGACAAAGAGAAACCAATTCATTAATGATTAAGACTTGTTTCCAATCAATGGCCAAAAGAACTTAAAGGACAAAGAGAAACCAATTCATTAATGATTAAGACTTGTTTCCAATCAATGGCCAAAAGAACTTAAAGGACAAAGAGAAACCAATTCATTAAGGATTAAGACATGTTTCCAATCAATGGCCAAAAGAACTTAAAGGACAAAGAGAAACCAATTCATTAATGATTAAGACATGTTTCCAATCAATGGCCAAAAGAACTTAAAGGACAAAGAGAAACCAATTCATTAATGATTAAGACTTGTTTCCAATCAATCGCCAAAAGAACTTAAAGGACAAAGAGAAACCAATTCATTAATGATTAAGACATGTTTCCAATCAATGGCCAAAAGAACTTAAAGGACAAAGAGAAACCAATTCATTAATGATTAAGACATGTTTCCAATCAATGGCCAAAAGAACTTAAAGGACAAAGAGAAACCAATTCATTACGGATTAAGACATGTTTCCAATCAATGGCCAAAAGAACTTAAAGGACAAAGAGAAACCAATTCATTAATGATTAAGACATGTTTCCAATCAATCGCCAAAAGAACTTAAAGGATAAAGAGAAACCAATTCATTAAGGATTAAGACATGTTTCCAATCAATGGCCAAAAGAACTTAAAGGACAAAGAGAAACCAATTCATTAATGATTAAGACATGTTTCCAATCAATGGCCAAAAGAACTTAAAGGACAAAGAGAAACCAATTCATTAATGATTAAGACTTGTTTCCAATCAATGGCCAAAAGAACTTAAAGGACAAAGAGAAACCAATTCATTAATGATTAAGACATGTTTCCAATCAATCGCCAAAAGAACTTAAAGGACAAAGAGAAACCAATTCATTAATGATTAAGACTTGTTTCCAATCAATGGCCAAAAGAACTTAAAGGACAAAGAGAAACCAATTCATTAATGATTAAGACATGTTTCCAATCAATGGCCAAAAGAACTTAAAGGACAAAGAGGACAAAGAGAAACCAATTCATTAATGATTAAGACTTGTTTCCAATCAATGGCCAAAAGAACTTAAAGGACAAAGAGAAACCAATTCATTAATGATTAAGACTTATTTCCAATCAATGGCCAAAAGAACTTAAAGGACAAAGAGAAACCAATTCATTAAGGATTAAGACATGTTTCCAATCAATGGCCAAAAGAACTTAAAGGACAAAGAGAAACCAATTCATTAAGGATTAAGACATGTTTCCAATCAATGGCCAAAAGAACTTAAAGGACAAAGAGAAACCAATTCATTAATGATTAAGACTTGTTTCCAATCAATGGCCAAAAGAACTTAAAGGACAAAGAGAAACCAATTCATTAAGGATTGAGACATGTTTCCAATCAATGGCCAAAAGAGCTTAAAGGACAAAGAGAAACCAATTCATTAAAGATTAAGACTTCTTTCCAATCAATGGCCGAAAGAACTTAAAGGATAAAGAGAAACCAATTCATTAAGGATTAAGACATGTTTCCAATCAATGGCCAAAAGAACTTAAAGGACAAAGAGAAACCAATTCATTAACGATCAAGACATGTTTCCAGTCAATGGCCGTAAGAACTTAAAGGACAAAGAGAAACCAATTCATTAAGGATTAAGACTCGTTTCTAGTCAATGGCCAAAAGAACTTAAAGGACAAAGAGAAACCAATTCATTAATGATTAAGACATGTTTCCAATCAATGGCCAAAAGAACTTAAAGGACAAAGAGAAACCAAATCATTAATGATTAAGACTTGTTTCCAATCAATAGCCAATAGAACGGAAAGAACAAAGAGAAACTAATTCATTACGGATTAAGACATGTTTCCAATCAATGGCCAAAAGAACTCAGCCGACAAAGAGAAGCCAGAATTCCATTAATGATTAAGACATGTTTTTTTAAATCAATCGGCTAGAAAGAATCTTGTAAATGATAAAAGAGAAAGCCAATTCAAATTTAATGATTAAGACTTGTTTGCATCATCAATGGCCAGAAAGAACTTAAAGGACAAAGAGAAACCAATTCATTACGAAGCAAGATATAAGACGTGCTTTCCAATCAATGGTAAAGAAAGGCTTAAAGGATAAAGAGAAACCAATTCATTCGTGCCAGTTAAGGCATGTTGTCCAATGAATGGCCCAAAGAACTTAAAGGACAAAAAGAAACCAGAACCGTTAATGATTAAGACTTGTTTCCAATCAATGGCCGAAAAAGAACTTAAAGGACAAAGAGAAACCGTTAATTAATGATTAAGACATGTTTAAATCAATGGCCATAAAGAGCTTAAAGGACAAAGAAAATAGAATTAGTGTGATGATTAAGACTTGTTTCAAATCAATGGCCTTAAAAACTTAAAGAGCAAAGAGAAACCAAGAGTCATTAATGATTAAGACTTGTTTAAAGGACAAAAAGAAGACAATTGTTCAGCGATTAAAACAATGTTTAAATCGATAAATAAAAAGAGCTTAAGAGACGAAAGCCGCTGGGTAATGATTAAGGCGTGTTTGAATCAGCAGTAAAAAGAACTAAAAGGACAAGCAAAAGCTAATTAAATTATAGTTAAGACATTTGTCGATAAGTAAAAGAACTTAAGAATAGCGGAATTAGGTAATGATTAAAGCTTTGTTTCCAATCAATGGCCAACAGAACTTAAAGGACAAAGAGAAACCAATTCATTAATGATTAAAACTGGTTTCCAATCAATGGCCAATAAAACAGAAAGGACAAAAAGAAACCAATTCATTAATGATTAAGACTTGTTTCCAATCAGTATTTTTGCGAAAAGAACTAAAAGGACAAAGAGAAGCCATTTCATTAATGATTAAAACACATTTGTCGATAGGAAACCGAATGTTAATAATTAAGAGCATGTTTGTCAGCGGCCAAAAAGAACTTAAAGGACAAATAGCGCCCAATTAATTAATGATTGAGAGCATTTTGATCCAATTAAGTGGCCAAAAACACTTAAAGAGACCCAGAAAAACCTATTCATTAAAGATTAAGACGTATTTCCAATCAATGGCGAAAAGAACTTAAAAAGAAGGACAAAGAGAAACCAGTTCATTTAATGATTAAGACTTGTTTCCAATCAATGTGGCGAAAAGAACTTAAAGGACAAAGAGAGACCAGTGATAATTAATGAATTAAGGCGTGTTTCCAATCAATCGCAAAAAGAACTTAAAGGACAAAGAGAAACCAATTCATTTAGGATTAAGACATGTTTCCAATCGTTGGCCAAAAGAACTTAAAGGACAAAGAGAAACCAATTCATTAATAGTTAAGACATGTTTAAATCAATCGCCAAAAGAACTTAAAGGACAAAGAGAAACCAGTTCATTAATGATTAAAACATGTTTCCAATCAATCGTAAAAGAACTTAAAGGACAAAAAGAGAAACCAATTCATTAATGATTAGGAACATGTTTGCAATCAATGGCCGAAAGAACTTAAAGGACAAAAGAGAAACCAATTAATTAATGATTAAGATATGTTTAAATCAATACGCCAAAAGAAGCTTAAAGGACAATAGAGAAACCAATTCGTTAATGATTAAGACTTATTTCCAATCAATCAGCTAAAAGAACTTAACGGAATAAAGAGAAACCAATTCATTAATGATTAAGACATGTTTGCAATCAATAAGTAAAAGAACTTAAAGGACAAAGAGAAAGCAATTCATTTAGGATTAAGACATGTTTTCAATCGATGGCCAAAAGAACCCAAAGGATAAAGAGAAACCAATTCATTAATGATTAAGATATGATTCCAATCAACGGCCAAAAAGAACTTAAAGGACAAAAAGAAACCAATTCATTAATGATTAGGAACATGTTCCAATCAATGGCGAGAAAGAACTTAAAGGACAAAGAGAAACTCATTAATTAATGATTAAGACATGTTTCCAATCAATGTAAAAGAACTTAAAGGACAAAGAGAAACCAGTTCATTAAGGATTAAGACATGTTTTCAATCAATGGCCAAAAGAACTTAAAGGGCAAAGAGAAACTAATTCATTAATGATTGAGACATGTTTCCATTCAATGACCAAAAGAATTTAAAGGACAAAGAGAAACCAATTCATTAATGATTAAGACATGTTTCGAATCATTGGCCAAAAGAACTTAAAGGACAAAGAGAAACCAATTCATTAATGATTAAGACTTGTTTCCAATCAATGGCCAAAAGAACTTAAAGGACAAAGAGAAACCAATTCATTAATGATTAAGACATGTTTCCAATCAATGGCCAAAGGAACTTAAAGGACAAAGAGAAACCAATTCATTAATGATTAAGACTTGTTTCCAATCAATGGCCAAAAGAACTTAAAGGACAAAGAGAAACCAATTCATTAATGATTAAGACATGTTTCCAATCAATGGCCAAAAGAACTTAAAGGACAAAGAGAAACCAATTCATTAAGGATTAAGACATGTTTCCAATCAATGGCCAAAAGAACTTAAAGGACAAAGAGAAACCAATTCATTAATGATTAAGACTTGTTTCCAATCAATGGCCAAAAGAACTTAAAGGACAAAGAGAAACCAATTCATTAATGATTAAGACTTGTTTCCAATCAATGGCCAAAAGAACTTAAAGGACAAAGAGAAACCAATTCATTAAGGATTAAGACATGTTTCCAATGAATGGCCAAAAGAACTTAAAGGACAAAGAGAAACCATTTCATTAATGATTAAGACATGTTTCCAATCAATGGCCAATAGAACTTAAAGGACAAAGAGAAACCAATTCATTAATGATTAAGACATGTTTCCAATCAATGGCCAAAAGAACTTAAAGGACAAAGAGAAACCATTTCTTTAATGATTAAGACCTGTTTCCAATCAACGGCCAAAAGAACTAAAAGGACAAAGAAAAACCAATTCATTAATGATTAAGACATGTTTCCAATCAATGGCCCAAAGAACTCAAAGGACAAAGAGAAACCAATTCATTAATGATTAAGACTTGTTTCCAATCAATGGCCAAAAGAACTTAAAGGACAAAGAGAAACCAATTCATTAAGGATTAAGACATGTTTCCAATCAATGGCCAACAGAACTTAAAGGACAAAGAGAAACCAATTGATTAATGATTAACACTTGTTTCCAATCAATGGCCAAAAGAACTTAAAGGACAAAGAGAAACCAATTCATTAATGATTAAGACATGTTTCCAATCAATGGCCAAAAGAACTTAAAGGACAAAGAGAAACCAATTCATTAATGATTAAGACTTGTTTCCAATCAATGGCCAAAAGAACTTAAAGGACAAAGAGAAACCAATTCATTAATGATTAAGACATGTTTCCAATCAATGGCCAAAAGAACTTAAAGCACAAGGAGAAACCAATTCATTAATGATTAAGACTTGTTTCCAATCAATGGCCAAAAGAACTTAAAGGACAAAGAGAAACCAATTCATTAACGATTAAGACATGTTTCCAATCAATGGCCAAAAGAACTTAAAGGACAAAGAGAAACCAATTCATTAATGATTAAGACTTGTCTCTAATCAATGGCCAATAGAATGGAAAGGACCAAGAGAAACCAATTCATTAATGATTAAGACTTGTTTCCAATCAATGGCCAAAAGAACTTAAAGGACAAAGAGAAACCAATTCATTAATGATTAAGACTTGTTTCCAATCAATGGCCAAAAGAACTTAAAGGACAAAGAGAAACCAATTCATTAATGATTAAGACATGTTTCCAATCAATCGCCAAAAGAACTTAAAGGACAAAGAGAAACCAATTGATTAATGATTAACACTTGTTTCCAATCAATGGCCAAAAGAACTTCAAGGACAAAGAGAAACCAATTGATTAATGATTAAGACATGTTTCCAATCAATGGCCAAAAGAACTTAAAGGACAAAGAGAAACCAATTCATTAATGATTAAGACATGTTTCCAATCAATGGCCAAAAGAACTTAAAGGACAAAGAGAAACCAATTCATTAATGATTAAGACTTGTTTCCAATCAATGGCCAAAAGAACTTAAAGGACAAAGAGAAACCAATTCATTAATGATTAAGACATGTTTCCAATCATTGGCCAAAAGAACTTAATGGACAAAGAGAAACCAATTCATTAAGGATTAAGACATGTTTCCAATCAATGGCCAAAAGAACTTAAAGGACAAAGAGAAACCAATTCATTAATGATTAAGACTTGTTTCCAAACAATGGCCAAAAGAACTTAAAGGACAAAGAGAAACCAATTCATTAATGATTAAGACATATTTCCAATCAACGGCCAAAAGAACTTAAAGGGCAAAGAGAAACCAATTCGTTAAGGATTAAGACATGTTTCCAATCAATGGCCAAAAGAACTTAAAGGACAATGAGAAACCAATTCATTAATGATTAAGACATGTTTCCAATCAATGGCCAAAAGAACTTAAAGGACAAAGAGAAACCAATTCATTAACGATTAAGATTTGTTTCCAATCAATGGCCAAAAGAACTTAAAGGATAAAGAGAAACCAATTCATTAATGATTAAGACATGTTTCCAATCAATCGCCAAAAGAACTTAAAGGACAAAGAGAAACCAATTCATTAATGATTAAGACATGTTTCCAATCAATGGCCAAAAGAACTTAAAGGACAAAGAGAAACCAATTCATTAATGATTAAGACATGTTTCCAATCAATGGCCAAAAGAACTTAAAGGACAAAGAGAAACCAATTCATTAATGATTAAGACTTGTTTCCAATCAATGGCCAAAAGAACTTAAAGGACAAAGAGAAACCAATTCATTAATGATTAAGACATGTTTCCAATCAATGGCCAAAAGAGCTTAAAGGACAAAGAGAAACCAATTCATTAATGATTAAGACTTGTTTCCAATCAATGGCCAAAAGAACTTAAAGGACAAAGAGAAACCAATTCATTAAGGATTAAGACATGTTTCCAATCAATGGCCAAAAGAACTTAAAGGACAAAGAGAAACCAATTCATTAATGATTAAGACATGTTTCCAATCAATGGCCAAAAGAACTTAAAGGACAAAGAGAAACCAATTCATTAATGATTAAGACTTGTTTCCAATCAATGGCCAAAAGAACTTAAAGGACAAAGAGAAACCAATTCATTAATGATTAAGACATACTTCCAATCAAAGGCCAAAAGAACTTAAAGGACAAAGATAAACCAATTCATTAATGATTAAGGCTTGTTTCCAATCAATGGCCAAAAGAACTTAAAGGACAGAGAAAAACCAATTCATTAAGGATTAAGACATGTTTCCAATCAATGGCCAAAAGAACTTAAAGGACAAAGAGAAACCAATTCATTAATGATTAAGACATGTTTCCAATCAATGGCTGAAAGAACTTAAAGGACAAAGAGAAACCAATTCATTAATGATTAAGACATGTTTCCAATCAATGGCCAAAAGAACTTAAAGGACAAAGAGAAACCAATTCATTAATGATTAAGACTTGTTTCCAATCAATGGCCAAAAGAACTTAAAGGACAAAGAGAAACCAATTCATTACGGATTAAGACATGTTTCCAATCATTGGCCAAAAGAACTGGCCAAAAGAACTTCAAGGACAAAGAGAAACCAATTCATTAATTATTAAGACTTGTTTCCAATCAATGGCCAATAGAACAGAAAGGACAAAGAGAAACCAATTCATTAATGATTAAGACATGTTTCCAATCAATGGCCAAAGAACTTCAAGGACAAAGAGAAACCAATTCATTAATGATTAAGACATGTTTCCAATCAATGGCCAAAAGAACTTCAAGGACAAAGAGAAACCAATTCATTAATGATTAAGACTTGTTTCCAATCAATGGCCAAAAGAACTTAAAGGACAAAGAGAAACCAATTCATTAATGATTAAGACATGTTTCCAATCAATGGCCAAAGAACTTCAAGGACAAAGAGAAACCAATTCATTAATGATTAAGACATGTTTCCAATCAATGGCCAAAAGAACTTAAAGGACAAAGAGAAACCAATTCATTAATGATTAAGACATGTTTCCAATCAATGGCCAAAAGAACTTAAAGGACAAAGAGAAACCAATTCATTAATGATTAAGACATGTTTCCAATCAATGGCCAAAAGAACTTAATGGCAAAGAGAAACCAATTCATTACGGGTTAAGACATGTTTCCAATCAATGGCCAAAAGAACTTAAAGGACAAAGAGAAACCAATTCATTAATGATTAAGACATGTTTCCAATCAATGGCCAAAAGAACTTAAAGGACATAGGGAAACCAATTCATTAATGATTAAGACATGTTTCCAATCAATGGCCAAAAGAACTTCAAGGACAAAGAGAAACCAATTCATTAATGATTAAGACTTGTTTCCAATCAATGGCCAAAAGAACTTCAAGGACAAAGAGAAACCAATTGATTAATGATTAAGACATGTTTCCAATCAATGGCCAAAAGAACTTAATGGACAAAGAGAAACCAATTCATTAATGATTAAGACATGTTTCCAATCAATGGCCAAAGAACTTCAAGGACAAAGAGCAACCAATTCATTAATGATTAAGACATGTTTCCAATCAATGGCCAAAAGAACTAAAAGGACAAAGAGAAACCAATTCATTAATGATTAAGACTTGTTTCCAATCAATGGCCAAAAGAACTTAAAGGACAAAGAGAAACCAATTCATTAATGATTAAGACATGTTTCCAATCAACGGCCAAAAGAACTTAAAGGACAAAGAGAAACCAATTCATTAAGGATAAGACATGTTTCCAATCAATGGTCAAAAGAACTTAAAGGACAAAGAGAAACTAATTCATTAAGGATTAAGACATGTTTACAATCAATGGCCAAAAGAACTTAAAGATTAAGACAAATCAATGAGAAACTTAAAGGACAAAGAGAAACCAATTCATTAATGATTAAGACGTGTTTCCAATCAATCGCCAAAAGAACTTAAAGCACAAAGCGAAACCAATTCATTAAGGATTAAGACTTGTTTCCAATCAATGGAAAACCAAAAGAACTTAAAATGGACAAAGACAAAGAAACCAATTCATTGATGATGAAGACGTGTTTCCAATCAAGGGGCAAGAGAACGAAAAGGACTAAGAAAGCCAATTCATTAATGATTAAGACATGTTTCCAATAAATGGCCGAAAGAACTTAAAGGACAAAGAGAAACCAATTCATTAATGATTAAGACATGTTTCCAATCAATGGCCAAAAGAACATAAAGGACAAAGAGAAACCAATTCAGTAATGATTAAGACATGTTTCCGATCAAAGGCCAAAAGAACTTAAAGGACAAAGAGAAACCAATTCATTAATGATTAAGACATGCTTCCAATCAATGGCCAAAAGAACTTAAAGGACAAAGAGAAACCAATTCATTAATGATTAAGACATGTTTCCAATCAATCGCCAAAAGAACTTAAAGGACAAAGAGAAACCAATTCATTAATGATTAAGACATGTTTCCAATCAACGGCCAAAAGAATTTAAAGGACAAAGAGAAACCAATTCATTAATGATTAAGACATGTTTCCAATCAATGGCCGAAAGAACTTAAAGGACAAAGAGAAACCAATTCATTAATGATTAAGACATGTTTCCAATCAACGGCCAAAAGAATTTAAAGGACAAAGAGAAACCAATTCATTAATGATTAAGACATGTTTCCAATCAATCGCCAAAAGAACTTAAAGGACAAAGAGAAACAATTCATTAATGATTAAGACATGTTTCCAATCAATGGCCGAAAGAACTTAAAGGACAAAGAGAAACCAATTCATTAATGATTAAGACTTGTTTCCAATCAATCGCCAAAAGAACTTAAAGGACAAAGAGAAACCAATTCATTAATGATTAAGACATGTTTCCAATCAATGGCCAAAAGAACTTAAAGGACAAAGAGAAACCAATTCATTAATGATTAAGACTTGTTTCCAATCAACGGCCAAAAGAACTAAAAGGACTAACAAAGCCAATTAATTAATGATTAAGACATGTTTCCAATCAATCGCCAAAAGAACTTAAAGGACAAAGAGAAACAATTCATTAATGATTAAGACATGTTTCCAATCAACGGCCAAAAGAATTTAAAGGACAAAGAGAAACCAATTCATTAATGATTAAGACATGTTTCCAATCTATGGCCAAAAGAACTTAAAGGACAAAGAGAAACCAATTCATTAATGATTAAGACATGTTTCCAATCAATCGCCAAAAGAACTTAAAGGACAAAGAGAAACCAATTCATTAATGATTAAGACATGTTTCCAATCAATGGCCGAAAGAACTTAAAGGACAAAGAGAAACCAATTCATTAATGATTAAGACATGTTTCCAATCAATGGCCGAAAGAACTTAAAGGACAAAGAGAAACCAATTCATTAATGATTAAGACATGTTTCCAATCAACGGCCAAAAGAACTTAAAGGACAAAGAGAAACCAATTCATTAATGATTAAGACATGTTTCCAATCAATGGCCAAAAGAACTTAAAGGACAAAGAGAAACCAATTCATTAATGATTAAGACATGTTTCCAATCAACGGCCAAAAGAATTTAAAGGACAAAGAGAAACCAATTCATTAATTATTAAGACATGTTTCCAATCTGCGGCCAAAAGAACTAAAAGGACAAAGAGAAACCAATTCATTAATGATTAAGACATGTTTCCAATCAATGGCCAAAAGAACTTAAAGGACAAAGGGAAACCAATTCATTAACGATTCAGACATGTTTCCAATCAATGGCCAAAAGAACTTAAAGGACAAAGAGAAACCAATTCCTTAATGATTAAGACTTGTTTCCAATCAATGGCCAAAAGAACTTAAAGGACAAAGAGAAACCAATTCATTAATGATTAAGACATGTTTCCAATCAATGGCCAAAAGAACTTAAAGGACAAAGAGAAACCATTTCATTAATGATTAAAACTTGTTTCCAATCAATGGCCAAAAGAACTAAAAGGACAAAGGGAAACCAATTCATTAACGATTCAGACATGTTTCCAATCAATGGCCAAAAGAACTGAAAGGACAAAGAGAAACCAATTCATTAATGATTAAGGCAACTTTCCAATCAATGGCCAAAGAACTGAAATGACAAAGAGAAACCATTTCATTAATGATTATGACTTGTTTCCAATCAATGGCCAATAGAACTTAAAGGACAAAGAGAAACCAATTCATTAATAATTAAGACATGTTTCCAATCAACGGCCAAAAGAACTTAAAGGACAAAGAGAAACCAATTCATTACGGATTTAGACATGTTTCCAATCAATGGCCGAAAGAACTTAAAGGACAAAGAGAAACCAATTCATTAAGGATTAAGACACGTTTGCAATCAATGGCCTAAAGAACTTAAAGGACAAAGAGAAACCAATTCATTAATGATAACCAATTCATTACTATTAAGACATGTTTCCAATTAATAGCCACAAGAACTTGAAGGACAAAGAGAAACCAATTCATTAAGGATTAAGACATGTTTCCAATCAATGGCCAAAAGAACTTAAAGGACAAAGAGAAACCAATTCATTAAGGATTAAGACATGTTTTAATGATTAGGACAAAGAGAAACCAATTAATGGCCAAAAGAACTAAAAGGACAAAGAGAAACCATTTCATTAATGATTAAGATTTGTTTCCAATCAATGGCCATGGCCAAAAGAACTTAAAGGACAAAGAGAAACCAATTCATTAATGATTAAGACATGTTTCCAATCAACGGCCAAAAGAACTTAAAGGACAAAGAGAAACCAATTCATTAATGATTAAGACATGTTTCCAATCAATGGCCAAAAGAACTTAAAGGACAAAGAGAAACCAATTCATTAATGATTAAGACTTGTTTCCAATCAATGGCCAAAAGAACTTAAAGGACAAAGAGAAACCAATTCATTAATGATTAAGACTTGTTTCCAATCAACGGCCGAAAGAACTTAAAGGACAAAGAGAAACCAATTCATTAATGATTGAGACATGTTTCCAATCAATGGCCAAAAGAACTTAAAGGACAAAGAGAAACCAATTCATTAATGATTAAGACATGTTTCCAATCAATGGCCAAAAGAACTTAAAGGACAAAGAGAAACCAATTCATTAATGATTAAGACATGTTTCCAATCAATGGCCGAAAGAACTTAAAGGACAAAGAGAAACCAATTCATTAATGATTAAGACATGTTTCCAATCTATGGCCGAAAGAACGTAAAGGACAAAGGGAAACCAATTCATTAATGATTAAGACATGTTTACAATCAATGGCCAAAAGAACTTAAAGGACAAAGAGAAACCAATTAATTAATGATTAAGACATGTTTCCAATCAATGGCCAAAAGAACTTAAAGGACAAAGAGAAACCAATTCATTAATGATTAAGACTTGTTTCCAATCAATGGCCGAAAGAACTTAAAGGACAAAGAGAAACCTAGTCATTAATGATTAAGACATGTTTCCAATCAACGGCCAAAAGAACTTAAAGGACAAAGAGAAACCAATTCATTAATGATTAAGACATGTTTCCAATCAACGGCCAAAAGAACTTAAAGGACAAAGAGAAACCAATTCATTAATGATTAAGACATGTTTCCAATCAATGGCCAAAAGAACTTAAAGGACAAAGAGAAACCAATTCATTAATGATTAAGACATGTTTCCAATCAATGGCCAAAAGAACTTAAAGGACAAAGAGAAACCAATTCATTAATGATTCAGACTTGTTTCCAATCAATGGCCAAAAGAACTTAAAGGACAAAGAGAAACCAATTCATTAATGATTAAGACATGTTTCCAATCAATGGCCAAAAGAACTTAAAGGACAGAGAGAAACCAATTCATTAACGATTAAGACATGTTTCCAATCAATGGCCAAAAGAACTTCAAGGACAAAGAGAAACCAATTCATTAATTATTAAGACTTGTTTCCAATCAATGGCCAATAGAACAGAAAGGACAAAGAGAAACCAATTCATTACAGATTAAGACATGTTTCCAATCAATGGCCAAAAGAACTTAAAGGACAAAGAGAAACCAATTCATTAATGATTAAGACATGTTTCCAATCAATGGCCAAAGAACTTCAAGGACAAAGAGCAACCAATTCATTAATGATTAAGACTTGTTTCCAATCAATGGCCGAAAGAACTTAAAGGACAAAGAGAAACCAATTCATTAATGATTAAGACTTGTTTCCAATCAATGGCCAAAAGAACTTAAAGGACAAAGAGAAACCAATTCATTAATGATTAAGACATGTTTCCAATCAATGGCCAAAAGAACTTAAAGGACAAAGAGAACAAAGACAAACCAATTCAATAAGGATTAAGACATGTTTCCAATCAATAACCAAAATAACTTAAAGGGCAAAGGGAAACCAATTCATTAATGATTCAGACATGTTTCAAATCAATCGCCAAAAGAACTTAAAGGACAAAGAGAAACCAATTAATTAATGATTAAGACATGTTTCCAATCAATGGCCAAAAGAACTTAAAGGACAAAGAGAAACCAATTCATTAAGGATTAAGACATGTTTCCAATCAATGGCCAAAAGAACTTAAAGGACAAAGAGAACCAATTCATTAATGATTAAGACATGTTTCCAATCAACGACCAAAAGAACTTAAAGGACATAGAGAAACCAATTCATTAATTATTAAGACATGTTTCCAATCAATGGCGAAAAGAACTTAATGGACAAAGAGAAACCAATTCATTAAGGATTAAGACATGTTTCCAATCAATGGCCAAAAGAACGTAGAGGACAAAGAGAAACCAATTCATTAATGATTCGGACATGTTTCCAATCAATGGCCAAAAGAACTTAAAGGACAAAGAGAAACCAATTCATTAATGATTAAGACATGTTTCCAATCAACGGCCAAAAGAACTTAAAGGACAAAGTGAAACCAATTCATTAATGATTAAGACTTGTTTCCAATTAATGGCCAAAAGAACTGAAAGGACAAAGAGAAACCAACTAATTAATGACTAAGACATGTTTCCAATCAATGGCCAAAAGAACTTAAAGGACAAAGAGAAACCAATTCATTAATGATTAAGACATGTTTCCAATCAATGGCCAAAAGAACTTAAAGGACAAAGAGAAACCAATTCATTAATGATTAAGACATGTTTCCAATCAATGGCCAAAAGAATTTCAAGGACAAAGAGAAACCAATTCATTACTGATTAAGATATGTTTCCAATCAACGGTCAAAAGAACTTAAAGGACAAAGAGAGGAAACCAATTAATTAATGATTAAGACATGTTTCCAATCAGTGGCCAAAAGAACTTAAAGGACAAAGAGAAACCAATTCATTAATGATTAAGACATGTTTCCAATCAATGGCCAAATGAACTTAAAGGACAAAGAACAACCAATTCATTAATGATTAAGACATGTTTCCAATCAATGGCCAAAAGAACTTAAAGGACAAAGAGAAACCAATTCATTAATGATTAAGACATGTTTCCAATCAATGGCCAAAAGAACTTAAAGGACAAAGAGAAACCAATTCATTAATGATTAAGACAAGTTTCCAATCAATAGCCAAAAGAAAAGAACTTAAAGGACAAAGAGAAACCAATTCATTAATAATTAAGACATGTTTCCCATCAATGGCCAAAAGAACTTAAAGGACAAAGAAAAACCAATTCATTAATGATTAAGACATGTTTCCAATCAATGGCGAAAAGAACTTAATGGACAAAGAGAAACCAATTCATTAAGGATTAAGACATGTTTCCAATCAATGGCCAAAAGAACTTAAAGGACAAAGGGAAACCAATTCATTAATGATTAAGACATGTTTCCAATCAATGGCCAAAAGAACTTAAAGGACAAAGGGAAACCAATTCATTAATGATTAAGACATGTTTCCAATCAATGGCCAAAAGAACTTAATGGACAAAGAGAAACCAATTCATTACGGTTTAAGACATGTTTCCAATCAATGGCCAAAAGAACTAAAAGGACAAAGGGAAACCAATTCATTAACGATTCAGACATGTTTCCAATCAATGGCCAAAAGAACTTAAAGGACAAAGAGAAACCAATTCATTAATGATTAAGACTTGTTTCCAATCAATGGCCAAAAGAACTTAAAGGACAAAGAGAAACCAATTCATTAATGATTAAAACACGGTTCCAATCCATGGCCAAAGGACTTAAAGGATAAAGAGAAACCAATTCATCAATGATTAAGACATGTTTCGAATCAATGGCTGAAAGAACTTAAAGGACAAAGAGAAACCAATCCATTAATGATTAAGACATGTTTCCAATCAATGGCCAAAAGAACTTAAAGGACAAAGAGAAACCAATTCATTAAGGATTAAGAGATGTTTCCAATCAATGGCCAAAAGAACTGAAAGGACAAAGAGAAACCAATTCATTAATGATTAAGGCATCTTTCCAATCAATGGCCAAAAGAACTTAAATGACAAAGAGAAACCAATTCATTAATGATTATGACTTGTTTCCAATCAATGGCCGAAAGAACTTAAAGGACAAAGAGAAACCAATTCATTAAGGATTAAGACATGTTTCAATCAATGGCCAAAAGAACTTAAAGGACAAAGAGAACCCAATTCATTAATGATTAAGACATGTTTCCAATCAATGGCCAAAAGAACTTAAAGGACAAAGAGAAACCAATTCATTAATGATTAAGACTTGTTTCCAATCAATGGCCAAAAGAACTTAAAGAATAAAGAGAAACCAATTCATTAATGATTAAGACTTGTTTCCAATCAATGGCCAAAAGAACTTAAAGGACAAAGAGAAACCAATTCATTAAGGATTAAGACATGTTTCCAATCAATGGCCAAAAGAACTTAAAGGACAAAGAGAAACCAATTCATTAATGATTAAGACATGTTTCCAATCAATGGCCAAAAGAACTTACAGGACAAAGAGAAACCAATTCATTAATGATTAAGACTTGTTTCCAATCAATGGCCAAAAGAACTTAAAGGACAAAGAGAAACCAATTCATTAATGATTAAGGCTTGTTTCCAATCAATGGCCGAAAGACCTTAAAGGACAAAGAGAAACCAATTCAGTAATGATTAAGACATGTTTCCAATCAATGGCCAAAAGAACTTAAAGGACAAAGAGAAACCAATTCATTAATGATTAAGACATACTTCCAATCAAAGGCCAAAAGAACTTAAAGGACAAAGAGAAACCAATTAATTAATGATTAAGACATGTTTCCAATCAATGGCCAAAAGAACTTAAAGGACAAAGAGAAACCAATTCATTAATGATTGAGACATGTTTCCAATCAATGGCCAAAAGAACTTAATGGACAAAGAGAAACCAATTCATTAAGGATTAAGACATGTTTCCAATCAATGGCCAAAAGAACTTAAAGGACAAAGATAAACCAATTCATTAATGATTAAGACATGCTTCCAATCAACGGCCAAAAGAACTTAAAGGACAAAGAGAAACCAATTCATTAATGATTAAGACATGTTTCCAATCAATGGCCAAAAGAACTTAAAGGACAAAGAGAAACCAATTCATTAATGATTAAGACTTGTTTCCAATCAATGGCCAAATGAACTTAAAGGACAAAGAACAACCAATTCATTAATGATTAAGACATGTTTCCAATCAATGGCCAAAAGAACTTCAAGGACAAAGAGAAACCAATTCATTAATGATTAAGACTTGTTTCCAATCAATGGCCAAAAGAACTTAAAGGACAAAGAGAAACCAATTCATTAATGATTAAGACATGTTTCCAATCAATGGCCAAAAGAACTTAAAGGACAAAGAGAAACCAATTCATTAATGATTAAGACATGTTTCCAATCAATGGCCAAAAGAACTTAAAGGACAAAGAGAAACCAATTCATTAATGATTAAGACATGTTTCCAATCAATGGCCAAAAGAACTTAAAGGACAAAGAGAAACCAATTCATTAATGATTAAGACATGTTTCCAATCAATGGCCAAAAGAACTTAAAGGACAAAGAGAAACCAATTCATTAATGATTAAGACATGCTTCCAATCAACGGCCAAAAGAACTTAAAGGATAAAGAGAAACCAATTCATTAATGATTAAGACTTGTTTCCAATCAATGGCCAAAAGTACTTAAAGGACAAAGAGAAACCAATTCATTAATGATTAAGACATGTTTCCAACCAATTCATTAATGATTAAGACATGTTTCCAATCAACGGCCACAAGAACTTAAAGGACAAAAAGAAACCAATTCATTAATGATTAAGACTTGTTTCCAATCAATGGCCAAAAGAACTTAAAGGACAAAGAGAAACCAATTCATTAATGATTAAGACATGTTTCCAATCAATGGCCAAAAGAACTTAAAGGACAAAGGGAAACCAATTCATTAGTGATTAAGACATGTTTCCAATCAACGGCCAAAAGAACTTAAAGGACAAAGAGAAACCAATTCATTAAGGATTAAGACATGTTTCCAATCAATGGCCAAAAGAACTTAAAGGACAAAGAGAAACCAATTCATTAATGATTAAGACTTGTTTCCAATCAATGGCCAAAAGAACTTAAAGGACAAAGAGAAACCAATTCATTAAGGATTAAGACATGTTTCCAATCAATGGCCAAAAGAACTTAAAGGGCAAAGGGAAACCAATTCATTAATGATTAAGACATGTTTCCAATCAATGGCCAAAAGAACTTAATGGACAAAGAGAAACCAATTCATTACGGTTTAAGACATGTTTCCAATCAATGGCCAAAAGAACTTAAAAGACAAAGAGAAACCAATTCATTACGGATTAAGACATGTTTCCAATCAATGGCCAAAAGAACTTAAAGGACAAAGGGAAACCAATTCATTAACGATTCAGACATGTTTCCAATCAATGGCCAAAAGAACTTAAAAGACAAAGAGAAACCAATTCATTACGGATTAAGACATGTTTCCAATCAATGGCCAAAAGAACTTAAAGGACAAAGAGAAACCAATTCATTAATGATTAAGACTTGTTTCCAATCAATGGCCAAAAGAACTTAAAGGACAAAGAGAAACCAATTCATTAATGATTAAGACATGTTTCCAATCAATGGCCAAAAGAACTTAAAGGACAAAGAGAAACCAATTCATTAAGGATTAAGACATGTTTCCAATCAATGGCCAAAAGAACTTAAAGGATAAAGAGAAACCAATTCATTAATGATGAAGACATGTTTCCAATCAATCGCCAAAAGAACTTAAAGGACAAAGAGAAACCAATTCATTACGGATTAAGACATGTTTCCAATCAATGGCCAAAAGAACTTAAAGGACAAAGAGAAACCAATTCATTAATGATTAAGACTTGTTTCCAATCAATGGCCAAAAGAACTTAAAGGACAAAGAGAAACCAATTCATTAATGATGAAGACATGTTTCCAATCAATGGCCAAAAGAACTTAAAGGACAAAGAGAAACCAATTAATTAATGATTAAGACATGTTTCCAATCAATCGCCAAAAGAACTTAAACAATTCATTAATGATTAAGACTTGTTTCCAATCAATGGCCGAAAGAACTTAAAGGACAAAGAGAAACCAATTCATTAATGATTAAGACATGTTTCCAATCAATGGCCAAAAGAACTTAAAGGACAAAGAGAAACCAATTCATTAATGATTAAGACATGTTTCCAATCAATCGCCAAAAGAACTTAAAGGACAAAGAGAAACCAATTCATTAATGATTAAGACATTTTCCAATCAATATCCAAAAGCTTAAAGGACAAAGAGAAACCAATTCATTAATCATGAAGACATGTTTCCAATCAATGGCCAAAAGAACTTAAAGGACAAAGAGAAACCAATTCATTAAGGATTAAGACATGTTTCCAATCAATGGCCAAAAGAACTTAAAGGACAAAGAGAAACCTATTCGTTAATGATTAAGACATGTTTCCAATCAATGGCCAAAAAGAACTAAAAGGACAAAGAGAAACCATTTCATTAATGATTAAGACTTGTTTCCAATCAATCGCCAAAAGAACTTAAAGGACAAAGAGAAACCAATTCATTAATGATTAAGACATGTTTCCAATCAATGGCCGAAAGAACTTAAAGGACAAAGAGAATCCAATTCATTAATGATTAAGACATGTTTCCAATCAATGGCCAAAAGAACTTAAAGGACAAAGAGAAACCAATTCATTAATGATTAAGACATGTTTCCAATCAATGGCCAAAAGAACTAAAAGGACAAAGAGAAACCAATTCATTAATGATTAAGACTTGTTTCAATTCAATAGCCAAAAGAACTTAAAAGACAAAGAGAAACCAATTCATTACGGATTAAGATATGTTTCCAATCAATGGCCAAAAGAACTTAAAGGACAAAGAGAAACCAATTCATGAATGATTAAGACATGTTTCCAATCAAAGGCCAAAAGAACTTAAAGGACAAAGAGAAACCAATTCATTAATGATTAAGACATGTTTCCAATCAATGGCCAAAAGAAGTTAAAGGACAAACAGAAACCAATTCGTTAATGATTAAGACATGTTTCCAATCAACGGCCAAAAGAACTTAAAGGACAAAGAAAAACCAATTCATTGATGATTAAGACATGTTTCCAATCAATGGCCAAAAGAACTTAAAGGACAAAGAGAAACCAATTCATTAATGATTAAGACTTGTTTCCAATCAATGGCCAAAAGAACTTAAAGGACAAAGAGAAACCAATTCATTAATGATTAAGACATGTTTCCAATCAATGGCCAAAAGAACTTAAAGGACAAAGAGAAACCAATTCATTAATGATTAAGACATGTTTCCAATCAATGGCCAAAAGAACTTAAAGGACAAAGAGAAACCAATTCATTAATGATTAAGACATGTTTCCAATCAATGGCCAAAAGAACTTAAAGGACAAAGAGAAACCAATTCATTAATGATTAAGACATGTTTCCAATCATTGGCCAAAAGAACTAAAAGGACAAAGAGAAACCAATTCATTAATGATTAAGACATGTTTCCAATCAATGGCCAAAAGAACTTAAAGGACAAAGAGAAACCAATTCATTAATGATTAAGACATGTTTCCAATCAATGGCCAAAAGAACTTAAAGGACAAAGGGAAACCAATTCATTAACGATTCAGACATGTTTCAAATCAATCGCCAAAAGAACTTAAAGGACAAAGAGAAACCAATTCATTAATGATTAAGACTTGTTTCCAATCAATGGCCAAAAGAACTTAAAGGACAAAGAGAAACCAATTCATTAATGATTAAGACATATTTCCAATCAATGGCTAAAAGAACTTAAAGGACAAAGAGAAACCAATTCATTAATGATTGAGACACGTTTCCAATCAATGACCAAAAGAACTTAAAGGACAAAGACAAACCTATTCGTTAATGATTAAGACATGTTTCCAATCAATGGCCAAAAAGAACTTAAAGGACAAAGAGAAACCAATTCATTAATGATTAAGACTTGTTTCCAATCAATGGCCAAAAGAACTTAAAGGACAAAGAGAAACCAATTCATTAATGATTAAGACATGTTTCCAATCAATGGCCAAAAGAACTTAAAGGACAAAGAGAAACCAATTCATTAATGATTAAGACATGTTTCCAATCAATGGCCAAAAGAACTTAAAGGACAAAGAGAAACCAATTCATTAAGGTTTAAGACACGATTCCAATCAATAGCCAAAAGAACTTAAAGGACAAAGACAAACCAATTCATTAATGATTAAGACATGTTTCCAATCAATGGCCAAAAGAACTTAAAGGACAAAGAGAAACCAATTCATTAATGATTAAGACTTGTTTCCAATCAATGGCCAAAAGAACTTAAAGGACAAAGAGAAACAAATTCATTAATGATTGAGACATGTTTCCAATCAATGACCAAAAGAACTTAAAGGACAAAGAGAAACCAATTCATTAATGATTAAGACATGTTTCCAATCAATGGCCAAAAGAACTTAAAGGACAAAGAGAAACCAATTCATTAATGATTAAGACATGCTTCCAATCAATGGCCAAAAGAACTTAAAGGACAAAGAGAAACCAATTCATTAATGATTAAGACATGCTTCCAATCAATGGCCAAAAGAACTACAAGGACAAAGAGAAACCAATTCATTAATGATTAAGACTTGTTTCCAATCAATGGCCAAAAGAACTTAAAGGACAAAGAGAAACCAATTCATTAATGATTAAGACATGTTTCCAATCAATGGCCAAAAGAACTTAAAGGACAAAGAGAAACCAATTCATTAATGATTAAGACTTGTTTCCAATCAATGGCCAAAAGAACTTAAAGGACAAAGAGAAACCAATTCATTAATGATTAAGACATGTTTCCAATCAATGGCCAAAAGAACTTAAAGGACAAAGAGAAACCAATTCGTTAATGATTGAGACATGTTTCCAATCAATGGCCAAAAGAACTTAAAGGACAAAGAGAAACCAATTCATTAATGATTAAGACATACTTCCAATCAAAGGCCAAAAGAACTTAAAGGACAAAGAAAAACCAATTCATTAAGGATTAAGACATGTTTCCAATCAATGGCCAAAAGAACTTAAAGGACAAAGAGAAACCAATTCATTAATGATTAAGACTTGTTTCCAATCAATGGCCAAAAGAACTTAAAGGACAAAGAGAAACCAATTCATTAATGATTAAGACATGTTTCCAATCAATGGCCAAAAGAACTTAAAGGACAAAGAGAAACCAATTCATTAAGGATTAAGACATGTTTCCAATCAATGGCCAAAAGAACTTAAAGGACAAAGAGAAACCAATTCATTAATGATTAAGACATGTTTCCAATCAATGGCCAAAAGAACTTAAAGGACAAAGAGAAACCAATTCATTAATGATTAAGACATGTTTCCAATCAATGGCCAAAAGAACTTAAAGGACAAAGAGAAACCAATTCATTAATGATTAAGACTTGTTTCCAATCAATGGCCAATCGAACTGAAAGGATAAAGAGAAACCAATTCATTACAGATTAAGACATGTTTCCAATCAATGGCCAAAAGAACTTAAAGGACAAAGAGAATCCATTTCATTAATGATTACGACTTGTTTCCAATCAATGGCCAAAAGAACTTAAAGGACAAAGGGAAACCAATTCATTAATGATTAAGACATGTTTCCAATCAATGGCCAAAAGAACTTAATGGACAAAGAGAAACCAATTCATTAATGATTAAGACATGTTTCCAATCAATCGCCAAAAGAACTTAAAGGACAAAGAGAAACCAATTCATTAATGATTAAGACATGTTTCCAATCAATCGCCAACAGAACTTAAAGGACAAAGAGAAACCAATTCATTAATGATTAAGACATGTTTCCAATCAATGGCCGAAAGAACTTAAAGGACAAAGAGAAACCAATTCATTAATGATTAAGACATGTTTCCAATCAATCGCCAAAAGAACTTAAAGGATAAAGAGAAACCAATTCATTAATGATTAAGACATGTTTCCAATCAATGGCCAAAAGAACTTAAAGGACAAAGAGAAACCAATTCATTAATGATTAAGACATGTTTCCAATCAACGGCCAAAAGAACTTAAAGGACAAAGAGAAACCAATTCATTAATGATTAAGACTTGTTTCCAATCAATAGTCGAAAGAACTGATAGGACAAAGAGAAACCAATTCATTAAGGATTAAGACATGTTTCCAATCAATGGCCAAAAGAACTTAAAGGACAAAGAGAAACCAATTCATTAATGATTAAGACATGTTTCCAATCTATGGCCAAAAAACTTAAAGGACAAAGAGAAACCAATTCATTAATGATTAAGACATGTTTCCAATCAATGGCCAAAAGAACTTAAAGGACAAAGAGAAACCAATTCATTAATGATTAAGACTTGTTTCCAATCAATGGCCAAAAGAACTTAAAGGACAAAGAGTAACCAATTCATTAATGATTAAGACTTGTTTCCAATCAATGGCAAACAGAACTTAAAGGACAAAGAGAAACCAATTCATTAATGATTAAGACTAGTTTCCAATCAGCGGCCAAAAGAACTTAAAGGACAATGAGAAACCAATTCATTACGGATTAAGACATGTTTCCAATCAATGGCCAAAAGAACTAAAAGTACAAAGAGAAACCAATTCATTAATGATTAAGACTCGTTTCCAATCAATGGCCAAAAGAACTTAAAGGACAAAGAGAAACCAATTCATTACGGATTAAGACATGTTTCCAATCAATGGCCAAAGGAACTTAAAGGACAAAGAGAAACCAATTCGTTAATGATTAAGACATGTTTCCAATCAATGGCCAAAAGAACTTAAAGGACAAAGAGAAACCAATTCATTAATGATTAAGACATGTTTCCAATCAATGGCCAAAAGAACTTAAAGGACAAAGAGAAACCAATTCATTAATGATTAAGACATGTTTCCAATCAATGGCGAAAAGAACTTAAAGGACAAAGAGAAACCAATTCATTAATGATTAAGACATGTTACCAATCAATGGCCAAAAGAATTTCAAGGACAAAGAGAAACCAATTCATTAATGATTAAGACATGTTCCCGATCAATGGCCAAAAGAACTTAAAGGACAAAGAGAAACCAATTCATTAATGATTAAGACATGTTTCCAATCTATGGCCAAAAGAACTTAAAGGACAAAGAGAAACCAATTCATTAATGATTAAGACATGTTTCCAATCAACGGCCAAAAGAACTTAAAGGACAAAGAGAAACCAATTCATTAATGATTAAGACTTGTTTCCAATCAATGGCCGAAAGAAATTAAAGGACAAAGAGAAACCAATTCATTAATGATTAAGACATGTTTCCAATCAATGGCCGAAAGAACTTAAAGGACAAAGAGAAACCAATTCGTTAAGGATTAAGACATGTTTCCAATCAATCGCCAAAAGAACTTAAAGGACAAAGAGAAACCAATTCATTAATGATTAAGACATGTTTCCAATCAATAGCCGAAAGAACTTATAGGACAAAGAGAAACCAATTCATTAAGGATTAAGACATGTTTCCAATCATTGGCCAAAAGAACTTAAAGGACGAAAAGAAACCAATTCATTAATGATTAAGACTTGTTTGCAATCAAAGGCCAAAAGAACTTAAAGGACAAAGAGAAACCAATTCATTAATGATTAAGACATGTTTCCTATCAATGGCCAAAAGAACTTAAAGGACAAAGAGAAACCAATTCATTAATGATTAAGACTTGTTTCCAATCAATGGCCAAAAGAACTTAAAGGACAAAGAGAAACCAATTCATTAATGATTAAGACATGTTTCCAATCAACGGCCAAAAGAACTTAAAGGACAAAGAGAAACCAATTCATTAATGATTAAGACTTGTTTCCAATCAATGGCCAAAAGAACTTAAAGGACAAAGAGAAACCAATTCATTAATGATTAAGACATGTTTCCAATCAATGGCCAAAAGAACTTAAAGGACAAAGAGAAACCAATTCATTAATGATTAAGACTTGTTTCCAATCAATGGCCAAAAGAACTTAAAGGACAAAGAGAAACCAATTCATTAATGATTAAGACATGTTTCCAATCAATGGCCAAAAGAACTTAAAGGACAAAGAGAAACCAATTCATTACAGATTAAGACATGTTTCCAATCAATGGCCAAAAGAACTTAAAGGACAAAGGGAAACCAATTCATTAATGATTAAGACTTGTTTCCAATCAATGGCCAAAAGAACTTCAAGGACAAAGAGAAACCAATTCATTAATGATTAAGACATGTTTCCAATCATTGGACAAAAGAACTTAACGGACAAAGAGAAACCAATTCATTAAGGATTAAGACATGTTTCCAATCAATGGCCAAAAGAACTTAAAGGACAAAGAGAAACCAATTCATTAAGGATTAAGACATGTTTCCAATCAATGGCCAAAAGAACTTCAAGGACAAAGAGAAACCAATTCATTAATGATTAAGACTTGTTTCCAATCAATGGCCTAAAGATCTCAATGGACAAAGAGAAACCAATTCATTACTGATTTAGACATGTTTCCAATCAATGGCCAAAAGAACTAAAAGGACAAAGAGAAAGCATTTCATTAATGATTAACACTTGTTTCCAATCAACGGCCGAAAGCACTAAAAGGACAAAGAGAAACCAATTCATTAATGATTAAGACTTGTTTCCAATCAATGGCCAAAAGAACTTAAAGGACAAAGAGAAACCAATTCATTAATGATTAAGACATGTTTCCAATCAATGGCCAAAAGAACTTAAAGGACAAAGAGAAACCAATTCATTAATGATTAAGACATGTTTCCAATCAATGGCCAAAAGAACTTAAAGGACAAAGAGAAACCAATTCATTAAGGATTAAGACATGTTTCCAATCAATGGCCAAAAGAACTTAAAGGACAAAGAGAAACCAATTCATTAATGATTAAGACATGTTTCCAATCAACGGCCAAAAGAACTTAAAGGACAAAGAGAAACCAATTCATTAATGATTAAGACATACTTCCAATCAAAGGCCAAAAGAACTTAAAGGACAAAGAGAAATCAATTCATTAAGGATTAAGACATGTTTCCAATCAATTGCCAATAGAACTTCAAGGACAAAGAGAAACCAATTCATTAATGATTAAGACTTGTTTCCAATCAATGGCCAAAAGAACTTAAAGGACAAAGAGAAACCAATTCATTAATGATTAAGACTTGTTTCCAATCAATGGCCAAAAGAACTTAAAGGACAAAGAGAAACCAATTCATTAATGATTAAGACATGTTTCCAATCAATGGCCAAAACAACTTAAAGGACAAAGAGAAACCAATTAATTAATGTTTAAGACATGTTTCCAATCAATGGCCAAAAGAACTTAAAGGACAAAGAGAAACCAATTCATTAAGGATTAAGACATGTTTCCAATCAATGGCCAAAAGAACTTAAAGGACAAAGAGAAACCAATTCATTAATGATTAAGACATGTTTCCAATCAATGGCCAAAAGAACTTAAAGGACAAAGAGAAACCAATTCATGAATGATTAAGACATGTTTCCAATCAAAGGCCAAAAGAACTTAAAGGACAAAGAGAAACCAATTCATTAATGATTAAGACATGTTTCCAATCATTGGCCAAAAGAACTTAAAGGACAAAGAGAAACCAATTCATTAATGATTAAGACATGTTTCCAATCATTGGCCAAAAGAACTTAAAGGACAAAGAGAAACCAATTCATTAATGATTAAGACATGTTTCCAACCAATTACCAAAATAACTTAAAGGACAAAGAGAAACCAATTGATTAATGATTAAGACATGTTTCCAATCAATGGCCAAAAGAACTTAAAGGACAAAGAGAAACCAATTCATTAATGATTAAGACATGTTTCCAATCAATGGCCAAAAGAACTTAAAGGACAAAGAGAAACCAATTCATTAATGATTAAGACTTGTTTCCAATCAATGGCCGAAAGAACTTAAAGGACAAAGAGAAACCAATTCATTAATGATTAAGACTTGTTTCCAATCAATGGCCAAAAGAACTTAAAGGACAAAGAGAAACCAATTCATTAATGATTAAGACTTGTTTCCAATCAATGGCCAAAAGAACTTAAAGGACAAAGAGAAACCAATTCATTAATGATTAAGACATGTTTCCAATCAATGGCCAAAAGAACTTAAAGGACAAAGAACAACCAATTCATTAATGATTAAGACATGTTTCCAATCAATGGCCAAAAGAACTTAAAGGACAAAGAGAAACCAATTCATTAATGATTAAGACTTGTTTCCAATCAATGGCCGAAAGAACTTAAAGGACAAAGGGAAACCTAGTCATTAATGATTAAGACATGTTTCCAATCAATGGCCAAAAGAACTTAAAGGACAAAGAGAAACCAATTCATTAATGATTAAGACATGTTTCCAATCAATGGCCAAAAGAACTTAAAGTACAAAGAGAAACCAATTCATTAATGATTAAGACTTGTTTCCAATCAATGGCCAAAAGAACTTAAAGGACAAAGAGAAACCAATTCATTAATGATTAAGACATGTTTCCAATCAATGGCCAAAAGAACTTAAAGGACAAAGAGAAACCAATTCATTAATGATTAAGACTTGTTTCCAATCAATGGCCAAAAGAACTTAAAGGACAAAGAGAAACCAATTCATTAATGATTAAGACATGTTTCCAATCAATGGCCGAAAGAAATTAAAGGACAAAGAGAAACCAATTCATTAATGATTAAGACATGTTTCCAATCAATGGCCAAAAGAACTTAAAGGACAAAGAGAAACCAATTCATTAAGGATTAAGACATGTTTCCAATCAATGGCCAAAAGAACATAAAGGACAAAGAGAAACCAATTCATTAATGATTAAGACATGTTTCCGATCAATGGCCAAAAGAACTTAAAGGACAAAGAGAAACCAATTCATTAATGATTAAGACCTGTTTCCAATCAACGGCCAGAAGAACTTAAAGGACAAAGAGAAACCAATTCATTAATGATTAAGACATGTTTCCAATCAATGGCCAAAAGAACTTAAAGGACAAAGAGAAACCAATTCATTAATGATTAAGACTTGTTTCCAATCAATGGCCAAAAGAACTTAAAGGACAAAGAGAAACCAATTCATTAATGATTAAGACTTGTTTCCAATCAATGGCCAAAAGAACTTAAAGGACAAAGAGAAACCAATTCATTAATGATTAAGACTTGTTTCCAATCAATGGCCAAAAGAACTTAAAGGACAAAGAGAAACCAATTCATTAATGATTAAGACTTGTTTCCAATCAATGGCCAAAAGAACTTAAAGGACAAAGAGAAACCAATTCATTAATGATTAAGACTTGTTTCCAATCAATGGCCAAAGAACTTAAAAGACAAAGAGAAACCAATTCATTAATGATTAAGACATGTTTCCAATCAATGGCCAAAAGAACTTAAAGGACAAAGAGAAACCAATTCATTAATGATTAAGACATGTTTCCAATCAATGGCCAAAAGAACTTAAAGGACAAAGAGAAACCAATTCATTAATGATTAAGACATGTTTCCAATCAATGGCCAAAAGAACTTAAAGGACAAAGAGAAACCAATTCATTAATGATTAAGACATGTTTCCAATCAATGGCCAAAAGAACTTAAAGGACAAAGAGAAACCAATTCATTAATGATTAAGACTTGTTTCCAATCAATGGCCAAAAGAACTTAAAGGACAAAGAGAAACCAATTCATTAATGATTAAGACATGTTTCCAATCAATGGCCAAAAGAACTTAAAGGACAAAGGGAAACCAATTCATTAATGATTAAGACATGTTTCCAATCAATGGCCAAAAGAACTTAAAGGACAAAGAGAAACCAATTCATTAATGATTAAGACTTGTTTCCAATCAATGGCCGAAAGAACTTAAAGGACAAAGAGAAACCAATTCATTAATGATTAAGACATGTTTCCAATCAATGGCCAAAAGAACTAAAAGGACAAAGAGAAACCATTTCATTAATGATTAAGACATATTCCCAATCAATGGCCAAAAGAACTTAAAGGACAAAGAGAAACCAATTCATTAATGATTAAGACATGTTTCCAATCAATGGCCAAAAGAACTTAAAGGACAAAGAGAAACCAATTCATTAATGATTAAGACTTGTTTCCAATCAATGGCCAAAAGAACTTAAAGGACAAAGAGAAACCAATTCATTAATGATTAAGACATGTTTCCAATCAACGGCCAAAAGAACTTAAAGGACAAAGAGAAACCAATTCATTAATGATTAAGACATGTTTCCAATCAATGGCCAAAAGAACTTAAAGGACAAAGAGAAACCAATTCATTAATGATTAAGACTTGTTTCCAATCAATGGCCAAAAGAACTTAAAGGACAAAGAGAAACCAATTCATTAATGATTAAGACTTGTTTCCAATCAATGGCCAAAAGAACTTAAAGGACAAAGAGAAACCAATTCATTAATGATTAAGACTTGTTTCCAATCAATGGCCAAAAGAACTTAAAGGACAAAGAGAAACCAATTCATTAATGATTAAGACATGTTTCCAATCAATGGCCAAAAGAACTTAAAGGACAAAGAGAAACCAATTCATTAATGATTAAGACATGTTTCCAATCAATGGCCAAAAGAACTTAAAGGACAAAGAGAAACCAATTCATTAATGATTAAGACTTGTTTCCAATCAATGGCCAAAAGAACTTAAAGGACAAAGAGAAACCAATTCATTAATGATTAAGACATGTTTCCAATAAATCGCCAAAAGATCTTAAAGGACAAAGAGAAACCAATTCATTAATGATTAAGACATGTTTCCAATCAATGGCCAAAAGAACTTAAAGGACAAAGAGAAACCAATTCATTAAGGATTAAGACATGTTTCCAATCAATGGCCAAAAGAACTTAAAGGACAAAGAGAAACCAATTCATTAATGATTAAGACTTGTTTCCAATCAATGGCCAAAAGAACTTATAGGACAAAGAGAAACCAATTCATTAATGATTAAGACATGTTTCCAATCAATGGCCAAAAGAACTTAAAGGACAAAGAGAAACCAATTCATTAATGATTAAGACTTGTTTCCAATCAATGGCCAAAAGAACTTAAAGGACAAAGAGAAACCAATTCATTAATGATTAAGACATACTTCCAATCAAAGGCCAAAAGAACTTAAAGGACAAAGAGAAACCAATTCATTAATGATTAAGACTTGTTTCCAATCAATGGCCAAAAGAACTTAAAGGACAAAGAGAAACCAATTCATTAATGATTAAGACATGTTTCCAATCAATGGCCAAAAGAACTTAAAGGACAAAGAGAAACCAATTCATTAATGATTAAGACTTGTTTCCAATCAATGGCCAAAAGAACTTAAAGGACAAAGAGAAACCAATTCATTAATGATTAAGACTTGGTTCCAATCAATGGCCAAAAGAACTTAAAGGACAAAGAGAAACCAATTCATTAATGATTAAGACATGTTTCCAATCAACGGCCAAAAGAACTTAAAGGACAAAGAGAAACCAATTCATTACAGATTTAGACATGTTTCCAATCAATGGCCAAAAGAACTAAAAGGACAAAGAGAAACCAATTCATTAATGATTAAGACTTGTTTCCAATCATTGGCCAAAAGAACTTAAAGGACAAAGAGAAACCAATTCATTAATGATTAAGACATGTTTCCAATCAATGGCCAAAAGAACTTAAAGGACAAAGAGAAACCAATTCATTAATGATTAAGACTTGTTTCCAATCAATGGCCAAAAGAACTTAAAGGACAAAGAGAAACCAATTCATTAATGATTAAGACTTGTTTCCAATCAATGGCCAAAAGAACTTAAAGGACAAAGAGAAACCAATTCATTAATGATTAAGACATGTTTCCAATCAATGGCCAAAAGAACTTGAAGGACAAAGAGAAACCAATTCATTAATGATTAAGACATATTTCCAATCAATCGCCAAAAGAACTTAAAGGACAAAGAGAAACCAATTCATTAATGATTAAGACTTGTTTCCAATCAATGGCCAAAAGAACTTAAAGGACAAAGAGAAACCAATTCATTAATGATTAAGACTTGTTTCCAATCAATGGCCAAAAGAACTTAAAGGACAAAGAGAAACCAATTCATTAATGATTAAGACATGTTTCCAATCAATGGCCAAAAGAACTTAAAGGACAAAGAGAAACCAATTCATTAATGATTAAGACTTGTTTCCAATCAATGGCCAAAAGAACTTAAAGGACAAAGAGAAACCAATTCATTAATGATTAAGACTTGTTTCCAATCATTGGCCAAAAGAACTTAAAGGACAAAGAGACACCAATTCATTAATGATTAAGACTTGTTTCCAATCAATGGCCGAAAGAACTTAAAGGACAAAGACAGACCAATTCATTAATGATTAAGACATGTTTCCAATCATTGGCCAAAAGAACTTAAAGGACAAAGGGAAACCAATTCATTAATGATTAAGACATGTTTCCAATCAATGGCCAAAAGAACTTAAAGGACAAAGAGAAACCAATTCATTAATGATTAAGACTTGTTTCCAATCAATGGCCGAAAGAACTTAAAGGACAAAGAGAAACCAACTCATTAAGGATTAAGACATGTTTCCAATCAATGGCCAAAAAAACTTAAAGGACAAAGAGAAACCAATTCATTAAGGATTAAGACATGTTTCCAATCAATGGCCAAAAGAACTTAAAGGACAAAGAGAAACCAATTCATTAAGCATTAAGACCAGATTCCAATCAATGGCCAAAAGAACTTAAAGGACAAAGAGAAACCAATTCATTAATGATTAAGACTTGTTTCCAATCAATGGCCAAAAGAACTTAAAGGACAAAGAGAAACCAATTCATTAATGATTAAGACATGTTTCCAATCAATGGCCAAAAGAACTAAAAGGACAAAGGGAAACCAATTCATTAACGATTCAGACATGTTTCCAATCAATGGCCAAAAGAAGTTAAAGGACAAACAGAAACCAATTCGTTAATGATTAAGACATGTTTCCAATCAACGGCCAAAAGAACTTAAAGGACAAAGAAAAACCAATTCATTGATGATTAAGACTTGTTCCCAATCAATGGCCAAAAGAACTTAAAGGACAAAGAGAAACCAATTCATTACGGATTAAGACATGTTTCCAATCAATGGCCAAAAGAACTAAAAGGACAAAGAGAAACCATTTCATTAATGATTAAGACTTGTTTCCAATCAATGGCCAAAAGAACTTAAAGGACAAAGAGAAACCAATTCATTTAGGATTGAGACATGTTTCCAATCTATGGCCAAAAGAACTTAAAGGACAAAGAGAAACCAATTCATTAATGATTAAGACTTGTTTCCAATCAATGGCCAAAAGAACTTAAAGGACAAAGAGAAACCAATTCATTAATGATTAAGACATGTTTCCAATCAATGGCCAAAAGAACTTAAAGGACAAAGAGAAACCAATTCATTAATGATTAAGACTTGTTTCCAATCAATGGCCAAAAGAACTTAAAGGACAAAGAGAAACCAATTCATTAATGATTAAGACTTGTTTCCAATCAATGGCCAAAAGAACTTAAAGGACAAAGAGAAACCAATTCATTAATGATTAAGACTTGTTTCCAATCAATGGCCAAAAGAACTTAAAGGACAAAGAGAAACCAATTCATTAATGATTAAGACTTGTTTCCAATCAATGGCCAAAAGAACTTAAAGGACAAAGAGAAACCAATTCATTAATGATTAAGACTTGTTTCCAATCAATGGCCAAAAGAACTTAAAGGACAAAGAGAAACCAATTCATTAATGATTAAGACTTGTTTCCAATCAATGGCCAAAAGAACTTAAAGGACAAAGAGAAACCAATTCATTACGGATTAAGACATGTTTCCAATCAATGGCCAAAAGAACTTACAGGACAAAGAGAAACCAATTCATTAATGATTAAGACATGTTTCCAATCAATGGCCAAAAGAACTTAAAGGACAAAGAGAAACCAATTCATTAATGATTAAGACTTGTTTCCAATCAATGGCCAAAAGAACTTAAAGGACAAAGAGAAACCAATTCATTAATGATTAAGACATGTTTCCAATCACTGGACAAAAGAACTAAACGGACAAAGAGAAACCAATTCATTAAGGATTAAGACATGTTTCCAATCAATGGCCAAAAGAACTTCAAGGACAAAGAGAAACCAATTCATTAATGATTAAGACTTGTTTCCAATCAATGGCCAAAAGAACTTAAAGGACAAAGAGAAACCAATTCATTAATGATTAAGCCATGTTTCCTATCAGTGGCCAAAAGAACTAAAAGGACAAAGAGAATCCAATTCATGAATGATTAAGACATGTTTCCAATCATTGGCAAAAAGAACTTAAAGGACAAAGAGAAACCAATTCATTAAGGATAAAGACATGTTTCCAATCAATGGCCAAAAGAACTTAAAGGACAAAGAGAAACCAATTCATTAATGATTAAGACATGTTTCCAATCAATGACCAAAAGAACTTAAAGGACAAAGAGAAACCAATTCATTAATGATTAAGACTTGTTTCCAATCAATGGCCAAAAGAACTTAAAGGACAAAGAGAAACCAATTCATTAATGATTAAGACATGTTTCCAATCAATGGCCAAAAGAACTTAAAGGGCAAAGAAAAACCAATTCATTAATGATTAAGACTTGTTTCCAATCAATGGCCAAAAGAACTTAAAGGACAAAGAGAAACCAATTCATTAATGATTAAGACATGTTTCCAATCAATGGCAAAAGAACTTAAAGGACAAAGAGAAACCAATTCATTAAGGATTAAGACATGTTTCCAATCAATGGCCAAAAGAACTTAAAGGACAAAGAGAAACCAATTCATTAATGATTAAGACTTGTTTCCAATCAACGGCCACAAGAACTTAAAGGACAAAGAGAAACCAATTCATTAATGATTAAGACTTGTTTCCAATCAATGGCCAAAAAACATAAAGGACAAAGAGAAACCAATTCATTAATGATTCAGACTTGTTTCCAATCAATGGCCAAAAGAACTTAAAGGACAAAGAGAAACCAATTCATTAATGATTAAGGCTTGTTTCCAATCAATGGCCAAAAGAACTTAAAGGACAAAGAGAAACTAATTCATTAATGATTAAGACATGTTTCCAATCAATGGCCAAAAGAACTTAAAGGACAAAGAGAAACCAATTCATTAATGATTAAGACTTGTTTCCAATCAATGGCCAAAAGAACTTAAAGGACAAAGAGAAACCAATTCATTAATGATTAAGACATGTTTCCAATCAATGGCCAAAAGAACTTCAAGGACAAAGAGAAACCAATTCATTAATGATTAAGACTTGTTTCCAATCAATGGCCAAAAGAACTTAAAGGACAAAGAGAAACCAATTCATTAATGATTAAGACATGTTTACAAGCAATGGCCAAAAGAACTTAAAGGAGAAAAAGAAACCAATTCATTAATGATTAAGACTTGTTTCCAATCAATGGCCAAAAGAACTTAAAGGACAAAGAGAAACCAATTCATTAATGATTAAGACATGTTTCCAATCAACGGCCAAAAGAACTTAAAGGACAAAGAGAAACCAATTCATTAATGATTAAGACTTGTTTCCAATCAATGGCCAAAAGAACTTAAAGGACAAAGAGAAACCAATTCATTAATGATTAAGACTTGTTTCCAATCAATGGCCAAAAGAACTTAAAGGACAAAGAGAAACCAATTCATTAATGATTAAGACTTGTTTCCAATCAATGGCCAAAAGAACTTAAAGGACAAAGAGAAACCAATTCATTAATGATTAAGACTTGTTTCCAATCAATGGCCAAAAGAACTTAAAGGACAAAGAGAAACCAATTCATTAATGATTAAGACATGTTTCCAATCAATGGCCAAAAGAACTTAAAGGACAAAGAGAAACCATTTCATTAATGATTAAGACATTCCTCCAATCAAAGGCCAAAAGAACTTAAAGGACAAAG
>CM062522.1:35772138-35822138 GCA_031439585.1 Pterocarpus macrocarpus | reverse complement strand
AAGAGAAACCTTGAATCTTATTAATGATTAAGACATGTAGTTCCAATCAATGGCCAAAAGAACTTAAAGGACAAAGAGAGAAACTAATTAATTAATGTATTAAGAGATGTTTCCAACTCGGTAATGGCCAAAAGAACTTAGAAGGACAAAGAGAAACCAATTCATTAATGATTAAGACACTTTGTTTCCAATTCCAATGGCCAAAAGTAACTTAAAGCTTAGGGAGCAAAGAGACAGAACCAAGTTCTCATTAATGATTAAGACATGTTTCCAATCAATTGGCCTAAAAGAATCGCCAAAAGAACTCTAAAGGACAAAGAGAAAACCAAATTCATTATTGATTAAGAACGTATGCTTCCAATCAATGGCCAAGAAAAAAGAACTTAAATGACAAAGAGAAAACCAATTCATTAATGATTAAGACATGTTTCCAATCAATGGCCAAAAGAACTTAAACCGGACAAAAGAGAAACCAATTCATTACATGATTAAGACATGTTTCCATTCATCAAATTCGCCAAAGAACTTAAAGGACAAAGAGCAAACCAATTCATTAATGATTAAGACATGTTTCCAATCTATACCCGAAAGGAACTTAAAGGACGATATAAAAGAGAAATCCAATTCATTAATGATTAAGATAATGCTTTCCAATCAATGGCCAAAAAGTTAACTTAAAGGATGTAAAGAGAAACCAATTCATTAATGGATTAAGACATTCTTTCAATCAATGGCCAAAAGAACTTAAAGGACAAAGAGAAACCAATTCATTAATGATTAAGATATGTTTCCAATCAATGGCCAAAAGAACTTAAAGGACAAAGAGAAACCAATTCATTAATGATTAAGACTTGTTTCCAATCAATGGCCAAAAGAACTTAAAGGACAAAGAGAAACCAATTCATTAATGATTAAGACATGTTTCCAATCAATATTGATACCAAAAGAACTTAAAGGACAAAGAGAAACCAATTCATTAATGATTAAGACTTGTTTCCAATCAATGGACAAAAGAACTTATAGGACAAAGAGAAACCAATTCATTAATGATTAAGAAATGCTTCCAATCAACGGCCAAAAGAACTTAAAGGATAAAGAGAAACCAATTCATTAATGATTAAGACTTGTTTCCAATCAATGGCCGAAAGAACTTAAAGGACAAAGAGAAACCAATTAATTATTGATTAAGACATGTTTCCAATCAATGGCCGAAAGAACTTAAAGGACAAAGAGAAACCAATTCATTAATGATTAAGACTTGTTTCCAATCAATGGCCAAAAGAACTTAAAGGACAAAGAGAAACCAATTCATTAATGATTAAGACATGTTTCCAATCAATGGCCAAAAGAACTTAAAGGACAAAGAGAAACCAATTCATTACAGATTAAGACATGTTTCCAATCAATGGCCAAAAGAACATAAAGGATAAGGGAAACCAACTCAATAAGGATTAAGACGTTTTTCTAATGAATTGCCAAAAGAACTTAAAGGACAAAGAGAAACCAATTCATTAATGATTAAGACTTGTTTCCAATCAACGGCCAAAAGAACTTAAAGGACAAAGATAAACCAATTCATTACAGATTAAGACATGTTTCCAATCAATTGCCAAAAGAACTTCAAGGACAAAGAGAAACCAATTCATTAATGATTAAGACTTGTTTCCAATCAATGGCCAAAAGAACTAAAAGGACAAAGAGAAACCAATTCATTAATGATTAAGACTTGTTTCCAATCAATGGCCGAAAGAACTTAAAGGACAAAGAGAAACCAATTCATTAACGATTAAGACATGTTTCCAATCAATGGCCAAAAGAACTTAAAGGACAAAGAGAAACCAATTCATTAATGATTAAGACTTGTTTCCAATCAATGGCCAAAAGAACTTAAAGGACAAAGAGAAACCAATTCATTAATGATTAAGACATGTTTCCAATCAATGGCCAAAAGAACTTAAAGGACAAAGAGAAACCAATTCATTAAGGATTAAGACTTGTTTCCAATCAATGGCCAAAAGAACTTGAAGGAACTAAGAGAAACCAATTCGTTAAGGATTAAGACATGTTTCCAATCAACGGCCAAAAGAACTTAAAGAACAAAGAGAAACAATTCATTAATGATTAAGACTTGTTTCCAATCAATGGCCAAAAGAACTTAAAGGACAAAGAGAAACCAATTCATTAAGGATTAAGACATGTTTCCAATCAATGGCCAAAAGAACTTAAAGGACAAAGAGAAACCAATTCATTAATGATTAAGACTTGTTTCCAATCAACGGGAAACCAATTCGTTAATAATTAAGACATGTTTCCAATCAATGGCCAAAAAGAAACCAATTCATTAATGATTAAGACATGTTTGCAATCAATGGCCGAAAGAACTTAAAGGACAAAGAGAAACCAATTGATTAATGATTAACACTTGTTTCCAATCAATGGCCAAAAGAACTTCAAGGACAAAGAGAAACCAATTCATTAATGATTAAGACTTGTTTCCAATCAACGGCCAAAAGAACTTAAAGGACAAAGAGAAACCAATTCATTAATGATTAAGACTTGTTTCCAATCAATGGCCAAAAGAACTAAAAGGACAAAGAGAAAGCATTTCATTAATGATTAACACTTGTTTCCAATCAACGGCCGAAAGCACTAAAAGGACAAAGAAAAACCAATTCATTAACGATTAAGACATGTTTCCAATCAATGGCCAAAAGAACTTAAAGGACAAAGAGAAACCAATTCATTAATGATTAAGACTTGTCTCCAATCAATGGCCAATCAATGGCCAAAAGAACTTAATGGACAAAGAGAAACCAATTCATTAATGATTAAGACTTGTTTCCAATCAATGGCCAAAAGAACTTAAAGGACAAAGAGAAACCAATTCATTAATGATTAAGACTTGTTTCCAATCAATGGCCAAAAGAACTTAAAGGACAAAGAGAAACCAATTCATTACGGATTAAGACATGTTTCCAATCAATGGCCAAAAGAACTTCAAGGACAAAGAGAAACCAATTCATTAATGATTAAGACATGTTTCCAATCAATGGTCAAAAGAACTTAAAGGACAAAGAGAAACCAATTCATTAATGATTAAGACATGTTTCCAATCAATGGCCAAAAGAACTTAAAGGACAAAGAGAAACCAATTCATTAATGATTAAGACATGTTTCCAATCAATGGCCAAAAGAACTTAAAGGACAAAGAGAAACCAATTCATTAAGGATTAAGACATGTTTCCAATCAATGGCCAAAAGAACTTAAAGGACAAAGAGAAACCAATTCATTAATGATTAAGACATGTTTCCAATCAATGGCCAAAGAACTTCAAGGACAAAGAGAAACCAATTCATTAATGATTAAGACTTGTTTCCAATCAATGGCCAAAAGAACTAAAGGACAAAGAGAAACCAATTCATTAATGATTAAGACATGTTTCCAATCAACGGCCAAAAGAACTTAAAGGACAAAGAGAAACCAATTCATTAATGATTAAGACTTGTTTCCAATCAATGGCCAAAAGAACTTAAAGGACAAAGAGAAACCAATTCATTAATGATTAAGACATGTTTGCAATAAATGGCCAAAAGAACTTAAAGGACAAAGAGAAACCAATTCATTAATGATTAAGACATGTTTGCAATCAAATCCAAAAGAACTTAAAGGACAAAGAGAAACCAATTCAGTAATGATTAAGACTTGTTTTCAATCAATGGCCGAAAGAACTTATAGGGCAAAGAGAAACCAATTCATTAAAGATTAAGACATGTTTCCAATCAATGGCCAAAAGAACTTAAAGGACAAAAAAAAAACCAATTCATTAATGATTAAGACTTGTTTCCAATCAATGGCCGAAAGAGCTTAAAGGACAAAGAACAACCAATTCATTAATGATTAAGACTTGATTCCAATCAATGGCCAAAAGAACTTAAAGGACAAAGAGAAACCAATTAATTAATGATTAAGACATGTTTCCAATATCTCGCCAAAAGAACTTAAAGGACAAAGAGAAACCAATTCATTAATGATTAAGACATGTTTCCAATCAACGGCCAAAAGAACTTAAAGGACAAAGAGAAACCAATTCATTAATGATTAAGACATGTTTCCAATCAATGGCCAAAAGAACTTAAAGGACAAAGAGAAACCAATTCATTAATGATTAAGACATGTTTCCAATCAATGGCCAAAAGAACTTAAAGGACAAAGAGAAACCAATTCATTAAGGATTAAGACATGTTTCCAATCAATGGGCAAAAGAACATAAAGGACAAAGAGAAACCAATTCATTAAGGATTAAGACATGTTTGCAATCAATGGCCAAATGAACTTAAAGGACAAAGAACAACCAATTCATTAATGATTAAGACATGTTTCCAATCAATGGCCAAAAGAACTTAAAGGACAAAGAGAAACCAATTCATTAATGATTAAGACTTGTTTCCAATCAATGGCCAAAAGAACTTAAAGGACAAAGAGAAACCAAATTTTTAATGATTAAGACATGTTTCCAATCAATGGCCAAAAGAACTTAAAGGACAAAGAGAAACCAATTCATTAATGATTAAGACTTGTTTCCAATCAATGGCCAAAAGAACTTAAAGGACAAAGAGAAACCAATTCATTAAGGATTAAGACATTCTTTCAATCAATGGCCAAAAGAACTTAAAGGACAAAGAGAAACCAATTCATTAATGATTAAGACTTGTTTCCAATCAATGGCCAAAAGAACTTAAAGGACAAAGAGAAACCAATTCATTAATGATTAAGACATGTTTCCAATCAATGGCCAAAAGAACTTAAAGGACAAAGAGAAACCAATTCATTAATGATTAAGACTTGTTTCCAATCAATGGCCGAAAGAACTTAAAGGACAAAGAGAAACCAATTCATTAAGGATTAAGACATGTTTACAATCAATGGCCAAATGAACTTAAAGGACAAAGAGAAACCAATTCATTAATGATTAAGACTTGTTTCCAATCAATGGCCAAAAGAACTTAAAGGACAAAGAGAAACCAATTCATTAATGATTAAGACTTGTTTCCAATCAATGGCCAAAAGAACTTAAAGGACAAAGAGAAACCAATTCATTAATGATTAAGACATGTTTCCAATCAATGGCCAAAAGAACTTAAAGGACAAAGAGAAACCAATTCATTAATGATTAAGACATGTTTCCAATCAATGGCCAAAAGAACTTAAAGGACAAAGAGAAACCAATTCATTAAGGATTAAGACATGTTTACAATCAATGGGCAAAAGAACTTAAAGGACAAAGAGAAACCAATTCATTGTGGATTAAGACATGTTTCCAATCAATGGCCAAAAGAACTTAAAGGACAAAGAGAAACCAATTCATTAATGATTAAGACTTGTTTCCAATCAATGGCCAAAAGAACTTAAAGGACAAAGAGAAACCAATTCATTAATGATTAAGACATGTTTCCAATCAATGGCCAAAAGAACTTAAAGGACAAAGAGAACCCAATTCATTAAGGATTAAGACATTCTTTCAATCAATGGCCAAAAGAACTTAAAGGACAAAGAGAAACCAATTCATTAATGATTAAGACATGTTTCCAATCAATGGCCAAAAGAACTTAAAGGACAAAGAGAAACCAATTCATTAATGATTAAGACTTGTTTCCAATCAATGGCCAATAGAACTTAAGGACAAAAGAGAAACCAATTCATTCATGATTAAGACATGCTTCCAATCAATGGCCAAAAGAACTTAAAGGACAAAGAGAAACCAATTCATTAATGATTAAGACATGTTTCCAATCAATGGCCAAAAGAACTTAAAGGACAAAGAGTAACCAATTCATTAATGATTAAGAGATGTTTCCAATCAATGGCCCAAAGAACATAAAGGACAAAGAGAATCCAATTCATTACGGATTAAGACATGTTTCCAAACAATGGCCACAAGAACATAAGGGACAAAGAGAAACCAATTCATTAATGATTAAGACCTGTTTGCAATCAATGGCCAAAAGACCTTAAAGGACAAAGAGAAACCAATTCATTAATGATTAAGACATGTTTCCAATCAATGGCCACAAGAACATAAGGGACAAAGAGAAACCAATTCATTAATGATTAAGACCTGTTTGCAATCAATGGCCGAAAGAACTTAAAGGACAAAGAAAAACCAATTCATTAATGATTAAGACTTGTTTCCAATCAATGGCCAAAAAACTTAAAGGACAAAGAGAAATCAATTCATTAATGATTAAGACTTGTTTCCAATCAATGGCCAAAAAACTTAAAGGACAAAGATAAACCAATTCATTAATGATTAAGACATGTTTCCAATCAATGGCCAAAAGAACTTAAAGGACAAAGAGAAACCAATTCATTAATGATTAAGACTTGTTTCCAATCAATGGCCAAAGAACTTCAAGGACAAAGAGCAACCAATTCATTAACGATTAAGACATGTTACCAATCAATGGCCAAAAGAACTTAAAGGACAAAGAGAAACCAATTCATTAAGGATTAAGACATGTTTCCAATCAATGGCCAAAAGAACTTAAAGGACAAAGAGAAACCAATTCATTAATGATTAAGACTTGCTTTCCAATCAATGGCCAAAAGAACTAAAGGACAAAAAGAGAACCAATTCATTAAAGATTAAGACATGTTTCCAATCAATGGCCAAAAGAACTTAAAGGACAAAGGGAAACCAATTCATTAATGATTAAGACATACTTTCAATCAAAGGCCAAAAGAACTTAAAGGACAAAGAGAAACCAATACATTAATGATTAAGACTTGCTTCCAATCAATGGCCAAAGAACTTAAAGGACAAAGAGAAACCAATTCATTAAGGATAAAGATATCTTTCCAATCAATGGCCAAAAGAACTTAAAGGACAAAGAGAAACCAATTCATTAATGATTAAGACATGTTTCCTATCAGTGGCCAAAAGAACTTAAAGGACAAAGACAAACCAATTCATTAATGATTAAGACTTGGTTCCAATCAATGGCTGAAAGAACTTAAAGGATAAAGAGAAACCAATTCATTAATGATTAAGACATGTTTCCAATCAATGGCCAAAAGAACTTAAAGGACAAAGAGAAACCAATTCATTAATGATTAAGACATGTTTCCAATCAATGGCCAAAAGAACTTAAAGGACAAAGAGAAACCAATTCATTAATGATTAAGACATGTTTCCAATCAATGGCCAAAAGAACTTAAAGGACAAAGAGAAACCAATTCATTAATGATTAAGACTTGGTTCCAATCAATGGCTGAAAGAACTTAAAGGACAAAGAGAAACCAATTCATTAATGATTAAGACATGTTTCCAATCAATGGCCAAAAGAACTTAAAGGACAAAGAAAAACCAATTCATTAATGATTAAGACTCGTTTCCAATCAATGGCCAAAAGAACTTAAAGGACAAAGAGAAACCAATTCATTAATGATTAAGACTTGTTTCCAATCAATGGCCAAAAGAACTTAAAGGACAAAGAGAAACCAATTCATTAATGATTAAGACATGTTTCCAATCAATGGCCAAAAGAACTTAAAGGACAAAGAGAAACCAATTCATTAATGATTAAGACATGTTTCCAATCAATGGCCAAAAGAACTTAAAGGACAAAGAGAAACCAATTCATTAAGGATTAACACATGTTTCCAATCAATGGCCAAAAGAACTTAAAGGACAAAGAGAAACCAATTCATTAAGGATTAAGACATGTTTCCAATCAATGGCCAAAAGAACTTAAAGGACAAATAGAAACCAATTCATTACAGATTAAGACATGTTTCCTTAAAGGACAAATAGAAACCAATTCATTACAGATTAAGACATGTTTCCAATCAATGGCCAAAAGAACTTAAAGGACAAAGAGAAACCAATTCATTAATGATTAAGACATGTTTCCAATCAATGGCCAAAAGAACTTAAAGGACAAAGAGAAACCAATTCATTAATGATTAAGACATGTTTCCAATCAATGGCCAAAAGAACTTAAAGGACAAAGAGAAACCAATTCATTAATGATTAAGACATGTTTCCAATCAATGGCCAAAGAACTTCAAGGACAAAGAGAAACCAATTCATTAATGATTAAGACTTATTTCCAATTAATGGCCAAAAGAACTTAAAGGACAAAGAGAAACCAATTAATTAATGATTAAGACATGTTTCAAATCAATGGCCAAAAGAACTTAAAGGACAAAGAGAAACCAATTCATTAATGATTAAGACATGTTTCAATCCAATGGCAAAAGAACTTAAAGGACAAAGAGAAACCAATTCATTAATGATTAAGACATGTTTCCAATCAATGGCCAAAAAAGAACTTAAGGGACAAAGAGAAACCAATTAATTAATGATTAAGACATGTTTCCAATCAATGGCCAAAAGAACTTAAAGGACAAAGAGAAACCAATTCATTAATGATTGAGACATGTTTCCAATCAATGGCCAAAAGAACTTAAAGGACAAGAGAAACCAATTCATTAAGGATTAAGACATGTTTCCAATCAATGGCCAAAAGAACTTAAAGGACAAAGAGAAACCAATTCATTAATGATTAAGACATGTTTCCAATCAACGGCCAAAAGAACATAAGGGAAAAAAGAGAAACCAATTCATTAATGATTAAGACATGCTTCCAATCAACGGCCAAAAGAACTTAAAGGATAAAGATAAACCAATTCATTAATGATTAAGACTTGTTTCCAATCAATGGCCAAATGAACTCAAAGGACAAAGAACAACCAATTCATTAATGATTAAGACTTGGTTCCAATCAATGGCCAAACAAACTTAAAAGACAAAGAGAAACTAATTCATTAATGATTAAGACATGTTTCCCATCAACGGCCAAAAGAACATAAAGGACAAAGAGAAACCAATTCATTAATGATTGAGACATGTTTCCAATCAATGACCGAAAGAACTTAAAGGACAAAGAGAAACCAATTCATTAATGATTAAGACATGTTTCCAATCAATGCGAAAAAGAACATAAAGAACAAAGGGAAACCAATTCATTAATGATTAAGACATGTTTCCAATCAATGGCCAAAAGAACTTAAAGGACAAAGAGAAACCAATTCATTAATGATTAAGACTTGTTTCCAATCAATGGCCAAAAGAACTTTAAGGACAAAGAGAAACCAATTCATTACGGATTAAGACATGTTTCCAATCAATGGCCAAAGAACTTAAAGGACAAAGAGAAACCATTTCATTAATGATTAAGACTTGTTTCCAATCAATGGCCGAAAGAACTTATAGGACAAAGAACAAACAATTCAGTAATGATTAAGACATGTTTCCAATCAATGGCCAAAAGAACTTAAAGGACAAAGAGAAACCAATTCATTAATGATTAAGACATGTTTCCAATCAATGGCCAAAAGAACTTAAAGGACAAAGAGAAACCAATTCATTACGGATTAAGACATGTTTCCAATCAATGGCCAAAAGAACTTAAAGGACAAAGAGAAACCAATTCATTAATGATTAAGACTTGTTTCCAATCAATGGCCAAAAGAACTTAAAGGACAAAGAGAAACCAATTCATTAACGATTAAGACATGTTTCCAATCAATGGCCAAAAGAACTTAAAGGACAAAGAGAAACCAATTCATTAATGATTAAGACTTGTTTCCAATCAATGGCCAAAAGAACTTAAAGGACAAAGAGAAACCAATTCATTAAGGATTAAGACATGTTTCCAATCAAAGGCCAAAAGAACATAAAGGACAAAGAGAAACCAATTCATTAATGATTAAGACATGTTTCCAATATTTGGCCAAAAGAACTTAATGGACAAAGAGAAACCAATTCATTAAGGATTAAGACATGTTTCCAATCAACGGCCAAAAGAACTTAAAGGACAAAGAGAAACCAATTCATTAATGATTAAGACATGTTTCCAATCAATGGCCAAAAGAACTTAAATGACAAAGAGAAACCAATTCATTAATGATTAAGGCATGCTTCCAATCAATGGCCAAAAGAAGTTAAAGGACAAAGAGACACCAATTCATTAATGATTAAGACTTGTTTCCAATCAATGGCCAAAAGAACTTAAAGGACAAAGAGAAACCAATTCATTAATGATTAAGACATGTTTCCAATCAATGGCCAAAAGAACTTAAAGGACAAAGAGAAACCAATTCATTAATGATTAAGACATGTTTCCAATCAACGGCCAAAAGAACTTAAAGGATAAAGAGAAACCAATTCATTAATGATTAAGACTTGTTTCCAATCAATGGCCAAAAGAACTTAAAGGACAAAGAGAAACCAATTCATTACGGATTAAGACATGTTTCCAATCAATGGCCAAAAGAACTAAAAGGACAAAGAGAAACCAATTCATTAATGATTAAGACATGTTTCCAATCAATGGCCAAAAGAACTTATAGGACAAAGAGAAACCAATTCATTAATGATTAAGACTTGTTTCCAATCAATGGCCAAAAGAACTTAAAGGACAAAGAGAAACCAATTCATTAAGGATTAAGACATGTTTGCAATCAATGGCCAAATGAACTTAAAGGACAAAGAACAACCAATTCATTAATGATTAAGACTTGTTTCCAATCAATGGCCAAAAGAACTTAAAGGACAAAGAGAAACCAATTAATTAATGATTAAGACATGTTTCCAATCAATGGCCAAAAGAACTTAAAGGACAAAGAGAAACCAATTCATTAATGATTAAGACTTGTTTCCAATCAATGGCCAAAAGAACTTAAAGGACAAAGAGAAACCAATTCATTAAGGATTAAGACATGTTTCCAATCAATGGCCAAAAGAACTTAAAGGACAAAGAGAAACCAATTCATTAATGATTAAGACATGTTTCCAATCAATGGCCAAAAGAACTTAAAGGACAAAGAGAAACCAATTCATTAATGATTAAGACTTGTTTCCAATCAATGGCCGAAAGAACTTAAAGGACAAAGAGAAACCAATTCATTTAGGATTAAGACATGTTTCCAATCAATGGCCAAAAGAACTTAAAGGACAAAGAGAAACCAATTCATTAATGATTAAGACATGTTTCCAATCAACGGCCAAAAGAACTTAAAGGATAAAGAGAAACCAATTCATTAATGATTAAGACTTGTTTCCAATCAATGGCCGAAAGAACTTATGGGACAAAGAGAAACCAATTCATTAAGGATTAAGACATGTTTACAATCAATGGCCAAAAGAACTTAAAGGACAAAGAGAAACCAATTCATTAATGATTAAGACTTGTTTCCAATCAATGGCCAAAAGAACTTAAAGGACAAAGAGAAACCAATTCATTAATGATTAAGACATGTTTCCAATCAATGGCCAAAAGAACTTAAAGGACAAAGAGAAACCAATTCATTAATGATTAAGGCTTGTTTCCAATCAATGGCCGAAAGAACTTATAGGACAAAGAGAAACCAATTCATTCAGGATTAAGACATGTTTACAATCAATGGCCAAATGAACGTCAAGGACAAAGAACAACCAATTCAATAATGATTAAGACTTGTTTCCAATTAATGGGCAAAAGCACTTAAAGGACAAAGAGAAACCAATTCATTAATGATTAAGACATGTTTCCAATCAACAGCCAAAAGAACTTATAGGACAAAGAGAAACCAATTCATTAATGATTAAGACTTATTTCCAATCAATGGCCGAAAGAACTTAAAGGACAAAGAGAAACCAATTGATTTAGGATTAAGACATGTTTCCAGTCAATGGCCAAAAGAACATAAAGGACAAAGAGAAACCAATTAATTAATGATTAAGACATGTTTCCAATCAATGGCCAAAAGAACTTAAAGGACAAAGAGAAACCAATTCATTAATGATTAAGACATCTTTCCAATCAACGGCCAAAAGAACTTAAAGGACAAAGAGAAACCAATTCATTAATGATTAAGACTTTTTTCCAATCAATGGCCAAAAGAACTTAAAGGATAAAGAGAAACCAATTCATTAATGATTGAGGCATGTTTCCAATCAATGACCAAAAGAATTTAAATGACAAAGAGAAACCAATTCATTAATGGTTAAGTCTTGTTTCCAATCAATGGCCGAAAGAACTTAAAGGACAAAGAGAAACTAATTCATTTAGGATTAAGACATGTTTCCAATCAATGGCCAAAAGAACTTAAAGGACAAAGAGAAACCAATTCATTAATGATTAAGACATGCTTCCAATCAACGGCCAAAAGAACTTAAAGGATAAAGAGAAACCAATTCATTAATGATTAAGACTTGTTTCCAATCAATGGCCGAAAGAACTTATGGGACAAAGAGAAACCAATTCATTAAGGATTAAGACATGTTTACAATCAATGGCCAAATGAACTTAAAGGACAAAGAACAACCAATTCATTAATGATTAAGACTTGTTTCCAATCAATGGCCGAAAGAACTTAAAGGACAAAGAGAAACCAATTCATTAATGATTAAGACTTGTTTCCAATCAATGGCCGAAAGAACTTATAGGACAAAGAGAAACCAATTCATTAAGGATTAAGACATGTTTACAATCAATGGCCAAATGAACTTAAAGGACAAAGAACAACCAATTCATTAATGATTAAGACTTGTTTCCAATTAATGGCCAAAAGAACTTAAAGGACAAAGAGAAACCAACGAATTAATGATTAAGACATGTTTCCAATCAATGGCCAAAAGAACTTAAAGGGCAAAGAGAAACCAATTCATTAAGCATTAAGACATGTTTCCAATCGATGGCCAAATCATTAATGATTAAGACGTGTTTCCAATCAATGGCCAAAAGAACATAAAGGACAAAGAGAAACTAATTTATTAATGATTAAGACATGTTTCCAATCAATGGCCAAAAGAACTTAAAGGACAAAGAGAAACCAATTCATTATGGATTAAGATATGTTTCAAATCAATGGCCAAAAGCACTTAAAGGACAAAGAGAAACCAATTCATTATTGATTAAGACTTGTTTCCATTCAATGGCCAAAAGAACTTCAAGAAGAAAGAGAAACCAATTCATTAATAATTAACACATGTTTCCAATCAATGGCCAAATGAACATAAAGAACAAAGAGATACTAATTCATTAAGGATTAAGGCATGTTTCCAATCAATGGCCAAAAGAACTTAAAGGACAAAGAGAAACCAATTCATTAATGATTAAGACATGTTTCCAATCAATGGCCAAAAGAACTTAAAGGACAAAGAGAAACCAATTCATTATGGATTAAGATATGTTTCCATTCAATGGCCAAAAGAACTTAAAGGACAAAGAGAAACCAATTCATTATTGATTAAGACGTGTTTCCATTCAATGTTCAAAAGAAATTAAAGGACAAAGAGAAACCAATTCGTTACGGATTAAGACATGTTTCCAATCAATGGCCAAAAGAACTTAAAGGACAAAGAGAAACCAATTCATTAATGATTAAGACTTGTTTCCAATCAATGGCCAAAAGAACTTAAAGGACAAAGAGAAACCAATTCATTAATGATTAAGACTTGTTTCCAATCAATGGCCAAAAGAACTTAAAGGACAAAGAGAAACCAATTCATTATTGATTAAGACTTGTTTCCATTCAATGGCCAAAAGAACTTCAAGAAGAAAGAGAAACCAATTCATTAATGATTAACACATGTTTCCGATCAATGGCCAAAAGAACTTAAAGGACAAAGAGAAACCAATTCATTATTGATTAAGACTTGTTTCCATTCAATGGCCAAAAGAACTTAAAGGACAAAGAGAAACCAATTCATTAAGTATTAAGACATGTTTCCAATCAATGGCCAAAAAAACATAAAGGACAAAGAGAAACCAATTCATTAATGATTAAGACATGTTTCCAATCAATGGCCAAAAAAACTTAAAGGACAAAGAGAAACCAATTCATTATGGATTAAGACTTGCTGCCAAAAAGAACTTAAAGGACAAAGAGAAACCAATTCATTAAGTATTAAGACAAGTTTCCAATCAATGGCCAAAAAAACATAAAGGAAAAAGAGAAACCAATTCATTAATGATTAAGACGTATTTTCAATCAATGGCCAAAACAATTGAAAAGACAAAGAGAAACCAATTCATTAATGATTAAGACATGTTTCCAATCAATGACGAAAACAACTTAAAGAACAAAGAGATACCAATTCATTAAGGATTAAGGCATGTTTCCAATCAATGGCCAAAAGAACTTAAAGGACAAAGAGAAACCAATTCATTATTGATTAAGACTTGTTTCCAATCAATTGCCAAAAGAACTTAAAGGAAAAGAGATCCAATCAATGGCCAAAAGAACTGAAAGGACAAAGAGAAACCAATTCATTAATGATTAAGACTTATTTCCAATCAATGGCCAAATGAACTTAAAGGACAAAGAGAAACCAATTCATTAAGGATTAAGACTTATTTCCAATCAATGGCCAAATGAACTTAAAGGACAAAGAGAAACCAATTCATTATTGATTAAGACTTGTTTCCATTCAATGGCCAAAAGAACTGAGAGGACAAAGAGAAACCAATTCATTAAGTATTAAAACATGTTTCCAATCAATGGCCAAAAAAAAAATAAAGGAAAAAGAGAAACCAATTCATTATTGATTAAGACATGTTTCCAATCAATGGCCAAAAGAATTGAAAGGACAAAGAGAAACCAATTCATTAATGATTAAGACTTGTTTCCAATCAATGGCCGAATGAACTTAAATGACAAAGAGAAACCAATTCATTATGAATTAACATATGTTTCCAATCAATGGCCACAAGCACTTAAAGGACAAAGAGAAACCAATTCGTTATTGATTAAGACTTGTTTCCAATCAATGGCCAAAAGAACTTAAAGGAAAAGAGAAACCAATTCATTAGGATTAAGACATGCTTCCAATCAATGGCCAAAAGAACTGAAAGGACAAAGAGAAACCAATTCATTAATGATTAAGACTTGTTTCCAATCAATGGCCAAATGAACTTAAAGGACAAAGAGAAACCAATTCATTATTGATTAAGACATGTTTCCAATCAATGGCCAAAAGCACTTAAAGGACAAAGAGAAACCAATTCATTATGGATTAAGACTTGTTGCCAAAAAGAACTTAAAGGACAAAGAGAAACCAATTCATTATTGATTAAGACTTGTTTACATTCAATGGCCAAAAGAACCTAAAGGACAAAGAGAAACCAATTCATTAAGTATCAAGACATGTTTCCAATCAATGGCCACAAAAACATAAAGGACAAAGAGAAACCAACTCATTAATGATTAATACGGGTTTCCAATCAATGGCCAAAAGAACGTAAAGGACAAAGAGAAACCAATTCATTAATGATTAAGACTTGTTTCCAATCAATGGCCAAAAGAACTTAAAGGACAAAGAGAAACCAATTCATTAGGATTAAGACATGTTTCCAATCAATGGCCAAAAGAACTGAAAGGACAAAGAGAATCCAATTCATTAATGATTAAGACTTGTTTCCAATCAATGGCCAAAAGAACTTAAAGGACAAAGAGAAACCAATTCATTATGGATTAACATATGTTTCCAATCAATGGCCGAAAGCACTTAAAGGACAAAGAGAAACCAATTCATTATTGATTAAGACTTGTTTCCAATCAATGGCCAAAAGAACTTAAAGGACAAAGAGAAACCAATTCATTATGGATTAAGACTTGTTTCCAATCAATGGCCAAAAGAACTTAAAGGACAAAGAGAAACCAATTCATTAAGTATTAAGACATGTTTCCAATCAATGGCCAAAAAAACATAAAGGAAAAAGAGAAACCAATTCATTAATGATTAAGACGTGTTTCCAATCAATGGCCAAAAGAGCTTAAAGGACAAAGAGAAACAAATTCATTAGGATTAAGACGTGTTACCAATCAATGGCCAAAAGAACTGAAAGGACAAAGAGAAACCAATTCATTAATGATTACGACATGTTTCCAATCAATGGCCAAAAGAACTTAAAGGACAAAGAGAAACCAATTCATTAATGATTAAGACTTGTTTCCAATCAATGGCCAAATGAACTTAAAGGACAAAGAGAAACCAATTCATTATTGATTAAGACATGTTTCCAATCAACGGCCAAAAGCACTTAAAGGACAAAGAGAAACCAATTCATTATGGATTAAGACTTGTTTCCAATCAATGGCCAAAAGAACTTAAAGGACAAAGAGAAACCAATTCATTATTGAATAAGACTTGTTTCCTTTCAATGGCCAAAAGAACTTAAAGGACAAGGAGAAACCAATTCATTCAGTATTAAGACTTGTTTCCAATCAATGGCCAAAAAAACATAAAGGAAAAACAGAAACCAATTCATTAATGATTAAGACGTGTTTCCAATCGATGGCCAAAAGAACTTAAAGGACAAAGAGAAATCAATTCATTACGATTAAGGCGTGCTTCCAATCAATGGCCAAAAGAACTGAAAGGACAAAGAAAAACCAATTCATTAATGATTAAGACTTGTTTCCAATCAATGGCCAAATGAACTTAAAGGACAAAGAGAAACCAATTCCTTATTGATTAAGACATGTTTCCAATCAATGGCCAAAAGCACTTAAAGGACAAAGAGAAACCAATTCATTATGGATTAAGACTTGTTTCCAATCAATGGCCAAAAGAACTTAAAGGACAAAGAGAAACCAATTCATTATTGATTAAGACTTGTTTACATTCAATGGCCAAAAGAACCTAAAGGACAAAGAGAAACCAATTCATTAAGTATCAAGACATGTTTCCAATCAATGGCCACAAAAACATAAAGGACAAAGAGAAACCAACTCATTAATGATTAATACGGGTTTCCAATCAATGGCCAAAAGAACGTAAAGGACAGAGCGAAACCAATTCGTTAATGATTAAGACTTGTTTCCAATCAATGGCCAAAAGAGCTTAAAGGACAAAGAGAAACCAATTCATTAGGATTAAGACATGTTTCCAATCAATGGCCAAAAGAACTAAAAGGACAAAGAGAATCCAATTCATTAATGATTAAGACTTGTTTCCAATCAATGGCCAAAAGAACTTAGAGGACAAAGAGAAACCAATTCATTATGGATTAACATATATTTCCAATCAATGGCCGAGAGCACTTAAAGGACAAAGAGAAACCAATTCATTATTGATTAAGACTTGTTTCCAATCAATGGCCAAGAGAACTTAAAGGACAAAGAGAAACCAATTCATTATGGATTAAGACTTGTTTCCGATCAATGGCCAAAAGAACTTAAAGGACAAAGAGAAACCAATTCATTAAGTATTAAGACATGTTTCCAATCAATGGCCAAAAAAACATAAAGGAAAAAGAGTAACCAATTCATTAATGATTAAGACGTGTTTCCAATCAATGGCCAAAAGAGCTTAAAGGACAAAGAGAAACCAATTCATTAGGATTAAGACGTGTTTCCAATCAATGGCCAAAAGAACTGAAAGGACAAAGAGAAACCAATTCATTAATGATTACGACATGTTTCCAATCAATGGCCAAAAGAACTTAAAGGACAAAGAGAAACCAATTCATTAATGATTAAGACTTGTTTCCAATCAATGGCCAAAAGAACTTAAAGGAAAAGAGAAACCAATTTATTCGTATTAAGACATGCTTCCAATCAATGGCCAAAAGAACTAAAAGGACAAAGAGAAACCAATTCATTAATGATTAAGACTTGTTTCCAACCAATGGCCAAATGAACTTAAAGGACAAAGAGAAACCAATTCATTATTGATTAAGACATGTTTCCAATCAACGGCCAAAAGCACTTAAAGGACAAAGAGAAACCAATTCATTATGGATTAAGACTTGTTGCCAAAAAGAACTTCAAGGACAAAGAGAAACCAATTCATTATTGAATAAGACTTGTTTCCATTCAATGGCCAAAAGAACTTAAAGGACAAGGAGAAACCAATTCATTCAGTATTAAGACTTGTTTCCATTCAATGGCCAAAAGAACTTAAAGGACAAAGAGAAACCAATTCATTAAGTATTAAGACATGTTTCCAATCAATGGCCAAAAAAACATAAAGGAAAAAGAGAAACCAATTCATTAATGATTACGACGTGTTTCCAATCAATGGCCAAAAGAACTGAAAGGACAAAGAGAAACCAATTCATTAATGATTACGACTTGTTTCCAATCAATGGCCAAATGAACTTAAAGGACAAAGAGAAACCAATTCATTATTCATTAAGACATGTTTCCAATCAATGGCCAAAAGAACTTCAAGGACAAAGAGAAACCAATTCATTAATGATTAAGACTTGTTTCCAATCAATGGCCAAAAGAACTTAAATGACAAAGAGAAACCAATTCATTATGGATTAAGATATGTTTCCAATCAATGGCCATAAGCACTTAAAGGACAAAGAGAAACCAATTCGTTATGGATTAAGACTTGTTTCCAATCAATGGCCAAAAGAACAAAAAGGACAAAGAGAAACCAATTCATTGTTGATTAAGACTTGTTTCCATTCAATGGCCAAAAGAACTTCAAGAAGAAAGAGAAACCAATTCATTAATGATTAAGACATGTTTCCAATCAATGGCCAAAAGAACTTAAAGAACAAAGAGATACCAATTCATTATTGATTAAGACTTGTTTCCAATCAATAGCCAAAAGAACTTAAAGGAAAAGAGAAACCAATTCATTAGGATTAAGACATGCTTCCAATCAATGGCCAAAAGAACTGAAAGAACAAAGAGAAACAAATTCATTAATGATTAAGACTTGTTTCCAATCAATGGCCAAATGAACTTAAAGGATAAAGAGAAACCAATTCATTATTGATTAAGACATATTTCTAATCAATGGCTAAAAGCACTAAAAGGACAAAGAGAAACCAATTGATTATGGATTAAGACTTGTTTCCAATCAATGGCCAAAAGAACTTAAAGGACAAAGAGAAACCAATTCATTATTGATTAAGACTTGTTTCCATTCAATGGCCAAAAGAACTTAAAGGACAAAGAGAAACCAATTCATTAAGTATTAAGACATGTTTCCAATCAATGGCCAAAAAAACATAAAGGAAAAAGAGAAACCAATTCATTAATGATTAAGACGTGTTTCCAATCAATGGCCAAAAGAACTGAAAGGACAAAGAGAAACCAATTCATTAATGATTAAGACTTGTTTCCAATCAATGGCCAAATGAACTTAAAGGACAAAGAGAAACCAATTCATTATTGATTAAGACATGTTTCCAATCAATGGCCAAAAGAACTTAAAGGACAAAGAGAAACCAATTCATTAATGATTAAGACTTGTTTCCAATCAATGGCCAAAAGAACTTAAATGACAAAGAGAAACCAATTCATTATGGATTAAGATATGTTTCCAATCAATGGCCAAAAGCACTTAAAGGACAAAGAGAAACCAATTCATTATGGATTAAGACTTGTTTCCAATCAATGGCCAAAAGAACTTAAAGGACAAAGAGAAACCAATTCATTATTGATTAAGACTTGTTTCCATTCAATGGCCAAAAGAACTTCAAGAAGAAAGAGAAACCAATTCATTAATGATTAAGACATGTTTCCAATCAATGGCCAAAAGAACTTAAAGAACAAAGAGATACCAATTCATTATTGATTAAGACTTGTTTCCAATCAATGGCCAAAAGAACTTAAAGGAAAAGAGAAACCAATTCATTAGGATTAAGACATGCTTCCAATCAATGGCCAAATGAACTTAAAGGACAAAGAGAAACCAATTCATTATTGATTAAGACATGTTTCCAATCAATGGCCAAAAGAACTTAAAGGACAAAGAGAAACCAATTCATTATGGATTAAGACTTGTTTCCAATCAATGGCCAAAAGAACTTAAAGGACAAAGAGAAACCAATTCATTATTGATTAAGACTTGTTTCCAATCAATGGCCAAAAGAACCTAAAGGACAAAGAGAAACCAATTCATTAAGTATCAAGACATGTTTCCAATCAATGGCCACAAAAACATAAAGGACAAAGAGAAACCAACTCATTAATGATTAAGACTTGTTTCCAATCAATGGCCAAAAGAACTTAAAGGAGAAAGAGAAACCAATTCATTAATGATTAAGACTTGTTTCCAATCAATGGCCAAAAGAACTTAAAGGACAAAGAGAAACCAATTCATTAGGATTAAGACATGTTTCCAATCAATGGCCAAAAGAACTTAAAGGACAAAGAGAAACCAATTCATTAATGATTAAGACTTGTTTCCAATCAATGGCCAAAAGAACTTAAAGGACAAAGAGAAACCAATTCATTATGGATTAACATATGTTTCCAATCAATGGCCAAAAGAACTTAAAGGACAAAGAGAAACCAATTCATTATTGATTAAGACTTGTTTCCAATCAATGGCCAAAAGAACTTAAAGGACAAAGAGAAACCAATTCATTATGGATTAAGACTTGTTTCCAATCAATGGCCAAAAGAACTTAAAGGACAAAGAGAAACCAATTCATTAAGTATTAAGACATGTTTCCAATCAATGGCCAAAAAAACATAAAGGACAAAGAGAAACCAATTCATTAATGATTAAGACGTGTTTCCAATCAATGGCCAAAAGAACTTAAAGGACAAAGAGAAACCAATTCATTAAGGATTAAGACTTGTTTCCAATCAATGGCCAAAAGAACTTAAAGGACAAAGAGAAACCAATTCATTAATGATTAAGACATGTTTCCAATCAATGGCCAAAAGAACTTAAAGGACAAAGAGAAACCAATTCATTAATGATTAAGACTTGTTTCCAATCAATGGCCAAAAGAACTTAAAGGAAAAGAGAAACCAATTCATTAGGATTAAGACATGTTTCCAATCAATGGGCAAAAGAACATAAAGGACAAAGAGAAACCAATTCATTAATGATTAAGACTCGTTTCCAATCAATGGCCAAAAGAACTTAAAGGACAAAGAGAAACCAATTCATTATGGATTAAGACTTGTTTCCAATCAATGGCCAAAAGAACTTAAAGGACAAAGAGAAACCAATTCATTATGGATTAAGACTTGTTTCCAATCAATGGCCAAAAGAACTTAAAGGACAAAGAGAAACCAATTCATTAAGGATTAAGACTCGTTTCCAATCAATGGCCAAAAGAACTTAAAGGACAAAGAGAAACCAATTCATTAAGGATTAAGACATGTTTGTTTCCAATCAATGGGCAAAAGAACATAAAGGACAAAGAGAAACCAATTCATTAATGATTAAGACTTGTTTCCAATCAATGGCCAAAAGAACTTAAAGGACAAAGAGAAACCAATTCATTATGGATTAAGACTTGTTTCCAATCAATGGCCAAAAGAACATAAAGGACAAAGAGAAACCAATTCATTAATGATTAAGACTTGTTTCCAATCAATGGCCAAAAGAACTTAAAGGACAAAGAGAAACCAATTCATTATGGATTAAGACTTGTTTCCAATCAATGGCCAAAAGAACTTAAAGGACAAAGAGAAACCAATTCATTATGGATTAAGACTTGTTTCCAATCAATGGCCAAAAGAACTTAAAGGACAAAGAGAAACCAATTCATTACGGATTAAGACATGTTTCCAATCAATGGCCAAAAAAACATAAAGGACAAAGAGAAACCAATTCATTAATGATTAAGACTTGTTTCCAATCAATGGCCAAAAGAACTTAAAGGACAAAGAGAAACCAATTCATTATGGATTAAGACATGTTTCCAATCAATGGCCAAAAGAACTTAAAGGACAAAGAGAAACCAATTCGTTAAGGATTAAGACATGTTTCCAATCAATGGGCAAAAGAACATAAAGGACAAAGAGAAACCAATTCATTAATGATTAAGACTCGTTTCCAATCAATGGCCAAAAGAACTTAAAGGACAAAGAGAAACCAATTCATTAAGGATTAAGACATGTTTCCAATCAATGGCCAATAGAACTTAAAGGACAAAGAGAAACCAATTCATTAATGATTAAGACTTGTTTCCAATCAATGGCCAAAAGAACTTAAAGGACAAAGAGAAACCAATTCATTACGGATTAAGACATGTTTCCAATCAATGGCCAAAAGAACTTAAAGGACAAAGAGAAACCAATTCATTAATGATTAAGACATGTTTCCAATCAATGGGCAAAAGAACATAAAGGACAAAGAGAAACCAATTCATTAATGATTAAGACTCGTTTCCAATCAATGGCCAAAAGAACTTAAAGGACAAAGAGAAACCAATTCATTATTGATTAAGACTTGTTTCCAATCAATGGCCAAAAGAACTTAAAGGACAAAGAGAAACCAATTCATTAATGATTAAGACTTGTTTCCAATCAATGGCCAAAAGAACTTAAAGGACAAAGAGAAACCAATTCATTAATGATTAAGACTTGTTTCCAATCAATGGCCGAAAGAACATAAAGGAAAAGGAGAAACCAATTCATTGAGGATTAAGACTTGATTCCAATCGATGGCCAAAAGAACTTAAAGGACAAAGAGAAAGGAATTCATTAAGGATTAAGAGTTGTTTCAAATTAATGCCCAAAAGAACATAAAGGACAAAGAGAAACCAATTCATCAAGGATTAAGACTTGTTTCCAATCAATGGCCAAAAGAACTTAAAGGACAAAGAGAAACCAATTCATTAATGATTAAGACTTGTTTCCAATCAATGGCCAAAAGAACTTAAAGGACAAAGAGAAACCAATTCATTAATGATTAAGACTTGTTTCCAATCAATGGCCAAAAGAACTTAAAGGACAAAGAGAAACCAATTCATTATGGATTAAGACTTGTTTCCAATCAATGGCCAAAAGAACTTAAAGGACAAAGAGAAACCAATTCATTAATGATTAAGACTTGTTTCCAATCAATGGCCAAAAGAACTTAAAGGACAAAGAGAAACCAATTCATTATTGATTAAGACTTGTTTCCAATCAATGGCCAAAAGAACTTAAAGGACAAAGAGAAACCAATTCATTATGGATTAAGACTTGTTTCCAATCAATGGCCAAAAGAACTTAAAGGACAAAGAGAAACCAATTCATTATTGATTAAGACTTGTTTCCAATCAATGGCCAAAAGAACTTAAAGGACAAAGAGAAACCAATTCATTAAGGATTAAGACATGTTTCCAATCAATGGCCAAAAGAACTTAAAGGACAAAGAGAAACCAATTCATTATTGATTAAGACTTGTTTCCAATCAATAGCCAAAAGAACTTAAAGGACAAAGAGAAACCAATTCATTATTGATTAAGACATGTTTCCAATCAATGGCCAAAAGAACTTAAAGGACAAAGAGAAACCAATTCATCAAGGATTAAGACTTGCTTTCAATAGAATGCAAAACGAACATAAAGGAGAATGAGAAACCAATTCATTAAGGATTAAGACTTGTTTCCAATCAATGGCCAAAAGAACTTAAAGGACAAAGAGAAACCAATTCATTTTGGATTAAGACTTATTTCCAATCAATGGCCAAAAGAACTTAAAGGACAAAGAGAAACCAATTCATTAATGATTAAGACTTGTTTCCAATCAATGGCCAAAGGAACATAAAGGACAAAGAGAAACCAATTCATTAATGATTAAGACTTGTTTCCAATCAATGGCAAAAAGAACTTAAAGGACAAAGAGAAACCAATTCATTAATGATTAAGACTCGTTTCCAATCAATGGCCAAAAGAACTTAAAGGACAAAGAGAAACCAATTCATTAAGGATTAAGACTTGTTGCCAATCAATGGCAAAAGGAACTTCAGGGAGAATTAGAAACCAATTCATTAATGATTAAGACATGTTTCCAATCAATGGCGAAAAGAACTTAATGGACAAAGAGAAACCAATTCCTTTTGGAATAAGACTTGATTCCAATCAATGGCCAAAAGAACAAGAAGAAGGAAGAGAAACCAATTCATTATGGATTAAGACTTGTTTCCAATCAAATGCAAAAAGAACTTAAAGGACAAAGAGAAACAAATTCATTAAGGATTAAGAGTTGCTTCCAATCAATGGCAAAACGAACTTAAAGGGAAAAGAGAAACCAATTCATTTAGGATTAAGACATGTTTCCAATCAATGGCCAAAAGAACTTAAAGAACAAAGAGAAACCAATTCATTAATGATTAAGACTTGCTTTCAATCAATGACAAAAGAACTTAAAGTATAAATAGAAACCAATTCATTAATGATTAAGACTTGTTTCCAATCAATGGCAAAAAGAACTTAAAGGACAAAGAGAAACCTTTTCATTATGCATTAAGACTTGTTTCCAATCAATGGCCAAAAGAACTAAAAGGACAAAGAGAAACCAATTCATTATTGATTAAGACTTGTTTCCAATCAATGGCCAAAAGAACTTAAAGGGCAAATAGAAACCAATTCATTAAGGATTAAGACTTATTTGCAATCAATATACAAAAGAAATTAAAGGACAAAGAGAAACCAATTCATTAAGGATTAAGACATGTTTCCAATCAATGGCCAAAAGAACTTAAATAATGGTCAAAGGGAAACCAATTGATTAGGATTAAGGCTTGTTTCCAATCAATGGCCAAAAGAACTTAAAGTATAAAGAGAATCCAATTCATTAATGATTAAGACTTGTTTCCAATCAATGGCAAAAAGAACTTAAAGGACAAAGAGAAACCAATTCATTTTGGATTAAGACTTGTTTCCAATCAATGGCCAAAAGAACTTAAAGGACAAAGAGAAACCAATTCATTAATGATTAAGACTTGCTTTCAATCAATGGCCAAAAGAACATAAAGGACACAGAGAAACCAATTCATTAAGGACTAAGACTTGTTTCCAATCAATGGCCAAAAGAACTTAAAGGACAAAGAGAAACCAATTCATTATGGATTAAGACTTGTTTCCAATCAATGGCCAAAAGAACTTAAAGGACAAAGAGAAACCAATTCATTATTGATTAAGACTTGTTTCCAATCAATGGCCAAAAGAACTTCAAGGAAAAGAGAAACCAATTCATTAATGATTAAGACATGTTTCCAATCAATGGCCAAAAGAACTTAAAGAACAAAGAGAAACCAATTCATTAAGGATTAAGGCATGTTTCCAATCAATGGCCAAAAGAACTTAAAGGACAAAGAGAAACCAATTCATTATTGATTAAGACTTGTTTCCATTCAATGGCCAAAAGAACTTCAAAAAGAAAGAGAAACCAATTCATTAATGATTAAGACTTGTTTCCAATCAATGGCCAAAAGAACTTAAAGAAGAAAGAGAAACCAATTCATTAAGGATCAAGACATGTTCAAATCAATTGCCAAAAGAACTTGAAGGACAAAGAGAAACCAATTCATTACGGATTAAGACTTGTTTGCAATCAATGGCCAAAACCAATTCATTAATGATTAAGACTTGTTTCCATTCAAGGGCCAAAAGAACTTAAAGGACAAAGTGATGCGGAACCCCAAGGATATAACGATCCCGAAACCCCGAACACACACTTTGATAGGAGACAAGCAATAGGATAAACACCCTCCCTACTAAACCCCTAAGAAACCCGTTCTTAGAAACGTAGATAATTGGGATAAGAATGATGAAACTGAACAAATATCACAAGAAAATTTACCTTTGTAATAGTCTATTCAGTTTCTTGATGCAACAAGTAAAGATGATCACTCCTCACTTGCACACAATTGAGAGTTTCTTAGAAGAAACCAGAAAATGTAATTCAATAATGAGAAAACTGCTGCTACACTTGTTTATGAGGTATTTATACCTCTTACATTAGGTTAAATTAAACCTAGCCCACTAGAAAAGGCCCAACTTGCTAAACAAACAATTGGGCTGAATAAAACACCTCAAAATAACTAAATGTCTTCTAAATAAAACTAACAAAGATAATTAAATAAAACTTGGCCCAATTATGGACATAATACATTTTAATCTCATTGTGCCACACTTAGAGATATGGGCTGCCCGCTTTCACTAGGTGGCCCATTTAGCTTTGTCTTCTCTTCCTTAGCCCATTCTTGATGCATCTCTTCCACAAATGACTTGGCTAAGTTCCCAAAGCTTTCTTTCAGCATCTTTGCTCTTGCCCTTGTGATAGGTTCCACGGGCATGTTGAAATTTCCATCTTGCCATTTAATGCTGGAATGTCCAATTTGCCCTCCTGAGCTTGTATCATTCCCTCCCTCCTCAAAAAGATTTGTCCTCGAATCTGCATCCATATCAAATGGAGAAAGATCAGAAACATTAAAAGTAGCTAAAACATTGTACTCACCTGGGAGGTCAATCTTATATGCATTGTCATTGATCCTCTCTAGCACTTGAAATGGACCATCTCCCTTAGCATCAAGCTTGGATTTCCTTTGAGTAGGAAACCTCTCCTTCCTTAAATGAACCCAAACCCAATCACCAGCTTTAAACACAATTTGTTTGTGGCCCTTAGTCGCTCTTTGGGTTGTCAACCTGCTTCTCTTCTCAATCATCTCACATGCCTTCATGTGCATCTCTTTAACCTGTTTAGCCTTGCTTTCACCATCTAAACTAACAATATCACTCAAAGGCAAAGGCATTAAATCCAAAATAGTTAAAGGATTAAAACCATACACAATCTCAAATGGAGAAAAACCTGTAGAAGAATGTATAGTCCTATTATAAGCAAACTCAATAAAAGGCAAACAATCTTCCCATGTTTTCCAATTCTTACCAACAACTGCACGCAATAAAGTCCCTCTCAATGGTGGTAATCCATTTGGCACCTCATCAGGGAAAACATCCTCAAATTCCTGCAACAAAGAAACAAATCTACTAGGCAAATTTGGGTTAAGGTTAGTTTCAGTAAGAAAAACCTCCCTAAACCTTATCATAACCATTGCTCTCTTGCCTAGAAAAGCACCTTTCAAATCCTTCTCTTTTGCATAGAAACATGATTTTCTCTCAATTCTTTCACTTTCTTCATTTTTCTCACTCTTTTCTTTTCTTTCACTCATCTCTTTCTTTTCACTATTCAGATTCTTTCCTTTCTTTTCACTCACCATTGGGCCCTTATCTTTTTTCTTTTCTCTCATGGTCTCTTTTCTCTCTTCTTTTTCTTTTGCCTTACTTTCTGAATTCCCAAGAGAAGATTGTTGAAGTTTTACTTGATCAAGATACACCTCTTTGGGCGATAATGGAGCAAGTGTGAACTTGTGACCATTATGCTCAAAGGAATACCTATTCTTGTACCCATCATGTTGCACACGCCTATCAAATTGCCATGGTCTCCCCAACAATAAGTGACTAGCTTGCATGGGTACTACATCACACACCACTTCATCACAATATTTTCCAATAGAAAATGCAACCACAACCTGTCTAGTGACTTTCACTTCTCCACTATCATTCAACCATTGCAACCTATATGGATTAGGATGCTTATCACACTTCAACCCTAGCTTCTCAACTAAAGTAGTACTCGCAACACTAGTACAACTTCCACCATCAATGATCAAGCTACATACCTTTCCACCAACTAAGCACCTGGTGTGGAATATATTTTCCCTTTGCTCCAAGCTATCTTCCTTAACTTGCAAATTCAATGCACGCCTAGCAACAAGAGACTCACCATGCACAAAGATACTCCACATGCTCATCAAAGATCAGAACAATCCTCCAAAGGTGGCATACTATCACTTGCATCGGACACATTACCATCATCGATTGAAACAACTTCTCCACCCCTAATTACCATCATCCTCTTGTTTGGGCAATCAGATGCATAATGACCCAAACCTTGACATTTGAAGCATTTGATATCTCTATGTCTAGAATTAGCAATAGAAGAAGATGAGTTAGAACTACCTTTCTTCTTTGTTGTATCTAGCCCCTTTTCCTTGGAATCTGAACCTTTATTCTTCTTGATGTCCTCATATTTTGGCCATTTAGAACTCCACTTTGAGTTGGAATTGGAAAATGCTTTGGCTGCCCTCCTTTGATTTTGTTGCTTCTCCACCTTCATTGCCATGCTAACCAAATCATCCATCTCCACATAATGCTGTAATTCCACCACATCTGCAATTTCTTTGTTTAGACCACCCATAAATCGTGCCATAGTCACTTCCATGTCCTCCTCTATGTTGGCCTTGATCATGAGCATCTCCATCTCTTTGTGGTAATCCTCCACTGATTTAGAACCTTGTGTGAGCCTATGTAATTTCTGGTGCACCTCCCTGTAATAATAAGAAGGTACAAATCTCTTCTTCATCACTTGCTTCATCTCTTCCCAAGTCTCAATAGGCCGCTCACCATTCCTCCTTCTAGACTTCATTAGCTCATCCCACCAAACTAGTGCATAATCTGAAAACTCCACTGCAGCCAATCTCACTTTCTTCTCTTCAGTATAATAATGGCATGCAAAGATCATCTCAACTTTCCTTTCCCATTCTAAGTAGGCTTGACATCGTTTCTTCCCTTGAATGGAGGAATTTGCATTTTTATGGCATTAATGTTGCTATCTTGTCTTCCTCGGTTCCTAGCTCTCCTATTTCTAACTGATTCAGCTCCATCAGATTCCTCCTCATATGGCTCACGATTGAAATCATTGTGATTTCGTCTATGCCTCTGATCACCCGTTACTACTCTCGGAGATAGCTTGTGTCACTTCCTTCTCCATTCATCCATATCATCAAGTCTACTATTCAATTTCAAATTGAGAAACAAAGGCTTGGTATATCACCTTCATATCTGGTGTCATGGGAGCTTCCTCTTCAGCCATTGGAAATAACCTGCAAAGTGTTAATAAAGTAACCTCACAGTTCACTCTCTCACGTGTTTTCACTCAGAAATTTGGGTGCACTCGTGTTTACACTCAATTCAGGCTTTTACCCTCTTTTGAACTCAACACTCTTGCCTTTTACCTCTTTTGACCACTTTTGGTTGTTGCACTTCAGAAATTAAACAAACCAAAACAAACTCAAATTCACAAGTAATATTTGGGACAGAAAATGAATGATAAACCAGCAAAAGAAAACTCTAGTTGAGGACCAAAGGAAATGCAAAACCAGCAAGAAAGAAATAGACACTAACAAATGAAGGAAACTGATGCAAATTAAGATCAAGAATGTGCCAAGAAAACACAAGATTGGAACCAAAGAAAGTGGTGATAGAAGAAAACAAGACAAGAATCACACCAAAACTGGTTTCAATTGTGGATTAAAAGTGATCTAAACACAAATTAATGCAAGGACTCAACCCAGAAATTCACAGGAATACCCACAATGACTGAAACAAAATCCTGAAATTCTGCAGTTTTTTTTTTCGCATTTTTTTTTCTTTTTTTTTTTTGCGTTTTTTGTTTTCTAATGAATTCTGCAAACACTCTTTTTTTTCACATTTTTTCTTTTTTTTTTATGTTTTTTTTATCTAAAACACAAAATAGTAAACAGAAACAATAGAATAGCGAACAGAAAAATGGGACAGCAGAGGAAAACCCAGAACAGAAAAAAATTGACAAAATGCAGCTAATAAAAACGCGAGATAAATAGGAATTTATCAACAGCCTGCACTTGATACCAAATGATGCGGAACGCCAAGGATATAACGATCCCGAAACCCCAAACACACACTTTGATAGGAGACAAGCAATAGGATAAACACCCCCCTACTAAACCCCTAAGAAACCCGTTCTTAGAAACGTAGATAATTGGGATAAGAAAGATGAAACTGAACAAATATCACAAGAAAATTTACCTTTGTAATAGTCTATTCAGTTTCTTGATGCAACAAGTAAAGATGATCACTCCTCACTTGCACACAATTGAGAGTTTCTTAGAAGAAACCAGAAAATGTAATTCAATAATGAGAAAGCTGCTGCTACACTTGTTTATGAGGTATTTATACCTCTTACATTAGGTTAAATTAAACCTAGCCCACTAGAAAAGGCCCAACTTGCTAAACAAACAATTGGGCTGAATAAAACACCTCAAAATAACTAAATGTCTTCTAAATAAAACTAACAAAGATAATTAAATAAAACTTGGCCCAATTATAGGCATAATACATTTTAATCTCATTGTGCCACACTTAGAGATATGGGCTGCCCGCTTTCACTAGGTGGCCCATTTAGCTTTGTCTTCTCTTCCTTAGCCCATTCTTGATGCATCTCTTCCACAAATGACTTGGCTAAGTTCCCAAAGCTTTCTTTCAGCATCTTTGCTCTTGCCCTTGTAATAGGTCCCACGGGCATGTTAAAATTCCCATCTTGCCCGTTAGTGCTGGAATGTCCAATTTGCCCTCCTAAGCTCGTATCACAAAGAGAAACCAATTCGTTACGGATTAAGACATGTTTCCAATCAATGGCCAAAAGATCTTAAAGGACAAAGAGAAACCAATTCATTAATGATTAAGACTTGTTTCCAATCAATGGCCAAAAGAATTTAAAGAAGAAAGAGAAACCAATTCATTAAGGATTAAGACATGTTCCAATCAATGGCCAAAAGACCTTGAAGGACAAAGAGAAACTAATTCATTACGGATTAAGACTTGTTTGCATTCAATGGCCAAAAGAACTTAAAGAAGAATGAGAAACCAATTCATTATGGAATAAGACTTGCTTCCAATCAAATGCAAAAGGAACATAATGGAGAAACAGAAACCAATTCATTATGGATTAAGACTTGTTTCAATCAATGGCAAAAAGAACTTAATGGACAATGAGAAACCAATTCCTTTTGGAATAAGACTTGTTTCCAGTCAATGCCCAAAAGAACTTAAAGAAGAAAGAGAAACCAATTCCTTAAGATTAAGACTTGTTTTCAATAGAATGGCCAAACGAACATAAAGGAGAATGAGAAACCAATTCATTAAGGATTAAGACTTGCTTCCAATCAATTGCAAAAGGAACATAAACGACAATGAGAAACCAATTCCTTTTGGATTAAGACTTGATTCCATTCAATGCCCAAAAGAACTTAAAGAAGAATGAGAAACCAATTCCTTAAGGAATAAGACTTGCTTCCAATCAAATGCAAAAGGAACATAAATGAGAAACCAATTCCTTAGGGATTAAGACTTGCTTACAATCAATTACAAAAGGAACATAATGGAGAATGAGAAACCAATTCCTTTTGGATTAAGACTTGATTCCATTCAATGCCCAAAAGAACTTAAAGAAGAATGAGAAACCAATTCATTAAGGATTAAGACTTGTTTCCAATCAATTCCAAAAGAACATAATGGAGAAAGAGAAACAAATTCATTAAGGATTAAGACTTGCTTCCAATCAATTACCAAAAGAACTTAAAGGACAAAGAGAAACCAATTCCTTTTGGATTAAGACTTGATTCCATTCAATGCCCAAAAGAACTTAAAGAAGAATGAGAAACCAATTCCTTATGGAATAAGGCTTGCTTCCAATCAAATGCAAAAGGAACATAATGGAGAATGAGAAACAAATTCCTTAAGGAATAAGACTTGCTTCCAATCAATTGCAAAAGGAACATAATGGAGAATGAGAAACCAATTCCTTTTGGATTAAGACTTGATTCCATTCAATGCCCAAAAGAACTTAAAGAAGAATGAGAAACCAATTCCTTAAGGAAGAAGACTTGCTTGCAATCAAATGCAAAAGAACTTAAAGGATAAAGAGAAACCAATTCCTTAAGGATTAAGACTTGCTTCCAATCAATTGCAAAAGGAACATAAAGGAGAATGAGAAACCAATTCCTTTTGGATTAAGACTTGATTCTATTCAATGCCCAAAAGAACTTAAAGAAGAATGAGAAACCAATTCCTTAAGGAATAAGACTTGCTTCCAATCAAATGCAAAAGGAACATAAATGAGAAACCAATTCCTTAGGGAATAAGACTTGCTTACAATCAATTACAAAAGGAACGTAATGGAGAATGAGAAACCAATTCCTTTTGGAATAAGACTTGATTCCATTCAATGCCCAAAAGAACTTAAAGAAGAATGAGAAACCAATTCCCTATGGAATAAGGCTTGCTTCCAATCAAATGCAAAAGGAACATAATGGAGAATCAGAAACAAATTCCTTAAGGAATAAGACTTGCTTCCAATCAATTGCAAAAGGAACATAATGGAGTATGAGAAACCAATGCCTTTTGCATTAAGACTTGATTCTATTCAATGCCCAAAAGAACTTAAAGAAGAATGAGAAACCAATTCCTTAAGGATTAAGACTTGCTTCCAATCAAATTCAAAAGGAACATAAAGGAGAATGAGAAACCAATTCCTTAAGGATTAAGACTTGCTTCCAATCAATTGCAAAAGGAACATAAAGGAGAATGAGAAACCAATTCCTTTTGGATTAAGACTTGATTCCATTCAATGCCCAAAAGAACTTAAAGAAGAATGAGAAACCAATTCCTTATGGAATAAGGCTTGCTTCCAATCAAATGCAAAAGGAACATAATGGAGAATGAGAAACAAATTCATTAAGGAATAAGACTTGCTTCCAATCAATTGCAAAAGGAACATAAAGGAGAATGAGAAACCAATTCCTTTTGGATTAAGACTTGATTCCATTCAATGCCCAAAAGAACTTAAAGCAGAATGAGAAACCAATTCCTTTGGGATTAAGAATTGATTCCATTCAATGCCCAAAAGAACTTAAAGATGAATGAGAAACCAATTCCTTAAGGAATAAGACTTGCTTTCAATAGAATGCAAAACGAACATAAAGGAGAATGAGAAACCAATTCCTTAAGGATTAAGACTTGCTTCCAATCAATTGCAAAAGGAACATAAAGGAGAATGAGAAACCAATTCCTTTTGGATTAAGACTTGATTCCATTCAATGCCCAAAATAACTTAAAGAAGAATGAGAAACCAACTCCTTAAGGAATAAGACTTGCTTCCAATCAATTGCAAAAGGAACATAAAGGAGAATGAGAAAACAATTCCTTAGGGAATAAGACTTGCTTACAATCAATTACAAAAGGAACAGAATGGAGAATGAGAAACCAATTGCTTTGGGATTAAGAATTGATTCCATTCAATGCCCAAAAGAACTTAAAGAAGAATGAGAAACCAATTCCTTAAGAAAGAAGACTTGCTTTCAATAGAATGCAAAACGAACATAAAGGAGAATGAGAAACCAATTCATTAAGGATTAAGACTTGCTTCCAATCAATTGCAAAAGGAACATAAAGGAGAATGAGAAACCAATTCCTTTTGGATTAAGACTTGATTCCATTCAATGCCCAAAAGAACTTAAAGAAGAATGAGAAACCAATTCCTTATGGAATAAGGCTTGCTTCCAATCAAATGCAAAAGGAACATAATGGAGAATGAGAAACAAATTCCTTAAGGAATAAGACTTGCTTCCAATCAATTGCAAAAGGAACATAAAGGAGAATGAGAAACCAATTCCTTTTGGATTAAGACTTGATTCCATTCAATGCCCAAAAGAACTTAAAGCAGAATGAGAAACCAATTCCTTTGGGATTAAGACTTGATTCCATTCAATGCCCAAAAGAACTTAAAGAAGAATGAGAAACCAATTCCTTAAGGAAGAAGACTTGCTTTCAATAGAATGCAAAACGAACATAAAGGAGAATGAGAAACCAATTCATTAAGGATTAAGACTTGCTTCCAATCAATTGCAAAAGGAACATAAAGGAGAATGAGAAACCAATTCCTTTTGGATTAAGACTTGATTCCATTCAATGCCCAAAAGAACTTAAAGAAGAATGAGAAACCAACTCCTTAAGGAATAAGACTTGCTTCCAATCAAATGCAAAAGGAACATAACGGAGAATGAGAAACCAATTCCTTAGGGAATAAGACTTGCTTACAATCAATTACAAAAGGAACGTAATGCAGAATGAGAAAGCAATTCCTTTCGGATTAAGACTTAATTCCATTCAATGCCCAAAAGAACTTAAAGAAGAATGAGAAACCAATTCCTTAAGGATTAAGACTTGCTTTCAATAGAATGCAAAACGAACATAAAGGAGAATGAGAAACCAATTCATTAAGGATTAAGACTTGCTTCCAATCAATTGCAAAAGGAACATAAACGAGAATGAGAAACCAATTCCTTTTGGATTAAGACTTGATTCCATTCAATGCCCAAAAGAACTTAAAGAAGAATGAGAAACCAATTCCTTATGGAATAAGGCTTGCTTCCAATCAAATGCAAAAGGAACATAATGGAGAATCAGAAACAAATTCCTTAAGGAATAAGACTTGCTTCCAATCAATTGCAAAAGGAACATAATGGAGAATGAGAAACCAATTCCTTTTGGATTAAGACTTGATTCCATTCAATGCCCAAAAGAACTTAAAGAAGAATGAGAAACCAATTCCTTAAGAAAGAAGACTTGCTTTCAATAGAATGCAAAGCGAACATAAAGGAGAATGAGAAACCAATTCATTAAGGATTAAGACTTGCTTCCAATCAATTGCAAAAGGAACATAAAGGAGAATGAGAAACCAATTCCTTTTGGATTAAGACTTGATTCCATTCAATGCCCAAAAGAACTTAAAGAAGAATGAGAAACCAATTCCTTAAGGAATAAGACTTGCTTCCAATCAAATGCAAAAGGAACATAATGGAGAATGAGAAACCAATTCCTTAGGGAATAAGACTTGCTTACAATCAATTACAAAAGGAACGTAATGGAGAATGAGAAACCAATTCCTTTTGGATTAAGACTTGATTCCATTCAATGCCCAAAAGAACTTAAAGAAGAATGAGAAACCAATTCCTTATGGAATAAGGCTTGCTTCCAATCAAATGCAAAAGGAACATAATGGAGAATGAGAAACCAATTCCTTAAGGATTAAGACTTGCTTCCAATCAATTGCAAAAGGAACATAAAGGAGAATGAGAAACCAATTCCTTTTGGATTAAGACTTGATTCCATTCAATGCCCAAAAGAACTTAAAGAAGAATGAGAAACCAATGCCTTTTGGATTAAGACTTGATTCTATTCAATGCCCATAAGATATTAAAGATGAAATGAGAAACCAATTCCTTAAGGAAGAAGACTTGCTTTCAATAGAATGCAAAACGAACATAAAGGAGAATGAGAAACCAATTCCTTAAGGATTAAGACTTGCTTCCAATCAATTGCAAAAGGAACATAAAGGAGAATGAGAAACCAATTCCTTTTGGATTAAGACTTGATTCCATTCAATGCCCAAAATAACTTAAAGAAGAATGAGAAACCAACTCCTTAAGGAATAAGACTTGCTTCCAATCAATTGCAAAAGGAACATAAAGGAGAATGAGAAAACAATTCCTTAGGGAATAAGACTTGCTTACAATCAATTACAAAAGGAACATAATGGAGAATGAGAAACCAATTGCTTTGGGATTAAAAATTGATTCCATTCAATGCCCAAAAGAATTTAAAGAAGAATGAGAAACCAATTCCTTAAGAAAGAAGACTTGCTTTCAATAGAATGCAAAACGAACATAAAGGAGAATGAGAAACCAATTCCTTAAGGATTAAGACTTGCTTCCAATCAATTGCAAAAGGAACATAAAGGAGAATGAGAAACCAATTCCTTTTGGATTAAGACTTGATTCCATTCAATGCCCAAAAGAACTTAAAGAAGAATGAGAAACCAATTCCTTAAGGAATAAGACTTGCTTCCAATCAAATGCAAAAGGAACATAATGGAGAATGAGAAACAAATTCCTTAAGGAATAAGACTTGCTTCCAATCAATTGCAAAAGGAACATAATGGAGAATGAGAAACCAATTCCTTTTGGATTAAGACTTGATTCCATTCAATGCCCAAAAGAACTTAAAGAAGAATGAGAAACCAATTCCTTATGGAATAAGGCTTGCTTCCAATCAAATGCAAAAGGAACATAATGGAGAATGAGAAACCAATTCCTTAAGGAATAAGACTTGCTTCCAATCAATTGCAAAAGGAACATAATGGAGAATGAGAAACCAATTCCTTTTGGATTAAGACTTGATTCCATTCAATGCCCAAAAGAACTTAAAGAAGAATGAGAAACCAATTCCTTAAGGAATAAGACTTGCTTTCAATAGAATGCAAAACGAACATAAAGGAGAATGAGAAACCAATTCCTTAAGGATTAAGACTTGCTTCCAATCAATTGCAAAAGGAACATAATGGAGAATGAGAAACCAATTCCTTTTGGATTAAGACTTGATTCCATTCAATGCCCAAAATAACTTAAAGAAGAATGAGAAACCAATTCCTTAAGGAATAAGACTTGCTTCCAATCAAATGCAAAAGGAACATAAAGGAGAATGAGAAACCAATTCCTTAAGGATTAAGACTTGCTTCCAATCAATTGCCAAAGGAACATAATGGAGAATGAGAAACCAATTCCTTTTGGATTAAGACTTGATTCCATTCAATGCCCAAAAGAACTTAAAGAAGAATGAGAAACCAACTCCTTAAGGAATAAGACTTGCTTCCAATCAAATGCAAAAGGAACATAAAGGAGAATGAGAAACCAATTCCTTAGGGAATAAGACTTGCTTACAATCAATTACAAAAGGAACGTAATGGAGAATGAGAAACCAATTCCTTTTGGATTAAGACTTGATTCCATTCAATGCCCAAAAGAACTTAAAGAAGAATGAGAAACCAATTCCTTATGGAATAAGACTTGCTTTCAATAGAATGCAAAACGAACATAAAGGAGAATGAGAAACCAATTCCTTAAGGATTAAGACTTGCTTCCAATCAATTGCAAAAGGAACATAAAGGAGAATGAGAAACCAATTCCTTTTGGATTAAGACTTGATTCCATTCAATGCCCAAAAGAACTTAAAGAAGAATGAGAAACCAATTCCTTAAGAAATAAGACTTGCTTCCAATCAATGCAAAAGGGACATAATGGAGAATCAGAAACAAATTCCTTAAGGAATAAGACTTGCTCCCAATCAATTGCAAAGGAACATAAAGGAGATTGAGAAACCAATTCCGTTTGGATTAAGACTTGATTCCATTCAATGCCCAAAAGAACTTAAAGCAGAATGAGAAACCAATTCCTTTGGGATTAAGAATTGATTCCATTCAATGCCCAAAAGAACTTAAAGAAGAATGAGAAACCAATTCCTTAAGGAAGAAGACTTGCTTTCAATAGAATGCAAAACAAACATAAAGGAGAATGAGAAACCAATTCCTTAAGGATTAAGACTTGCTTCCAATCAATTGCAAACGGAACATAAAGGAGAATGAGAAACCAATTCCTTTTGGATTAAGACTTGATTCCATTCAATGCCCAAAAGAACTTAAAGAAGAATGAGAAACCAACTCCTTAAGGAATAAGACTTGCTTCCAATCAAATGCAAAGGAACATAATGGAGAATGAGAAACCAATTCCTTAGGGAATAAGACTTGCTTACAATCAATTACAAAAGGAACATAATGGAGAATGAGAAACCAATTCCTTTGGGATTAAGACTTGATTCCATTCAATGCCCAAAAGAACTTAAAGAAGAATGAGAAACCAATTCCTTAAGGAAGAAGACTTGCTTTCAATAGAATGCAAAACGAACATAAAGGAGAATGAGAAACCAATTCCTTAAGGATTAAGACTTGCTTCCAATCAATTGCAAAAGAACATAAAGGAGAATGAGAAACCAATTCCTTTTGGATTAAGACTTGATCCCATTCAATGCCCAAAAGAACTTAAAGAAGAATGAGAAACCAATTCCTTATGGAATAAGGCTTGCTTCCAATCAAATGCAAAAGGAACATAATGGAGAATGAGAAACAAATTCCTTAAGGAATAAGACTTGCTTCCAATCAATTGCAAAAGGAACATAAAGGAGATTGAGAAACCAATTCCGTTTGGATTAAGACTTGATTCCATTCAATGCCCAAAAGAACTTAAAGCAGAATGAGAAACCAATTCCTTTGGGATTAAGAATTGATTCCATTCAATGCCCAAAAGAACTTAAAGAAGAATGAGAAACCAATTCCTTAAGGAAGAAGACTTGCTTTCAATAGAATGCAAAAGGAACATAAAGGAGAATGAGAAACCAATTCCTTAAGGATTAAGACTTGCTTCCAATCAATTGCAAAAGGAACATAAAGGAGAATGAGAAACCAATTCCTTTTGGATTAAGACTTGATTCCATTCAATGCCCAAAAGAACTTAAAGAAGAATGAGAAACCAATTCCTTAAGGAATAAGACTTGCTTCCAATCAAATGCAAAAGGAACATAATGGAGAATGAGAAACCAATTCCTTAGGGAATAAGACTTGCTTACAATCAATTACAAAAGGAACGTAATGGAGAATGAGAAACCAATTCCTTTTGGATTAAGACTTGATTCCATTCAATGCCCAAAAGAACTTAAAGAAGAATGAGAAACCAATTCCTTAAGGAAGAAGACTTGCTTTCAATAAAATGCAAAACGAACATAAAGGAGAATGAGAAACCAATTCCTTAAGGATTAAGACTTGCTTCCAATCAATTGCAAAAGGAACATAAAGGAGAATGAGAAACCAATTCCTTTTGGATTAAGACTTGATTCCATTCAATGCCCAAAAGAACTTAAAGAAGAATGAGAAACCAATTCCTTAAGGAATAAGACTTGCTTCCAATCAAATGCAAAAGGAACATAAAGGAGAATGAGAAACCAATTCCTTAAGGAATAAGACTTGCTTCCAATCAATTGCAAAAGGAACATAATGGAGAATGAGAAACCAATTCCTTTTGGATTAAGACTTGATTCCATTCAATGCCCAAAAGAATTTAAAGAAGAATGAGAAACCAATTCCTTAAGGAAGAAGACTTGCTTTCAATAGAATGCAAAACGAACATAAAGGAGAATGAGAAACCAATTCCTTAAGGATTAAGACTTGCTTCCAATCAATTGCAAAAGGAACATAAAGGAGAATGAGAAACCAATTCCTTTTGGATTAAGACTTGATTCCACTCAATGCCCAAAAGAACTTAAAGAAGAATGAGAAACCAATTCCTTAAGGAATAAGACTTGCTTCCAATCAAATGCAAAAGGAACATAATGGAGAATGAGAAACCAATTCCTTAAGGAATAAGACTTGCTTCCAATCAATTGCAAAAGGAACATAATGGAGAATGACAAACCAATTCCTTTTGGATTAAGACTTGATTCCATTCAATTCCCAAAAGAACGTAAAGAAGAATGAGAAACCAATTCCTTAAGGAAGAAGACTTGCTTCCAATCAAATGCAAAACGAACATAAAGGAGAATGAGAAACCAATTCCTTAAGGAATAAGACTTGCTTCCAATCAATTGCAAAAGGAACATAAAGGAGAATGAGAAACCAATTCCTTTTGGATTAAGACTTGATTCCATTCAATGCCCAAAAGAACTTAAAGAAGAATGAGAAACCAATTCCTTTGGGATTAAGACTTGATTCCATTCAATGCCCAAAAGAACTTAAAGAAGAATGAGAAACCAATTCCTTAAGGAAGAAGACTTGCTTTCAATAGAATGCAAAACGAACATAAAGGAGAATGAGAAACCAATTCCTTAAGGATTAAGACTTGCTTCCAATCAATTGCAAAAGGAACATAAAGGAGAATGAGAAACCAATTCCTTTTGGATTAAGACTTGATTCCATTCAATGCCCAAAATAACTTAAAGAAGAATGAGAAACCAATTCCTTAAGGAATAAGACTTGCTTCCAATCAAATGCAAAAGGAACATAACGGAGAATGAGAAACCAATTCCTTAGGGAATAAGACTTGCTTACAATCAATTACAAAAGGAACATAATGGAGAATGAGAAACCAATTGCTTTGGGATTAAAAATTGATTCCATTCAATGCCCAAAAGAATTTAAAGAAGAATGAGAAACCAATTCCTTAAGAAAGAAGACTTGCTTTCAATAGAATGCAAAAGGAACATAAAGGAGAATGAGAAACCAATTCATTAAGGATTAAGACTTGCTTCCAATCAATTGCAAAAGGAACATAAAGGAGAATGAGAAACCAATTCCTTTTGGATTAAGACTTGATTCCATTCAATGCCCAAAAGAACTTAAAGAAGAATGAGAAACCAATTCCTTTTGGAATAAGACTTGCTTCCAATCAAATGCAAAAGGAACATAATGGAGAATGAGAAACAAATTCCTTAAGGAATAAGACTTGCTTCCAATCAATTGCAAAAGGAACATAAAGGAGAATGAGAAACCAATTCCTTTTGGATTAAGACTTGATTCCATTCAATGCCCAAAAGAACTTAAAGCAGAATGAGAAACCAATTCCTTTGGGATTAAGACTTGATTCCATTCAATGCCCAAAAGAACTTAAAGAAGAATGAGAAACCAATTCCTTAAGGAAGAAGACTTGCTTTCAATAGAATGCAAAGGAACATAAAGGAGAATGAGAAACCAATTCCTTAAGGATTAAGACTTGCTTCCAATCAATTGCAAAAGGAACATAAAGGAGAATGAGAAACCAATTCCTTTTGGATTAAGACTTGATTCCATTCAATGCCCAAAAGAACTTAAAGAAGAATGAGAAACCAATTCCTTAAGGAATAAGACTTGCTTCCAATCAAATGCAAAAGGAACATAACGGAGAATGAGAAACCAATTCCTTAGGGAATAAGACTTGCTTACAATCAATTACAAAAGGAACGTAATGGAGAATGAGAAACCAATTCCTTTTGGATTAAGACTTGATTCCATTCAATGCCCAAAAGAACTTAAAGAAGAATGAGAAACCAATTCCTTAAGAAAGAAGACTTGCTTTCAATAGAATGCAAAAGGAACATAAAGGAGAATGAGAAACCAATTCCTTAAGGATTAAGACTTGCTTCCAATCAATTGCAAAAGGAACATAAAGGAGAATGAGAAACCAATTCCTTTTGGATTAAGACTTGATCCCATTCAATGCCCAAAAGAACTTAAAGAAGAATGAGAAACCCATTCCTTGTGGAATAAGACTTGCTTCCAATCAATTGCAAAAGGAACATAAAGGAGAATGAGAAAACAATTCCTTAAGGAATAAGACTTGCTTACAATCAATTGCAAAAGGAACATAAAGGAGAATGAGAAACCAATTCCTTTTGGATTAAGACTTGATCCCATTCAATGCCCAAAAGAACTTAAAGAAGAATGAGAAACCAATTCCTTAAGGAAGAAGACTTGCTTTCAATAAAATGCAAAAGGAACATAATCGAGAATGAGAAACCAATTCCTTAAGGAATAAGACTTGCTTCCAATCAATTGCAAAAGGAACATAAAGGAGAATGAGAAACCAATTCCTTTTGGATTAAGACTTGATTCCATTCAATGCCCAAAAGAACTTAAAGCAGAATGAGAAACCAATTCCTTTGGGATTAAGAATTGATTCCATTCAATGCCCAAAAGAACTTAAAGAAGAATGAGAAACCAATTCCTTAAGGAAGAAGACTTGCTTTCAATAGAATGCAAAACGAACATAAAGGAGAATGAGAAACCAATTCCTTAAGGATTAAGACTTGCTTCCAATCAATTGCAAAAGGAACATAAAAGAGAATGAGAAACCAATTCCTTTTGGATTAAGACTTGATTCCATTCAATGCCCAAAAGAACTTAAAGAAGAATGAGAAACCAACTCCTTAAGGAATAAGACTTGCTTCCAATCAAATGCAAAAGGAACATAAAGGAGAATGAGAAAACAATTCCTTAGGGAATAAGACTTGCTTACAATCAATTACAAAAGGAACATAATGGAGAATGAGAAACCAATTGCTTTGGGATTAAAAATTGATTCCATTCAATGCCCAAAAGAATTTAAAGAAGAATGAGAAACCAATTCCTTAAGGAAGAAGACTTGCTTTCAATAGAATGCAAAACGAACATAAAGGAGAATGAGAAACCAATTCATTAAGGATTAAGACTTGCTTCCAATCAATTGCAAAAGGAACATAAACGAGAATGAGAAACCAATTCCTTTTGGATTAAGACTTGATTCCATTCAATGCCCAAAAGAACTTAAAGAAGAATGAGAAACCAATTCCTTATGGAATAAGGCTCGCTTCCAATCAAATGCAAAGGAACATAATGGAGAATGAGAAACAAATTCCTTAAGGAATAAGACTTGCTTCCAATCAATTGCAAAAGGAACATAAAGGAGAATGAGAAACCAATGCCTTTTGGATTAAGACTTGATTCTATTCAATGCCCAAAAGAACTTAAAGAAGAATGAGAAACCAATTCCTTAAGGAATAAGACTTGCATTCAATCAATATCCAAAAGAACATAAAGGAGATTGAGAAAACAATTCCTTAAGGATTAAGATTTGCTTCCAATCAATTGCAAAAGGAATATAAAGGAGAATGACAAACCAATTCCTTTTGGATTGAGACTTGATTCCATTCAATGCCCAAAAGAACTTAAAGAAGAATGAGAAACCAATTCCTTAAGGAATAAGACTTGCTTCCAATCTACTGCAAAAGAACATAAAGGAGAATGAGAAACCAATTCCTTAAGGAATAAGACTTGCTTCCAATCAATTGCAAAAGGAACATAAAGGAGAATGAGAAACCAATTCCTTAGGGAATAAGACTTGCTTACAATCAATTACAAAAGGAACATAATGGAGAATGAGAAACCAATTCCTTTGGGATTAAGACTTGATTCCATTCAATGCCCAAAAGAACTTAAAGAAGAATGAGAAACCAATTCCTTAAGGAAGAAGACTTGCTTTCAATAGAATGCAAAATGAACATAAAGGAGAATGAGAAACCAATTCCTTAAGGATTAAGACTTGCTTCCAATCAATTGCAAAAGGAACATAATGGAGAATGAGAAACCAATTCCTTTTGGATTAAGACTTGATTCCATTCAATGCCCAAAAGAACTTAAAGAAGAATGAGAAACCAATTCCTTAAGGAATAAGGCTTGCTTCCAATCAAATGCAAAAGGAACACAAAGGAGAATGATAAACCAATTCCTTAAGGAATAAGACTTGCTTCCAATCAATTGCAAAAGGAACATAAAGGAGAATGAGAAACCAATTCCTTTTGGATTAAGACTTGATTCCATTCAATGCCCAAAAGAACTTAAAGCAGAATGAGAAACCAATTCCTTTGGGATTAAGAATTGATTCCATTCAATGCCCGAAAGAACTTAAAGAAGAATGGGAAGCCAATTCCTTAAGGAAGAAGACTTGCTTTCAATAGAATGCAAAACGAACATAAAGGAGAATGAGAAACCAATTCCTTAAGGATTAAGACTTGCTTCCAATCAATTGCAAAAGGAACATAAAGGAGAATGAGAAACCAATTCCTTTTGGATTAAGACTTGATTCCATTCAATGCCCAAAAGAACTTAAAGAAGAATGAGAAACCAATTCCTTAAGGAATAAGACTTGCTTCCAATCAATTGCAAAAGGAACATAAAGGAGAATGAGAAACCAATTCCTTAGGGAATAAGACTTGCTTACAATCAATTACAAAAGGAACATAATGGAGAATGAGAAACCAATTGCTTTGGGATTAAAAATTGATTCCATTCAATGCCCAAAAGAATTTAAAGAAGAATGAGAAACCAATTCCTTAAGAAAGAAGACTTGCTTTCAATAGAATGCAAAACGAACATAAAGGAGAATGAGAAACCAATTCATTAAGGATTAAGACTTGCTTCCAATCAATTGCAAAAGGAACATAAAGGAGAATGAGAAACCAATTCCTTTTGGATTAAGACTTGATTCCATTCAATGCCCAAAAGAACTTAAAGAAGAATGAGAAACCAATTCCTTATGGAATAAGGCTTGCTTCCAATCAAATGCAAAAGGAACACAAAGGAGAATGATAAACCAATTCCTTAAGGAATAAGACTTGCTTCCAATCAATTGCAAAAGAAACATAAAGGAGAATGAGAAACCAATTCCTTTTGGATTAAGACTTGATTCCATTCAATGCCCAAAAGAACTTAAAGAAGAATGAGAAACCAATTCCTTAAGGAATAAGACTTGCTTCCAATCAATTGCAAAAGGAACATAATGGAGAATGAGAAACCAATTCCTTAAGGATTAAGACTTGCTTCCAATCAATTGCAAAAGGAACATAAAGGAGAATGAGAAACCAATTCCTTTTGGATTAAGACTTGATTCCATTCAATGCCCAAAAGAACTTAAAGAAGAATGAGAAACCAATTCCTTAAGGAAGAATACTTGCTTTCAATCAAATGCAAAAGGAACATAAAGGAGAATGAGAAACCAAATCGATAATGAATAAGACTTGCTTCCAATCAATTGCAAAAGGAACATAAAGGAGAATGAGAAACCAATTCCTTTTGGATTAAGACTTGATTCCATTCAATGCCCAAAATAACTTAAAGAAGAATGAGAAACCAATTCCTTATGGAATAAGGCTTGCTTCCAATCAAATGCAAAAGGAACACAAAGGAGAATGATAAACCAATTCCTTAAGGAATAAGACTTGCTTCCAATCAATTGCAAAAGAAACATAAAGGAGAATGAGAAACCAATTCCTTTTGGATTAACACTTGCTCCCAATCAATGGCCAAAAGGACCATAATGGAGAATGAGAAACCAATTGCTTTGGGATAAAAAATTGATTCCATTCAATGCCCAAAAGAAATAAAAGATGAATGAGAAACCAATTCCTTAAGGAAGAAGACTTGCTTTCAATAGAATGCAAAACGAACATAAAGGAGAATGAGAAACCAATTCCTTAAGGATTAAGACTTGCTTCCAATCAATTGCAAAAGGAACATAAAGGAGAATGAGAAACCAATTCCTTTTGGATTAAGACTTGATTCCATTCAATGCCCAAAAGAACTTAAAGAAGAATGAGAAACCAACTCCTTAAGGAATAAGACTTGCTTCCAATCAAATGCAAAAGGAACATAATGGAGAATGAGAAACCAATTCCTTAGGGAATAAGACTTGCTTCCAATCAATTGCAAAAGGAACATAATGGAGAATGAGAAACCAATTCCTTTTGGATTAAGACTTGATTCCATTCAATGCCCAAAAGAACTTAAAGAAGAATGAGAAACCAATTCCTTAAGGAATAAGACTTGCTTTCAATAGAATGCAAAAAGGAACATAAAGGAGAATGAGAAACCAATTCCTTAAGGATTAAGACTTGCTTCCAATCAATTGCAAAAGGAACATAAAGGAGAATGAGAAACCAATTCCTTTTGGATTAAGACTTGATTCCATTCAATGCCCAAAAGAACTTAAAGAAGAATGAGAAACCAATTCCTTAAGGAATAAGACTTGCTTCCAATCAAATGCAAAAGGAACATAATGGAGAATGAGAAACCAATTCCTTAGGGAATAAGACTTGCTTACAATCAATTACAAAGGAACGTAATGGAGAATGAGAAACCAATTCCTTTTGGATTAAGACTTGATTCCATTCAATGCCCAAAAGAACTTAAAGAAGAATGAGAAACCAATTCCTTAAGGAATAAGACTTGCTTTCAATAGAATGCAAAACGAACATAAAGGAGAATGAGAAACCAATTCCTTAAGGATTAAGACTTGCTTCCAATCAATTGCAAAAGGAACATAAAGGAGAATGAGAAACCAATTCCTTTTGGATTAAGACTTGATTCCATTCAATGCCCAAAAGAACTTAAAGAAGAATGAGAAACCAATTCCTTAAGGAAGAAGACTTGCTTTCAATAAAATGCAAAAGGAACACAAAGGAGAATGATAAACCAATTCCTTAAGGAATAAGACTTGCTTCCAATCAATTGCAAAAGGAACATAAAGGAGAATGAGAAACCAATTCCTTTTGGATTAAGACTTGATTCCATTCAATGCCCAAAAGAACTTAAAGAAGAATGAGAAACCAATTCCTTATGGAATAAGACTTGCTTCCAATCAATTGCAAAAGGAACATAAAGGAGAATGAGAAACCAATTCCTTAAGGATTAAGACTTGCTTCCAATCAATTGCAAAAGGAACATAAAGGAGAATGAGAAACCAATTCCTTTTGGATTAAGACTTGATTCCATTCAATGCCCAAAAGAACTTAAAGAAGAATGAGAAACCAATTCCTTATGGATTAAGACTTGTTTCCAATCAATGGCCAAAAGGAACATAATGGAGAATGAGAAACAAATTCCTTAAGGAATAAGACTTGCTTCCAATCAATTGCAAAAGGAACATAAAGGAGAATGAGAAACCAATTCCTTAGGGAATAAGACTTGCTTACAATCAATTACAAAAGGAACATAATGGAGAATGAGAAACCAATTCCTTTTGGATTAAGAATTGATTCCATTCAATGCCCAAAAGAATTTAAAGAAGAATGAGAAACCAATTCCTTAAGAAAGAAGACTTGCTTTCAATAGAATGCAAAACGAACATAAAGGAGAATGAGAAACCAATTCATTAAGGATTAAGACTTGCTTCCAATCAATTGCAAAAGGAACATAAAGGAGAATGAGAAACCAATTCCTTTTTGTATTAAGACTTGATTCCATTCAATGCCCAAAAGAACTTAAAGAAGAATGAGAAACCAATTCCTTATGGAATAAGGCTTGCTTCCAATCAAATGCAAAAGGAACATAATGGAGAATCAGAAACAAATTCCTTAAGGAATTAGACTTGCTTCCAATCAATTGCAAAAGGAACATAATGGAGAATGAGAAACCAATTGCTTTAGGATTAAGACTTGATTCCATTCAATGCCCAAAAGAATTTAAAGAAGAATGAGAAACCAATTCCTTAAGAAAGAAGACTTGCTTTCAATAGAATGCAAAACGAACATAAAGGAGAATGAGAAACCAATTCATTAAGGATTAAGACTTGCTTCCAATCAATTGCAAAAGGAACATAAACGAGAATGAGAAACCAATTCCTTTTGGATTAAGACTTGATTCCATTCAATGCCCAAAAGAACTTAAAGAAGAATGAGAAACCAATTCCTTAAGGAATAAGACTTGCTTCCAATCAAATGCAAAAGGAACATAAAGGAGAATGAGAAACCAACTCCTTAAGGAATAAGACTTGCTTCCAATCAATTGCAAAAGGAACATAATGGAGAATGAGAAACCAATTGCTTTTGGATTAAGACTTGATTCCATTCAATGCCCAAAAGAACTTAAAGAAGAATGAGAAACCAATTCCTTATGGAATAAGACTTGCTTTCAAAAGAATGCAAAACGAACATAAAGGAGAATGAGAAACCAATTCCTTAAGGATTAAGACTTGCTTCCAATCAATTGCAAAAGGAACATAAAGGAGAATGAGAAACCAATTCCTTTTGGATTAAGACTTGATTCCATTCAATGCCCAAAAGAACTTAAAGAAGAATGAGAAACCAATTCCTTAAGGAATAAGACTTGCTTCCAATCAAATGCAAAAGGAACATAAAGGAGAATGAGAAACAAATTCCTTAAGGAATAAGACTTGCTTCCAATCAATTGCAAAAGGAACATAATGGAGAATGAGAAACCAATGCCTTTTGGATTAAGACTTGATTCTATTCAATGCCCAAAAGAACTTAAAGAAGAATGAGAAACCAATTCCTTAAGGAAGAAGACTTGCCTTCAATAGAATGCAAAACGAACATAAAAGGATAACGAGAAACCAATTCCTTAAGGGTTAAGACTTGCTTCCAATCAATTGCAAAAGGAACATAAAGGAGAATGAGAAACCAATTCCTTTTGGATTAAGACTTGATTCCATTCAATGCCCAAAAGAACTTAAAGAAGAATGAGAAACCAATTCCTTAAGGAATAAGACTTGCTTTCAATAGAATGCAAAAGGAACATAAAGGAGAATGAGAAACCAATTCCTTAAGGAATAAGACTTGCTTCCAATCAATTGCAAAAGGAACATAATGGAGAATGAGAAACCAATTCCTTTTGGATTAAGACTTGATTCCATTCAATGCCCAAAAGAACTTAAAGAAGAATGAGAAACCAATTCCTTAAGGAATAAGACTTGCTTCCAATCAAATGCAAAAGGAACATAAAGGAGAATGAGAAAACAATTCCTTAGGGAATAAGACTTGCTTACAATCAATTACAAAAGGAACATAATGGAGAATGAGAAGCCAATTCCCTTTGGATTAAGACTTGATTCCATTCAATGCCCAAAAGAACTTAAAGAAGAATGAGAAACCAATTCCTTAAGAAAGAAGACTTGCTTTCAATAGAATGCAAAAGGAACATAAAGGAGAATGAGAAACCAATTCATTAAGGATTAAGACTTGCTTCCAATCAATTGCAAAAGGAACATAAACGAGAATGAGAAACCAATTCCTTTTGGATTAAGACTTGATTCCATTCAATGCCCAAAAGAACTTAAAGAAGAATGAGAAACCAATTCCTTATGGAATAAGACTTGCTTCCAATCAAATGCAAAAGGAACATAATGGAGAATGAGAAACCAATTCCTTAGGGAATAAGACTTGCTTACAATCAATTACAAAAGGAACGTAATGGAGAATGAGAAACCAATTCCTTTTGGATTAAGACTTGATTCCATTCAATGCCCAAAAGAACTTAAAGAAGAATGAGAAACCAATTCCTTAAGGAAGAAGACTTGCTTTCAATAGAATGCAAAACGAACATAAAGGAGAATGAGAAACCAATTCCTTAAGGATTAAGACTTGCTTCCAATCAATTGCAAAAGGAACATAAAGGAGAATGAGAAACCAATTCCTTTTGGATTAAGACTTGATTCCATTCAATGCCCAAAAGAACTTAAAGAAGAATGAGAAACCAACTCCTTAAGGAATAAGACTTGCTTCCAATCAATTGCAAAAGGAACATAAAGGAGAATGAGAAACAAATTCCTTAAGGAATAAGACTTGCTTCCAATCAATTACAAAAGGAACGTAATGGAGAATGAGAAACCAATTCCTTTTGGATTAAGACTTGATTCCATTCAATGCCCAAAAGAATTTAAAGAAGAATGAGAAACCAATTCCTTAAGAAAGAAGACTTGCCTCCAATCAAATGCAAAACGAACATAAAGGAGAATGAGAAACCAATTCCTTAAGGATTAAGACTTGCTTCCAATCAATTGCAAAAGGAACATAAAGGAGAATGAGAAACCAATTCCTTTTGGATTAAGACTTGATTCTATTCAATGCCCAAAAGAACTTAAAGAAGAATGAGAAACCAATTCCTTAAGGAATAAGACTTGCTTCCAATCAAATGCAAAAGGAACATAATGGAGAATGAGAAACAAATTCCTTAGGGAATAAGGCTTGCTTACCATCGATTACAAAAGGAACGTAATGGAGAATGAGAAACCAATTCCTTTTGGATTAAGACTTGATTCCATTCAATGCCCAAAAGAACTTAAAGAAGAATGAGAAACCAATTCCCTAAGAAAGAAGACGTGCTTTCAATAGAATGCAAAACGAACATAAAGGAGAATGAGAAACCAATTCCTTAAGGATTAAGACTTGCTTCCAATCAATTGCAAAGGAACATAAAGGAGAATGAGACACCAATTCCTTTTGGATTAAGACTTGATTCCATTCAATGCCCAAAAGAACTTAAAGAAGAATGAGAAACCAATTCCTTAAGGAATAAGACTTGCTTCCAATCAAATGCAAAAGGAACATAACGGAGAATGAGAAACCAATTCCTTAGGGAATAAGACTTGCTTACAATCAATTACAAAAGGAACATAATGGAGAATGAGAAACCAATTGCTTTGGGATTAAAAATTGATTCCATTCAATGCCCAAAAGAATTTAAAGAAGAATGAGAAACCAATTCCTTAAGAAAGAAGACTTGCTTTCAATAGAATGCAAAACGAACATAAAGGAGAATGAGAAACCAATTCATTAAGGATTAAGACTTGCTTCCAATCAATTGCAAAAGGAACATAAAGGAGAATGAGAAACCAATTCCTTTTGGATTAAGACTTGATTCCATTCAATGCCCAAAAGAACTTAAAGAAGAATGAGAAACCAATTCCTTATGGAATAAGGCTTGCTTCCAATCAAATGCAAAAGGAACATAATGGAGAATGAGAAACAAATTCCTTAAGGAATAAGACTTGCTTCCAATCAATTGCAAAAGGAACATAAAGGAGAATGAGAAACCAATGCCTTTTGGATTAAGACTTGATTCTATTCAATGCCCAAAAGAACTTAAAGAAGAATGAGAAACCAATTCCTTAAGGAAGAAGACTTGCTTT